>OX638370.1:63406732-63668900 GCA_951812925.1 Calliopum simillimum | reverse complement strand
AACGGAGAAACATTTGTTGCGCTTTCTTGCTTTTTAGCTTAGGATATATTCAGGAAAAAAAATAGCGGTATACATTAAACTGCGTTTTGACTTTCGACTAGCAAATTAAGTTCGGATATCTCAAAAATATAAAAATATTCTTACTCAAAAGTGCAAAAACACAGTTTTTAACTATTTTTCAAGCTATATATCACTACAAAGTAACTCTCAGCTATTTAATCTGGTATGGTAGTTGAAAGTACCGGTCTTTTTCTTCAAAACGCAATTCAATCTATACCGATACATTTTTTCTATTGGAGATATCCTATCCTAAAAAGTTAAAAAAATATTCGAAAAACATGTTTTTTGCTATTTCAATGTACGATATTTCAGATAACAAAAAAGATATCAATATGATTAAAATTGGGTTTTGAAGAAAAAAACTACATCCCAACAAACATCGTCTAGAGAAATTTGAATTTTTGCCTTACATATATAATCATCCTAGAGTCGAAAAATAAGATTAGAGAATTACATTAGACATCGATTCGAGATTGATTAGATAAATAATGCGAAATATCACAAATTTTAAAAGTACTTGCCAACCAAGGGACCGGGTTCGACTCCCATTGTGGGTGATTTTTTTAAAATATTTTTGATTGTTTTTAATTTTTTTTTATTTTTTAGTTCACTTCTATATTATCCTTCTTAGTACCTGGAGACCGATCCCTGCTCGGTCAACAATCTGATCTTATTATTTTAGTCAATGTTTTTATTCATATTTATATCATTTTATTTATTTTTTGTTATGAAACTTGTACCTTTTCACCTCTAATGGTCATACTTTCAAAATTATAAATAAACCGATGGGAATAAGAATAAGAAAAATTTACTAAAGTATCGAATGGTATAGAAAAATATCAAAAACTCAAATTTTTTTTGGTGAAATAGAATGCCCAAAATATTTCGTCTTTTGTATGGGGGCTTAAATATCTCATCTTCAAAGGATCATAACTCGGAAAGTAAGAGACCTATTGGAAAAATCCGAAAAGATATTTTGATAAGTAAAAATATGGCTATTCGATGCCTGAATAAAAAGAGTTTCACCTTTGCTTGTAGCTACGCTGTAAGACTGAACACAGCGTTTTCTCCATCTTCAACCAAGGATATTTTAAAATCCTGCGGTATAATGACAGTTCTGCTGATGAAGACGGATCCAGCGTCAAAAAGTACTTACATAAGACTGCATATAAGAAATAAAAAATTCATTCCATTTTTTTTTTTGTGCCTGAGCTATTAACCATTATTTTTATTTTAGTAAAAAGTGGGCGTGGAAATTATTGAACAACTCCCACTTTTCGTTATGCCTTTAGATACTCATGATCCAGACCTTCATACCAAATTTCATCAAAATATGTTGTAGCATTTGCGAAAAATAGCATTTAATGTTAAGATTGCTTTCGTAGTTTTCTTTTAATAGCGTATTATATTTTTGTGGGCGGTGCCACACTCTTCAAAGATTTTTCCAATATAACGGCATATCACATACTAATACTTGTTTTCAGGGGTACAATCTCTTAAATTTTCATTAAAATTGTTGGAGTCGTTTTCGAGTAATATTGAATCAAAATTTTCAATGGCTTAAAAGGGGCCGTGGCACTTCTTCGATACCGCCCACTTTTTGTTTATTACAAGGCATTGATAAGTATAGCCTACATACCAAATATCATTAAAATACCTTGTAACAATTGCGAGAAAAAGCATTTAACGTATTTTGCTTGTATGGGTGGTTCCACGCGCAACGGCGATATTTCGCCCACTTTCAAATCAGAGATGCCTTATAGCAAGTAGGCTCCCCACAGTTAATTTTAGAATGATTGCTTTATTAGTTCTCTTTTTATACCGTATTATATTTTTGTGGGCGGTGCCACGGCCTTCAACGAGTTTTTCCAATATAACGGTATATCACATATTAATCCTTGTTTGCAGAGGTAACTCCTCCTAAATTTTGATCAAAATTGTTGGAGCCGTTTTCGAGTAATATTAAATCAAAATTTTCCATGGTTAAAAAGTGGGCGTCAATTAGAAGACATTAATAGTCGGTAGGTGTGTACTAAATTTCATCAAGATACCTTTAATGGCTTGGAAGTTATGACTAGATCAAATTTAAAATTTAGGGCGGTGCCCCGCCCCCTAGTGGGCAGCTATAAAGTTAAAAGTTATGCTAGAATGCATCTTTTTCCAAAGTTTCATTAAAATCGATGCATCCGTTCCTTGAGAAAAATTTGGGCACATATATATTTATAAATTTATATATTTATAATTTTATCTCGAATAAGAAGAGAAGATAATTTATTTACTTAATTTTAATTGAATTAAAATTAAATACTTAATGATTTTTTATAAGGCTGTATCACACCTCGTTGGAACATAGTTTTACCTCGATGTTGTCCCACTCCAGGTTTTTTTATGCAAAGTGGTTTACTGGAGTCCAAATATACAGAAAAAGTTTTTTTTTTTAAATCATTCAACGAAATGATCAATTTTCAGGGTCGAATTTCAGTCAATAAATGGTCTTCACATTACTTCTGTATAAAAAAAAAATAGGTTTCACAAAAATTAACTAAAAAACTGAGTATGCAGTTTGTTTTCCGTTTGTTTGTTGATTTAAAAATGGTATTTTTTATTTATTTTATTTCTAGCTGATCGCGTTAACGAAATATTATATTTTTAACAACTTTTTTTGAACTTTTCAATAAAAAAATGAATTTTTGCATTTGTTTTAGAAAATTAGCAACAAACAAAACAAAAAAGTTTTTCAATGTAAATTTTAATGCTGATTTCAAATCCCCCTGGAACTGCTATATCTCGTATTGTTTTCGAGAAATGTTAACTAAAAAAGTTTTATTTTTTGAGAGTTTTGAGGTTATATAACAGAACATAGAAATCCATAGCCACAAACCTGATAACGCAGCTTAAAGCCCCACTCCTTGACTTCAAAAATCAATTTAAATTATATTAATATCTTTCTTTCTTCGTCTACGCATTATCGCAAGCTGAAATATCGAAAAAAATTGGATTTTTCCACCTTTTCAAGTTAGAATAATTTGTAAAAGAAAAAAGATATGATTTAAATTTTCTAAAAAATCGAAAAAACATTTTTTTTTTTCCAAAAACAAATTGTTAATAATACAATATCTCTTTAACGCGATCAGCAAAATCTTTTGAAAAAATCATTTTAAATCTACAAATAAACGGAAAACTAGCTGCATACTCAGTTTTTAGTTAATTTTTGTGAAACCTACTTTTTTTTTTTTTTTTGATACAGAAACAATGTGCAGACCATGTGGTAACTGAAATTCGACCCTGAAAATCGATGGGTAAATCGTTGACAGATTTAAAAAAAAAAAAAAACTTTTTCTGTATATTTGGAACCCTGAGGATAACTTTTAATAAAAAAAACCTGGAGTGTGACGATAACGTGGTAAACGTGTATAGGAATATCAAGTTCTGTATGGAGAGTCATTTGCTTAAAATACAAATTTTATACCTCTTCATCGTAGCGAGTTGGTAATTGTAAGTCAAAATAATATTAATCTATCTATCGCACGGAAGGTCGTAGGTCCGTACCCTGTGCGGTTCGATTGTAATTTTTTTTTTAGTGTAACATTCAAAAGGAAACAAAGAAAAAAAAAACAACAAAACCAGCATTTTGAATTCATCATTCGAAATTCATTAGAGAATTGAGGTTAGAATTCGATAAGAGCAGTAATCAGTTTCTCAAATCGAAAACTAAGTCCTTTTTTATCGAGAACGCTATGATTCTCAAACGTTTTTCGAGCCCTACCCTTACGTCAGACATTAGAGAAAAGGGTTAGTTTTCGAATCATTCTCTAATCGATACCTAACGTTAATGTTTGCTGGGATAGTACTTTCAACGACCATGCTCAAGGGCAGCTGCCCCTCTGCCCCCCTGCTCTCGCTTTAGAGTTACTAAAATTTCATATAAAATTTTTAGGCAAATAGATTTTATAAAATATTCTTATTTTTTGAACATTTCGATAAGTAATATTTCCATTTTGCATATAAAGTTAATTTCTACAATCTCCTATTAGTTTTCCAAAAAAATGGTAGAAAGTTGTTGTAGCGTAATTTTTAGTTAAACTTTTTGTTATTTTTTGTATCAATTTGGTACATAATTAATTTTATGTTATTTTTGTTACTGATAAAACCACTAGACAACAACCAAAATGTAACATTTTGCAAACCATATTTTTTAAACTAATTTGAGGTCGCTTTTTCTTAGGGGCCGTTCTCGAGATATTCGAAAACTTCGATTTTTGGAGTTATGCCTCAATTTTTAAGAACATATTTCGAGAAACCCAATTTTGAGCGAATTTATTTTTAAACCATTTTAAAGCAATAATTAAGATCTAATTAAAATTGAGGCGTTGTGTGCATTAACGCCCCAAGTCGAAAAATGGCATTTCGAGATATTTCAATTTAAAGTTTCTCAATGCTGAAAAAAACAACAAACCATCATTTAAACCAAGGGTGTCAGCGTAGAACAAAAGTGAGCCAATTTTGGCTCGCCTACAAAAATAAGAATATTTCAATAATTTTTTAAATTTCTGAGAACTACAACACACTGTCGCTGGTCACTGGAAAAGGAAATCCAAGAATCGGGAAAGTCGTGGCAAGAGATTAAAGTCATCGCAAGGGATCGTGACAAATGGAGAGATTTCATATTGGCCCTATGCTCCTCCTAGGAGAATACATACACAACACACACGAAAAATGTTTGTTATTTTTTTTGAGCTCGTCAAAATTCGCGGAATTAAAATATGTATGAAAAATTGTTTTTGTTGTTTCGTATCAGTGCTGTCGTTTACACTTCAATTGAAGTATTTTGCTCCTTTTTTATCAAAAACACTTCGCCACTTCCCCTTTCATAAAATCACTTCACTTTTTCTTGAATACAAAATTTGCATTAAAATTTGTCTATTCTTTTTATGAGAGTTCAGAAACATACTTTTTTGTATGGCCGAAGCCTGCCCAGACTGAAAAGTAATTTGTATTTTCAATATATCAAGCAAACAGAGCAAAATTTCGATATATGTACTTCACAGGAAACTTTTTGTAAACAATTAAATTTGCCATCGAAATAAATTATAGAACAAAAATAGAAAGCAAAAATTTCGAATTCTTTTGTTTTTACTCTTTTGTCTATAACTGTTTTAGGGTCAGAGATAGGTAAAGATATAGCAGAATATCATAAAAGTGGATAAAATTTCCTTTCAAACGCTTCTTTATAAAATTTTTAGGTGAAAAATTGGCCGAAATATGGCTACTCGAACATTTAATTTTTTTTTAAGTGGTCGGAGAGAAAAGTGTATAATGCCTAAAATACTTAGAATCATTTAAAGAATACGTTTAATTTTTGAGTACATATTACAATTTTAAAAAAATTGTTAAAAAAGTTGCAAAAAATTCTGAAAAAAATTCACACGTATTTCTTGGACTATTCTAAGCATTTTTTGCTTAATACTCTTTTTTCGTAAGATGCCTTGTTTTGAGTAAAAACCGTTTTTTCGACAGCATAAACAAAATTTCCATGTTCGAGTGGCCGGCCATATATCGGTAAATTTTCGACCTAAGAAATTTTTTATTTATTTTTTTCATATTTTTTTAAGATATATTTTCAAATTTTGTTACGTATAGCATAAAAATGAATGAATTCAATAAATAAAATTGTGATTTTTGTGTTCACTTCGCTAATACTTCACGTTTTCAGAATTTTACTTCGCTACACTTCACTTTTTACAAAATTTCACTTCGCTCAAACTTTCCAAAACGACAGCACTGTTTCGTATTCTAAAAAAAACAACAAACATTTTTCGTGTGTGTTGTAGTTCTCAGAAATTTAAAAAATTATTGAAATATTGTTATTGTTGCAAACGAGCCACCAAAAAACCAACAAAAAATAGGTTTTGCGATTGTTGTAATTCGAGAAATGTTAAGTTGTTGTAAAAGCTAAAATTTTGCGCTGACTGCGCTTGGCTCAGTAATTTGAAAACGCTGACACTCTTGATTTAAACCTTAAAAAACAAATTTATTCAATTAGCACTAATAAAATGAGTAAATAATTACCGCTAACACATAATACTAACGCATATTGACAGAATTATCGAAGAAGGAAAAATTTAAATTATAGGGCGTTTTGCATGCATAAGGCTGTGATCATCTCACTTTTTTCGAAATTTGCAGTTGGGTTCTCTGATTTTTTATAAAAATTCACAGAGATGTTCTAAGTGCTTAGCATGGAGACCTCTCATTATTAGTTTTGCGAAAAAAACAATTTTTTCCAAATTATGGGCATGGAACTTTAGAGTGTCCAAGTGGTGTTTTTGCGAAAAATCGATGCAATTTTTTTTTCTAAGTCCCGCCATTTTGTCAAAAATAAATTTTTTAAATTTTTGTTTTCGGATTCTTGTAGCATTTTAAACGTTTATTTATTTTCCATTTTTAAATTTGGAAAATTTTGAAAATTTACAAAATGGCGGCCATTTTTTTAAAAAAATCTTAAAAGTTGATTATCTCAAAATAATATTCTTTTTATTTTTGTATTTTTTTTTTTTACAAAAAGGTGAATGAAATACAAACATTTTGTAGAAGACTTGTTTTGCGCTAAATGGCTGCGAGAGCCACAGGAACATTTTTTCTAAAAAGTCACGTGACAATTTTTTTAACTTTGTTTTGTGCTTTCATTTACACCCACTAGGTGGCCAAAAAAAAAATTTCAAAGTACAAGGATATAACTTCCATTACTTAGAAAATAGAAGCTAAACCAAACAAACCAATATTTCATATATGAATCATAAAAATAAGTATTGACGAAATGACGACCATGTTTTGAAAAATCTTAAAATCAATTTTCCAAAAAAAATTTTTTACTTAAGTGTTTTGAAAAACGAATGTTCATCATAACCTTTCAAAAGATTTCATTAAAAAAACTTTTAAGGAAAAAAAAATTTTTTTTTTTTTTGGAAAATTGATTTTTAAGATTTTTCAAAACATGGTCGTCATTCCGTCAATACTTATTTTTATGATTCATATATGAAATATTGGTTTTTTTGGTATAGCTTCTATTTTCTAAGTAATGGAAGTTCTATCCTTGTACTTTGAAATTTTTTTTTTGGTTTTATCACTAGTGCCCCTCCATTTGTGGTTAGAATTTCACTTTTTCTAAACATTTGAAATGTGTGCATATTTTCACCAAAAAAACTCTGTTGTAAAAGTGTAGCTAAACGCTTTATTTTCAACAGCATTTGCTTTCATTTTTCATCCCATGTCTTTTGCAGTCAATGTTACAATTTCGTTATACTCGTACATTTGAAAAATTTGTTGTAGATTTCACAACAAATATATTTTTTATTCAACAACATTTGCTGTTGATAGTGCTGCATAAACGATAATCTATTTATAAATGGACAGTGTTATGCAATAACGAGTCAACCCACTCGAAAAGAATTTGTTTGAGGTTTGACTCGTTATTGCATAATATTGTCCAAATAGGGAAACGAAATCGGTTCAGTTCCTGTTTCTATACTAAAATAGGCTTAACACTAAGGAAGGCTAATAAAAAGTTGTTAATTTTTGGAAAGGGGTGCCACGCCCTTAAAAAGAATACACGGCGAAACTGTTGCATATATTTTAATGTCACTTCGAATAATGGTAGGCTTAACGCTAAAGATAGCTTCTAAAAAAATATGCAGTTATTGTCTTGTCAATGGCTAAAAAGTGGGCGTGGCACTTTTACGATTTCGCCCAATTTTGCCCATTATAAGGCATTAATAGTCAGTAGTTGTGCACAAAATTTCATCAAAATATCTTATACGGTTCAAAAGATATGATTCAATTAATTAAAAAGTTTGGGGCGGTGCCATGCCTCTTCATAAGTGTATAGCAAGTCAAACGTGGCGCTTTTTAAAAAATTTCATTTTGAAAATTGTACTAAAATTTCCATATAAATCGAAAAAATCATAAAAAAATAAACCAACAAATAAAAACCGATATAGTAATTTTAGAACCTAGTTCTTTCAAATAGCATATCAAGATTTATGGCCAGAAGCTATCATAATTTGTTATAAAACTTCAAAAATAGCTAAAAACGGTGTTTTTTTTTTTGCAATTTTAGGTTAGGATATCTCAAAATCCTAACAAGTTAGCGAAATTTTGGTGGGGGACTCGGATTCAGCATCAAAAAAACCCACAAAAATTTTGGAGACACTGATCATGTTGGTGTAAACGAATTTTTAGAGCAAAATCAAATCAAATTAATTGCTATGCATTTTCTTCTTTATCGACATTACAATATGCCACCCAGGCATGATATTCGCACTTCTCCAATAGTACTTTTTTTTTTAAAAGCCAATAGTACTTTGGGTACTTTTTGTTTTTGCAGCCTTGGGTATATGCCAAATTTAGAAAAGAAACATTGCGCACAGTAAAGTTATCCGCTTCACCCGCGCATTATTCGATTTATTTCTATTATTTAATTATTATATAGCTATTTTTAAAATCAGTTTGTTTTTCAAATTAAATTAGTCTAAATTCAGTTGTATTACATATAAAAAATCTAAAAACTTAAGTTATTTACTTGAATAAAGTTCATTTTTATAAAAAAAAAAACTGAAATATTTGATGTCGAAGTTCGGCGAACGTTGCAAACAAATATAAATAAAATAAGGGTAAATGAAACACAAAATCGTGAATCAAGAAATCCACTTTCGTGAACTGAGATTTCGGGAATCGAGAATTTTCGATAAAAATATGAAAAAAAAATTATGGATTCAGCTTTAGTTTACCGACAATTATTCATAAATGATTTTTATAAATCTGTGGAATTTTGACATAACAACCTAACTCGAAATTGGCCACTTTTCAGGAGGGCTAAAAAACTACTTTGATGCTTCTCAATTCTTTCTGTGTAGTAGTTTTAACTAATGTAAAAGTTTTTTATTATACATGAATACTGCACGAATATTTTCCAGTCACTTTTTTTGTTCTAAGGTCAATAGTTTCTAATAAAATTGAAATAAGATGTTTTTGTCAGATATTTTTTATTTAAGAAATTCAGTTCTTTCTATAGGAAAAGTAACTTATTTGTCAAACTTTTTTTGCCATTTAACAAGTATCTTATCTCGAATTAAGATGTTTTGTGAAGAAAAACACCCTTTTCTTATGTCGACACAAGTTTTTTTGTGAAAAATATTTGTTCAAGTTTTTGTTATTGCAAATGCTTGAAATTTTTAACCTATTTGAGATAAGTTGTTTGTTGTCAAATGCAATTTGGAATAAAACATCGAGATAGGTTTATTTTCTAAAAGTCATAGAGATATGACGATTACACCAAAAGAAGCGTATTTAAATTTTGTATTTATGATTAAAATCCTGGAAAATTGTCTTAATTCGAGTTAGGTTGTTTTGTCAAAAGTCCACAGAAATACATACCTACAAATAGTAATAATATTATTCATGAGGATATGAGTAATCTTTGTAATTTAAAAAGCACTTTCGTGAATAGAAAAACCTTATTTTAAACACTACAGTATCCTGCACCCAAATCAATAAATGTAAAAAGTTATGTTTACTATCTGTGGGCTTTTGACAAAACAACATAACTCGAAACTGACATATAAAAAAATTACCCTTTTCTTACATTTATAGAGATAGCGAACCGACGAATAGCCAAAAAAGCATATTAGAATTCTATATTTACGACTATAATCATGCAAAACTGTCTAATTTTGACATTGATTGTTTTGTTAAAAGTACTTAGATATTACTCTAATAATTCTTCTTCCAATGGTTGAGTATTTGGTAAATTTGTATAAATTTGTTTGTAAAATCTCAGTACCAATATCAAAGTTTTATAACTTTTGTTATCAACAATTTCTTAATTTAATTAAGTCTTTAGCTTATATCAGAGCTGAGCACGTAGATACCGCCAAACGATTTCGACATCTAGTTTTTATAAAGTTTTATTCAGAAAATATTCTCTTCACATTTGCAGAAGAAATCTCAATTGATAAAATTCCATGTGCAATTCTGTATATAAATATTTCCAAACATATTTTCTCCTAGTTCATTTTTTAATACATCCTAAATACAATAATTTTATATGTCTCAGTGAAGTATTTTGTGAAATGCTACAGCCAGTTTACTTACTAATTACACAAAAAATTGCGAAAGGACTTTTTCGAGGCGAAAGTACTTCAGTACTTTTGTAAAGTCAATAGTACCAAAAAAAGTACGATTCCACTACAAATATCATCCCTGATGCCACCTAAGAAAAACCAAACATTTTTTTTTGTATTTGTATCTGGTCTCACATCAGGATTTCGAAAAATCTTAAGCTCAATCAATGTGGAAAAAACACATATTTATATAATACAAATTGGGTTTTAAAGAAAAATTCTGGTGCCCTGAACTTTCGTATCACGTTTTATGGCTTACAATTAGGTGCTGCGAAAATTAACGCACTAAGTCGACTTACGGGCGTAATTGCATAAATCAGTTCGCAGTAGGAAAAACGGTTTTTACACAAAACCAAGGTGCCTAACGAAAAAAGTGTATGTAAATAAAAACGCTTAGGATTGTTCAGAGACTACGTGTGAATTTTTTTAGATTTTTTTTTATAAAATGTTCGAAAAAATTCACTCATATTCTTTGGACAATTCTAAGCATTTTCTGCCTTATGGATTTTTTTCGTAAGGCACCTTGATTTTGGATAAAAACCGTTTTCCTGACCAATTAAGAATGTCTATGTTCGAGTGGGCATATTTCGATCAACTTTTGACCTAAGAAATCTTTCAATAAAGCATTTAAAATGAAATTTTATCATCTTTTTTTATATGAAATTATATCTTTACCTATTTTTGATCTAAAAAAAGTTATAGTCAAAATAGTAAAAAAATATTTACCAGGTGCATAATTTAAGTAGATGCATATACGAGTATATGCTTGCATATTATAAAATTTAAACGCACATTTGAAAATAGTTGAGGTGAAAGTATATTTCATTCCCTTCATTTAAAAAAAAAGTCATTAAAATCAGAGCAGTTTTGCCGGTTTCCCAAACAAAATGCTAACGCTACTCCAGTGATAGTCAATTGGATTTATGCAATAACGCCCTATATGTAATTTAAATTTTCTTTCTTCGATTATTCTGTCAATATGCATAAGTATTATGTGTTAGCGGTAATCATTTACACATTATGTTAGTATTAATTGAATAAATTTGTTTTCCAAGGTTTAAATGATGGTTAGCTCTTTTTACAGCATTAAGAAACATTAAATTGAATTATCTCAAAATGTCATCCTTCGACTTAGGGCTTTATTGCACGCAACGCCTTAATTACTTTGTCTTGTTATATAACCTACAAAGTTGCTAAAAATTGATTTCGCTTTAACTCCGTAACTTTTAACAGTCAAGAAATTTGAAGGAAAGTTGGGTATTAACGCGAACAACCTGTTTCTATCAAATAACGAAAATCCAAAATCTTGTTGGGTTAGTCTTTTTGGCTTCAAGGCTCTTTATGTACATATATTCGATTTAATATTTTCCGATTAATTTTAATTTGAGATCAGGTTTGTTCTGATTTAACACGCATATATGCCAAATTACTGATGTTATTTTCAGGGCTGCACACCGGTTTTGAATCGGCCCGGCTTTTGAACCAAACCATCGCCTTTTTTGTACCTTGAACCGAACCGTTATAATTTTGGAAGCGCTGAACCGATTTAGAAACCACACTAACCACACTAAGCAAACAGTTTTTGAAAATTATGCATTAAATTTACCAAAGAAAAAATTTAGTTTTAATTGCAATGTTCTTGCATGGTATTTACAAAAGCTAAAAGTATTGGCTGCCATTTATTTAGACTCCAGATATCAGTTTTTGTTGACAGATTTAGAAAAAGATTTGGGAAATTAAAAACAAATGAAAACAAAAAACGTATAGCAAGTTAGGGTAATGGGGACTATGTGGGTAATGTGGTGCACCCTTTTATTTCCCATATATAACAATTCTGGTTATTTGTGCATATTAAAGCTCGAAAAATATATTTTTTACGCTCTTTGGCTTTTCTATTATGCTCCTTACACGTGAGCAATTTCTTAATATAAGCTGTGAGGTCAAATTGACTTTTTTTAGTACGTACTGAATAGCTAAATAATATCAAATGACTTTTATGCATTTGTGAAGCTATTATTCAACGAAAAAATGTATAAGCACGTCTGATTTTGCATTGCTTTTATATATTAAATAATTATTCAAAAAAAGTGATGTTTTCGGGTTATGTGGACTACCCCTTATTATTTAACGCTGATTACTATTACGCCTTAAAAAGCTAATTACATGTGTGGGATACCCGAGTTTAAGTAATATGGTGCACTATTTACGTATGATTCGGTACTCCTAATTACTTATTCATTTGTTAGTATAAATTTGGTTTATCTTACTAAAAAATATTCTTTAATAAGCCTTTACAGCGGTTTTATAGCAATTATAATCTAAAATAATACAACTCGGCTTTTAGTCAACAAAAGTTGCGAGTAACGGTACTACTTTAGGAAATGGGTAGGGTGATCCACATTACCCAACACTTTTCTTTTTCAGCTATTTTTAGGTACTGTCAATTTATCTGGCCTCACGCTCGAAAATGTTAATATTTTAGTTTATAAATTATATAATAGTAAAAACAATAGAATAACTAATACTAATTAATTGACCAAACTAGCTTACTACCATTACTTTGGTAGAAATTGGCGAAAAAAAAGGTAACCACATTACCTGAACTTACTCAATTTGTTTTTGGAATTGTTTAAACTCAAAATCATATTGAAAAAATTCAGTTGAAAACAATTTATTTGAATTTTTGTTTTTTTTCTTGTCCTTCTTTTTTAAAAATCGCAGGAAAAATAGAATCAATTCTATAGCACTGTTCTAAATCTCAGCAGAAAAGATATAAAAACGTACAGTGAAATAATGACAGGTCACTGTAAACTTAATTATCACCTAAAAAAGATGGGTTTGGTAGACGATGACTCCTGTAGACTCTGCTTAGAGGACTTGGAAACAGCAGAGCATGTACTATGTGCATGCCCTGCTGCGTTTAGACGCAGAATTAAGTATCTAGGAGCTGAGATTTTAGATCCAGGTGACATAGGTAAAATTAATCCCATAGCAGTAACAAGATTTATAGATAGTCTGGAACTGTTTTGATTAGGGAAAGAGGCTGTACAAAAGATCTTTCAGGTCGCAGTACAATCTAGAGCCTTTAAAATAATAATAATAATAGCACTGCGAGAGCTTTTTTGACTGGTTTAATAAAAGCTTAATTTTACATCTTGTTCTAACATAGAGAAAATCATGCTATCTCGGTCGGGTTTCTCTCGCACTCGCAGCTCGCACCGAATGTGTTTATGACTTAAGTCCTGAACACATTCGGTGCGAGCTGCGAGTGCGAGAAAAAATTGCTTTTGCTCAAACGATGTTTTGAGCTTTTTCTCGTGCGTAAAAACACAATCAACCCGTTGCTAGAAAATTTTATCACTTTAAAATTGAAGACAAATGAAAATTAAGTCTAAAATTGACGAAGATCCAAGATTGACCCAGGAAATCATTGCTGAGGAACTGGGCTTGAATGCCATGGCTGTATTGCAAATATTGAAAAATGATCTTGGATACGCGGAGGAATCTGTACGATGGGTTCCTAGAATTTTAAGTGATGCTCAAAAAGAGGCATGTGTGCGTTTTGCTAAGTATTTTCTTGAAAAATTCAAAACCGAAGAGTATAACACCTTCAAAAAAATCGTAACAGGTGATGAAGTATGGTTTTAGAATTACGACCCTGAAACCAAACAACAGCCCATGGTATGGAGCCCAGAAAGTGCAAGCCCACCTGTTAAAGTAAAGCAAAAAAAAGTCAGCAACAAAAGTAATGATGTCAGTTTACTTCACCAGAGAGAAAGTTGTAGCTGCTATTCCTTTGAAAAAAGGTCAGACGGTTTCTGCTAAGTAATATACTGCAACCTGCTTACCAAAAGTTTTCCAAAGTTTATTGGGAAAACGCCAAAAAAAGGAGCTACGCTGCTACTTTCTACATCACGATAATGCGCTAGCGCACACTGCTGAAAAAACGAAGGATTTTATTTTTCTTTCTGGCGTCGAAGAAATTCGTCCAGTTCTTTATTCCCCAGATCTAGCGCCTTGTGACTTCTGGTTGTTTCCAAAAATAAAAAAAAATTTGAGAGGGAGAGTCTTCAACAGCAATGAGGAGATAATAAATGCGATTAATGATGAAATTGCAAAACTGCAAAAAGCCGATTTTGAAGACTGTTTTTCAAGATGGATTTATCGACTTCAAAAATGTATCAATATAAATGGCGATTACGTTGAAAAAATACAAATAGATGAAGAATAAAGTTATAAATTTAAAAAATTAAATTTAAAAGTTTTTTCAATCCAACTAAGCGAACTTTTGTTAGGCCACTCGTAGAATCAATTCTATCGCACTGCGAGATCTTTTATAAGAGACGTTTAATAAAAGCTTATGAAATTATGGTTTAAATTCTGTCTGAAAAATTTATAAAAATGGACATATTATATTTTGTCATTTCCGTATAGAAATAGTTTCGACAACACGCAACGTGGTAATTATGCAGATTAGAAATAAAAGACAGTAATGATTTTGTGATGAATGAAAATTACTTTTATTCTTCAATCCTTCAATTTATTTATTAATCATCTCTGTTATTTTACGTCAGGTTGGAATATGTTTAAAAATAAATAGATAATTAGGATGTCCTGAAAAAAATTGTTCGGCTTCCGTTAATGCAAGACCTCTCAAAATTTGCATAATTGATAGTAGATTACCAATATAAGTATTTTTGAAAACAAAATTAACATATATCTTCAGGGCTCTACCCATCGTTAGTTTTAAAAATTGTAATTTTTATGGATATTATTCGCTCTATTCGTAAATGTGGCTCCTAATGTAAACATGAAAAATATTTTTTTTATTCTTTATATGTAATACTGTCTGTTTGCATTTACGGAAAACATCTGCTTATCTGCCCGTGCGCTGTGCACAAGTCATCTGCACTTCTGCGCGTGCGCATATATGAGGGTTGATTTAAAAACGTTCTTTTCAGCATATACAGTAGGTCAAAGCCAAACTCGTACACCAAAGAAACTACATATTTGTCCAAGCCCCAAAACTAAGTATGCAAAAATAATTTAAGAAACTTGAATTACATTTTTTAATAGCACATTTATTAAATCTATATATAAATAGGCAAACGAAATCGGTTCAGTCCCTGTTTCTATACCTAAATCTCAACCGATTTGCTTGATTTTTTTTTTGTTGGAAAGGTGCTGAGGAGGAGCAGTGCATAGGACTATATTTTTTTAAGTGGGCTGTGCCACGCCCCTAAATGGAAAAACGCTCTCACGGCTAAGCCGCTACATCGATTTTAACGAAATTTAGTATGGAGATAGGGTTGGCACTAAGGAACGATAATATGATCATTATGTTTTTCAGTGAGCGGTGCCACGCCCCTAAATGAAAAAAATGCTCTCACAGCTAAACCGCTACATCGATTTTAACGAAATTTAGTATGAAGATAGGGTTAGCACTAAGGAACGATAATATGATCATTATGTTTTTCAGTGAGCGGTGCCACGCCCCTAAATGAAAAAACGCTCTGACGGCTAAGGCGCTACATCGACTTTAACGAAATTTGATATAGAGATAGGATTGGCACTAAGGAACGATCACATGACCATTATGTTTTCAGTGGACAGTGCCACGCCCTTAAATGGAAAAAACGCTCTCATGGCGAAAATACTGCATACGATTTTTATGAAATTTGATATAGATATAGAGTTAGCACTATACAGCACGATAGCATGATTGATTTTTATGAATTTTGGTATAGAAAGATATCAAAAACTGTTTACTCTTTGGTAGGAGTTACACGCCTCTAAATGGAAAGTACGATATTGCAACTTAGCTGCTGCATCGATGCAGATAGTCCGAACCCTAAGGAAGAATATTAAAAGCTTTTTGTGTTTTATCGACCAAGGAAGGGTATAAAAACTTTTTCCTTTATTTTATGGTCAAATCGAAATGGTCGAATTTCGGCCACAAGGCGAACTCTAGTTTTATTTAATCCTTCAATTTTAACAAAAAACCAAATTTAAAATTTTCCGTTATTTTTGAAAATAAATAAAAAGTTACAGAAATGAAGCATTTTCAATACCAAAGCAAAACTCGTACACCTTAATAAAACGATAATTTTTACATGAGTTCAGTATTTAGCGTACATTATTTTGTTTTTAATTGTCATGTTTAGTATTTTTGGCATACTTTGAATTAGTTTTTCAAAAGATCGGATAAATTTTTTCCTATTCTTCCACGAATACCCTTTTCAAATCAATTTTTGAAGAAATATAGTGCTATGGAACTTTTGCGTCCAGATAATTCAACAAGATTTCAAATAATGGGAAAATTATAGGTTGCATCAAAGATTATCTTGGAAGCAGGCCTTATAACAAAGACTGTATACTTAGTTTTGGTCAAAACACCCGAAAAGATTGCCCGCCCGGGGCTTGAATGAAGGTCTTAACGACAAAAATCATTGTTTTTTCGCAGTTTTTTTATTTTATCTCAAAAACCACGAAACTATTGGTAGTAATTCATCCTAAATCTTTGAAAGGGATTAGTTTTCTACATTTTTTGTTTTTTTTCTCATTGCTCTACAGTGAAGTTTACCCTATGGAAGTCCCGGAAGAAGTTCAAATTTTTTGATTCAAAAAACGACACACAAAAACTTTAGACATCAATAAATGAAGAAATCTGTTTGAAATCGGATTGAAATTGCGCGAGATATGATAATTCTTACATACTTGGTATTTTTTTGTAAAGTTCTGATTTTGGGTATTTTTGTTTCACAGTGTATTTTGCATCCACAACTTAAGATTTTTTTTAAGTTTATTACCTTACGTTAAAGGACGATAAACAGCGCAACTTTCAGGATCAAGAATGTCAAAATCGGTTTGTAGTTTCCTTGCGAATTTCAGCCTGAGAGTTTGGATTTTTTTCAATTTTTGTCATATACGGCTTTTTTTGAGTATGAGCGACTGTATACTCTAAATACCGTAAAAAATGTGTACTATTATAACCCAAAAACTGTAGAAAATATATTTTGCCATATTTTGCTTCTGATAGTCATCTTTCCACACCTAACAATTTATGCCCTAGAGGCCGATTTTTGTGATAAAAAAATCGAATTTTTAGAAATTTTTATTTAAAAGCAACCTTTTGATGTTTTTGCTCAGAAATTTTCCCAAAGTTTTTTTAAAGAATTTAAGACAGGATTAAAAGCTTTCAAAAGTTGTCTTTAGAATAGAAATAAGTTGAAGTTTACGTGAGATATGACAGTTTTTATATACTCTGTGATACAAAAAAATAACCAAAAATAATATCTGCACAATAATAAAATACTCTTCTATCTCTCTCTTATAACTTTTATATCTTGCGTAAATTCCAACCGATTTCTTTTTCAAAGACCACGTTTGAAAGCTTTTAACTTTTTCTAAAGTACGCTTTTAAAAATTTTGGAAAATTTGTAAGCAAAAACATCAAAAGGTCGCTTCAAAATAAAAATTTCTAAAAATATGATTTTTTTTTCACAAAAATCGGCCTCTAGGGCAGAAACTGTTAGGTGTGGATAGATGAATATCAGTAGCAAAATATAGCAAAATATATTTCCTACGGTTTTTGGGATATAATAGTACATATTTTTTACGGTATCTAGGGTATACAGTCGCTCATACTCAAAAAAAGCCGTATTTGACAAAAATTTTAAAAAATCCAAACTTTCAGGTTGAAATTCGCAAGGAAACTACAAACCGATTTTGACATTCTTGGTCCTGAAAGTTGCGCTGCTTATCGTCTTTTAACGTAAGGTAATAAACATAAAAAAAGCTTTAGTTGTGGATGCAAAATACACTGTGAAACAAAAATACCCAAAATCAGAACTTTACAAAAAAATACCAAGTATGTAAGAATTATCATATCTCGCGCAATTTCAATCCGATTTCCATTCTAAAGATCATGTTAAGAAGCTCTTGATTTTTTCATCAGTTTCTTATCAAAAGTTTGGGTATATTTTAAAACCAAAACAATAAAAGGTTGCTTTTTCATGATACACGATTATTTTTAATAAATTTCGGCCTCTAGCGTGAAACTGTTTACTTTTGGAATAAAAATTTCGAAGCAAAACTATAGGAAAACAGATTTGCTACATTTATTGAGGTCTAAAGTTTTTGTGTGTCTCTTGTATCTTGAGTTATAGTAAGAAAACCGTTTTTTGAATCAGAAAATTTGAACTTCTTCCGGGACTTCCATAGGGCAAACTTCACTGTAGAGCAATGAGAAAAAAACAAAAAATGTAGAAAATTAATCCCTTTCAAAGATTTAGGATGAATTACTACCAATAGTTTCGTGGTTTTTGAGATAAAATAAAAAAACTGCGAAAAAACAATGATTTTTGTCGCTTAGACCTTCATTCAAGCCCCGGGCGGGCCATCTTTTCGGGGGTTTTGACCAAAACTAAGTATGCAGTTTTTGTTTTAAGATCTTAATCTATGATAATTTTTGATGCACTAATTTTTTTTGAATTTTGCTGCACCCTAATATCTATCAATGCATTTTCTAACACATAATTATGACAAATTAAGGAACGGATTAAAAACACGGCTATAGTGACATATGTTTCGTCTTTCGCTAACCGGGACGTCCTCGGTTCAACTCCCGCCCAAACCAAAAACACAAAACTTGCAATTTTTCAATTATAATTAGTTTAGTGAAAAATAGTAAGATGAGTTTTTGTGGCTAAAGACGAAACATATGTCACTATAGCCGTGTCTTTAATCCGTTCCTTAATTTGTCATAATTATGTGTTAGAAAATGCGTTGATAGATTTATATGTTAATCGATCTTTGCAAATATATGACTAAAAGTTCAATTAAAAATGAATTTTCATTATAAGAAATATGTTTGAGATCGTTATCTTGGTAAAAGTACCTATCACAACATTGACCAAGTTTATTCTTAGATAGCAATAAATTTAGTCTTTAAATGTTCAAATACGTCTTATAAAATTACTAAAGCAATACAGATTTGAATTTAACAAAACAAACATTCTTATTGCTGTTTTTATAGGATGTTGGTTGATTTAATTGGATACGAGTATATTTTCTGATTTCACAATATCCAACGCTGGTCTATTTGTAACTTAAATACTGCATTCAGAAACACAAATAAGTTGATAAATACTTCAATTCATTGTATATTCCAATTGCTTAGGTTGAAGTTTTATTATATCACTAAGTTAAGTCTCCGTATCCAAAGGTTTCGTATCAATAGAAGAGATAAACTTATTGGTGATGGAGTTGTTATAGTTTTGATTCGCGCAGGACCGCCAATTGTAGGATTACAATTTAATTTAAATTCAAACAAATTATTTTAATAAAAATTTTTATTTCATGCTAACATAAAATTTTAGATCCAAATGGTTTATTATTTCGAAAATTTATAAATTTAAAATCAGAGGACACTTTGTTGTTTTTTAAAGAATATATGTAGTCACTATTATATTCGTAACACTGGAGCAGAGTCCAGGTATGAATGCTATTGAAATCTTTTGGAATTATCTGGACGCAAAAGTAATGTACTCTAAATACTGAACTCATGAAAAAATTATCATTTTGTTAAGGTGTACGAGTTTGGCTTTGGTACTGAATATGCTTGATTTCTGTAACTTTTTATTTATTTTCAAAAATAAGGGAAAATTTCAAGTTTGGTTTTTTTGCTAAAACTGAGGGAATAAATATGCTATTTAAAAATGTACTTCAAGTTTCTTAAATTATTTTTGCGTATTTAGTTTTGGGGCACTGAAAAATTGTTTCTTTGGTGTACGAGTTTGGCTTTGACCTACTGTATGTATCTATGTGCTAGAACTACAGAAAATTGCCAGCCCATTTGACACTAGAATTATCCACGAATGGGAAGGCGGAGTGTGGCGTAGCATAGGATTTAGGGCAAGTTTCAATTTGCAATTAACTTTTCAACTTCTTAATTCCTTCGTAGTTTGTACCCTGCGGGTAAGGGGTCAGAATATGCCCGAGGTAAGCATGCCTGTCGTAAAAGGCGACTAAAAGCGGGTGACCAGCCAGGGTGTGGAAGGGTGTAGCGTTGGACAGCGTTGCGCCTCGAAAGAAAAACCCACAATGCCCGTAACTGGCACTGACAAGGCGAGTCGATGCCGCCTTAAAATAAGCATCTTGTCGAAATCCTGAAGCGTCTGATCCAGAGTGGGCGGCTCCCAGGTCAGCGTCTGTTCCAGATTGGGCGGCTGAAATTAAAAGTGAATTTGGCCACTATATTTGCAGCGCTTGCCGGATCCAGCTTTAAGCTTATAACTTACTGCGTGGGGCGTTGCCGAGAAGATTATACTAATGAAGCATGGATCGAAAAACGATGGGAAATTAAAGGTTTGGTGGCCTCGCACTATATCAAATGCCGAGCTACATCAAAAATGCAAACAGAAGGCTATAGCAAACGAGATCAAGCTGCGCAAATGGGGATGGATTGGTCACACTCTCCGGAAACCACACAGCGAAGTTTGTCGCCAGGCCCTTGAGTGGAATCCACAAGGCAGTAGAGGACGTGGTAGACCCAAAACCAACTTCATGAGATATGTCAAGCTGGCTAACCGTCAACCTTGGAAAATGGTGCACTTGAGATGGCTTACTTCTGCTAATCGTATACTCAGATTTTACGCAAGTACTCTTAATCCATCAAAAAATTTGAAATTTGCTAGTCAACTACGTGATTAAAGATCTATTTTGTTTATTATGTTTTTCAAAGTAATGTTTCGTTTATTGCTGAAATAAAATTTCCATTAAACATGAATATTATTATTATTATTATTATTATTTAAGGCATACGGTATATAGGTTTGTAAAATGAAAAATTTACAAAACTTCAAGGTGAGGTAGAGCCCTCAAGATGACATACATTTCTTTTTGTTTATTTCATAATCTGTGTGAAATTACGCAACTTTTGATACCTCTTGCGATAGTGTAGCTCGAAAAACTTTTTCCCATATATGAACGGGACACCCTAATATACATATTTATGTATGTACTTAAACGCAATTTTGGGTTTCACGTTTTTATGACTTGTTTTTTTTATTAATTATCCTAAACCATTCAAACCGAATCGAACCATGGTTCAGAGTCATTGAAAAACCGGTTCTTGCACTGGTACAAGTTTCCTTTAAATGGTTTAAGCCATTGAACCGAACCGCATCTATTTTTGAAGCTGTATGTAGCCCTTTATTTTGCCTTTTCCCGGGGTGGAATTATGGCGCAGGTCTAAAGCACAAATGGAACAAGTGGCAGTTAAATTTTTTCATCAAGCCATTCTCTCACCCCGTCTGTGTGAAAAAATTAAATTTGAATCTTGTATCATACCTGATCCGAAAACATGATTTTTTTGGACACCCCTAGTACAATTTTTCGAAAACTGATAGAGTATTAAAACTTTGCCGTATACTAACATTTTGTTGTACATACAATTAAATATTTAAATCAATAAATGGAATGTTCACTTACATCGATTATCTGCTTCATTTTCAATTGAACGTTGAATTGCTTTCGATAAACTTTTTCTTTTTGAAGGTGAATGTTTCAGTGCTAAAAATAAAATAAAAATTAAAATTTTTAAACGATTATAGTTATCGTTATTTTTTATTAAATAACAACCAAATTGGCTAGAAAGCAGGAGTGGCAATTATAAACTTGAAAGTGTCTACAAGCAAAAAAGCTGAGTCGGCCCCTGGTCACATACATACATATGTATATTCGTACTCGTACTTATTTTCATATGAAGTTATAAATTTTTTTTGTAATACAAAACCATTCTTTCAGTGGTTGCCGATTTTGAGCCGTCATATTAAATCTGCCATTTTAATTTTTTCTTATTAGAATTATTTCACTGTTTTAAGCTTTCAGACCGAAAGCAGTAAATAGTTGAATTTAAGGTACATATATTATAAATAGGTATAACATAATCAAATATTACTAAAATCGGAAACTTGAAAATTTTTTTTTTTACTTTATACAATAAAAAATAATTTAAAAGTTAATCGTGTTTTAGCCTTTTATAAAATATAGAAAATTTTTTATCTGTACTAGACCATTCCCATGTCAATTTTTTCGAAATTTGCAGTTGGGTTCTCAGATTTTTATAAAAATTTACGGAGCTGTTCTAAGTGCTCAGTATAGAGACTTCTCATTATTAGTTTTGCGGGAAAAATTTTTTTTCCAAGTTATGGACATGGATCTTCAAAATAGTGTTTTTGCGAAAAATCTATGCAATTTTTTTCTAAGTTCCGTCATTTTGTCAAAAATAAATTGTTTTATTTTTGTTTTCTGATTCTTGAAGCATTTTAAATGTTATTTTGATTTCCATTTCTAAATTTTGAAAAATTACAAAATGGCGGCCATTTTTAAAAATTCTTAGAAGTTGATTTTCTCAAAATAATATTTTTTTTTTTACAGAAAGGTGGATGAAAAACAGACGTTTTCAAAAAGATTTGGTTTGCGCTTAATGCCTGTGAGAGCCACGGGAATTTTTTTCCTAAAAAGACACAAATGCAAACCAAATCTTTTGAAAAAAGTTTGTTTTTCATCCATCTTTCTGTAAAAAGAAAAATAAATTGCTGTGAGAAATCAACTTTTTTTTAAAATGGCCGCTATTTTGTAAATTTTTGAAAATTTCGAAAATCATAATAAAATTTAAAATGCTACAAGAATCCGAAAACAAAAATTTAAAAAATTTATTTTTGACAAAATGGCGGAACTTAGAAGAAAAATTGCACCGATTTTTCGTAAAAAAACAATTTTGACTCTCTAAAGTTCCCATAACTTGCAAAAAAAAATAAAAATTTTCCGCAAATCTAATAATCAGAGCTCTGTAAATTTTTTTAAAAATCTGAGGACCCAACTGCAAATTTCGAAAAAATTGAGATGGAAATGCTCACTAGTAAACGAACACTTATAATGTTAGAAGCCATTGTAACCTTTTTGTTAGTCAATGGCCAAACAAATTTTTGTCGATGAAATGTTATTTTGCTTTGCTATCGACAAGCATCGTCTGATCCGATTTGTTGGGATGATCATAATGTTGTCCAGTGCTTTTGTAAACACCAACAAAATTACAGAAAAATTTTAGAACAAAATTATAGTAATTTTCGGAATCACTGGATCAAAATGATCTCTTCTTTTTTTTATAGAGCAGTGTTATATCATAATTCAGATACATTTGGAGAAAAAATGCATGTATTTCTTGTGCAATCATTATTCTACTAAAGAAACTTGGATCAAATGGCCGGTATCAAGTACAGAGACTAATGTTATAAAAGCAACATATTCGTATTTTGCGACCTCAAATCTGCAAGGAGTGCATAACACTTAAATTTAACATGTATACTACAATAAAGATAATACATACAAATATCTGCATAGTTTAATAAATTAAGTGTTCATAAAGTTTCTTATTAATTTACCTATGTAACTGGATACCAAGGTACGAAATTTTCTATGATTTCCCTTGATTTCTGGGAGATCCACTGTGCAAAAATGAAAATAAGTAATATATAATAGCAACGTTTGTACTTTAGCATATTATATATAAAAAAATTAAATGTGTTGAAATGATAATTGCAATGCAAACATTTAAGTAAACATTATAACTTACGTGATGGGATTTTTCTAAACACAATTTTGGCCATAAAGTTTTGGAATCTTTGAGCATAAAAAGAAGGTCGACAAACCGATACCGTGTCCTGAAAGATTAAAATAATATAAAGTGTTGGGAGAATTTAAGGTTAATATTTATTTTGAATTTCAATTAATAATAAATTGGAAAACTACCCATTATGTCGTTTCCATTCAAATAAAAAACAGTAAGACCGTTTTTTCTAGTGTTAAGGTAATTAATTGATAATATAATGAAATATTATACTCTATAGCCAGATAAGACCCATTTAGCCATGTCTCTGATATAAATAGGTTATTTTTATCATGAAAAAAAAAAAAAAAAAAAAAACAACAATGTCCATATAAAATAACAAAAATCTTTTTTTTCGAAATTCGAAAATCAGCACACTTTATTCTGAATTAATTTCTGGTTACCGTCTTCAAGAAACTCCAAGGTCAAAGGTTACCAAAATCATTTTTTTGCAAATACATCACTAACCCTCAGTCGATGGGTTTGTATGAAACGGCAGTCATACATAGTATTTATAGAGCAAGGCTCTTGAAATTTGGTACAGTTGTGAATATGAACAAATTCCACCGGCGGACACGCCTACCTCTCATACGAAGTTCGGGCGTGGTCGAAGCTTTTTTTTTCAACATGTGCATACATTTCCATTAATTTTTCAACGCTGTAAGTTATGAGAAAAAAAAAAAAAAACAAAAATGAACTTTATAAAAATGAGAAACTAAAAACTAGTGATGAGCAACCCAAGACCAAGACCAAGACAATAGCAGTCTTGGTCTTGGTCTTGATCTTGCTCATAAAGTCTTGGTCTTGGTCTTGAAAAAATTTTCAGAAATATTGAGTATTCAAAACCATATTTTTCCGAAGCAATTGGGTTTTTAAGATGCCCAAATTCAAATCGAGAGATGATTTTATCTTCAAAACGGGCGTGAAACAACTTTTAACTATAAATTAGCAAGACTGAAAAGTAGTCTAGGTCTTGCCAATTATCGTGAGCAAGAACAAGACCAAGACCATAGCAGTCTTGGTCTTGTTCTTGCAAAAATATCAGCATCTTGGTCTTGGTCTGGGTCTCGCAAAATTAGCAAGACCAAGAACAAGACGCAAGACCAAGACTAATTTTGCTCATCACTACTAAAAACTGATCTATTTTAAAGAAGTGCTTACATTGTGTTAGTATAAAACTAGTGAGGGTGTAACCTTTGGCCTGGCCAAAAAATAAATACCCTACACTGCAGTATTTTGTTGATATGGGAAGTGCCACGCCCTCTTGTCCGAGTTCACAGTTTTTGCTCAGAGCTTGCATACATAGTTCTTAGTGTCTGAGTTAAATTTGGTTGAATTATCTCAAAAAACGTTTTCAGTATAGCGTTTTGAAGCTTTTGCTTATATAGGAGGTGTGTCGCCTTCTTGTCCGCTTTTACCCAGTTTTTGTTGACAGCTTGCATTTATAGTTCTTAGTGTCTGAGTTAAATTTTGTTCGATTATCTCAAAAAACGCTTTCAGTATAGCGTTTTGAAGCTTTTGCTTATATGGAAGGTGCCACGTCCTCTTGTCCGAATTTGCCCAGTTTTTTCTCAGAACTTGTGCTTACATTTCGAAGTATTTATGTGTATTCTGGCTGCATTGTCGGTACTGTCGGTTTTTTCGCCTTTTTATTGGTCAATGTTTTTTAATTTTTTTCGGTACTCCAAGGAGTAAAAAAGCCAAAAATAAGTGATAAAACTTAGAAAATCCGTGGTAAATTGTGGGGTTCTTTACACTTTTGGCCAATTTGCTATTGATTTTCTTACTTTATTCGCTTATTTTCGGCAAAACAGAAATAAAAGCCTTTTTACTCCTTGGAGTACCGACAAAAAAAAAAATAAAAAACATTGACCAATAAAATGGCGAAAAAACCGAGCCTTTTTTTTTTTGGTCACCATTTATTTTATGATCTTAAAAAAATGCCGCTTCTTATTTTGTGTAATGGTTAAAGAATCCGGCATAGTATTTATGATAAACGTTTATTCATTTCTCAATTATAAAAACATGCAATATGCATTTTTTGGAATGCCTTATACTTTTGGCCAAGGCTGTATGCCTTCGAAACTCTTTGTCGCAAATATACGAGATGTAATAAATAAGTAAAAGTCATTGGGACGAATAATGTTCGCTAAAAAAGTGCACCCTGCCACGCCCTCAAAAAAATTAATTCATCATATCATGTGTAAATATTTGACGTAGAAAGATATGTTTTGGTACATGTGGTATTGCGCGTGACAGTCGTACGTTTTTAACGTTAAGAAAAACAAAGAAAAAAACAAAAACTGTTTTTTTTTTTTTTTGGATTTTTGTGCAGCACTTGAGTAGCAATATATATGGTGTAAAAGCTGGGTGGGGTCGATAGAATAGTTCCGAGATACATGAAAATATTCTGGCATACGCACGTGATAAAAAACAGAAGCGATTTTTATGTGCATCTAGAAAAGGAAAAAAATCTGCGAACTCTACACACAAGAGTTTTTTAATGTGACTAATGTTATGATGACTAGGTATAATGCCACGCTAATTTACCATTTGAATTATCGCAAAATTTTCTTTATCTTTTTTAATATAGTTTCAGACATACTTTTGCACTATACAAATTTTGAATTGAAAATCTTTCAAAAATCCGATTCCACTCAAAAATATTCAAAAACAAAAAAAAAAAAATAGTAAGGGTGGTATCTTTGGCCTGGCCAAAAATTAAATACCCTACACTGCATTTCAAGAGTATTATTAAACACTTACTTAGTTGATAAATATTTTTATTTTTGTACATAAAAGTATTTATTTAAATAAATTGTTTTATTCTCCCGTAACTCCGAGGAGAATATAAGAACAAATCGGTTACGATTAAGGAAAGTTGTTTTCTGGGGATCTTCGCCCAGAGATATTGTTGGAAACTCTGAAAGTTTTCGAAATTTTTCGATTTCAGATTTCCGAGCTCGGAGACACCCTTGCTCATGTTCAAAATCTATTTTCGAGCCTCCCCCATCGATAGGTGCAATACAATTTTTTCACCAAAATGGGCCCAAATCGGTCACTTATAGGGGTTGGGGACACCCCTGGTCATGTCCAAAATCTATTTTCCACTTTTCTCCATCGATTGGAGCAGTAAAATTTTTTCACATCTGGTCATGTCCAAAATCTATTTTCGACCTTTTCCCATCGATTGGTACAATACAATTTTTTCACCAAAATGAGCTCAAATCGGTCACTTAGAGGGATTGGATATACCTCTGGTCATGTCCTAAATCTATTTTCGACCTTTCCCCATCGATTGGTGCAATAATAATTTGTTCACCAAAATGGGCCCAAATCGGTCACTAAGGGGTTTGGGGACACCCCTGGTCATGTCCAAAATCTATTTTCAACCTTTTCCCATCGATTAATGCAATAAAATTTTCTCATCAAAATGGACCCAAATCGGTCACTTGGAGGGATCGGAGACACCCCAGGTCATGTCCAAAATTTTTTTTCCAACTTTCCCCATCGATTAGTGCAATAAAATTTTTTTACAAATTAGGCCCATAACGGTCGTACAACTTCAAGGTATTTTTTTCCCAACAAAAAAAAGTTTTATGTGGCAAGTTTTTATCAAAAACTTTACACATTCTCATTATAATTTTATACATTCTCATTATGATTTTACACTTTCTCAATTTGACCTTGAAAAGGTGTAGATGATTCAAAAGTTTTTAGTCTAAATAAACTTAAAAAAAAAAAAAATTTAAAAAAGTTTATTTCAGAGTCTGGTTAAAAGTAAAAAAAAGTTGTTTGAACAAATAAGTAAATGTATAAATAAATTCATACCCCATCATGTATAATACTTTTGAATGTATGCTCCAGTTTTTTTTTAAGTCGGTAGGATTGAAGTATATCGATGATGCCGACAAATAAAAGAAGTCGTTCACCTTTTTCGCTTCTAGCTGGTATACCACCAGGACTAAATTAAATGGAAAAAGTTTAAACATGAATTGTATGGATCATAAAATGGTAAATATCTTACGGTACATCCTCCTCATCGTCAATTGGCTCGCTTTCAGCCTGAATACTTTCCATTGCTGTAGAATGGGCAACTAAACGGTGTCGATTTACTGATCTGTATAAAATTCTACATCAATATATGTACGTGTATGTAAGTATATTAGGGTATCCGGTAAAATGGGAGTATTTGAAAAATTCAACTTCTGTTTGCATCACATAGTACAATTCTTTGCCTTTAAAAATAACTATCGTGTGGTTATCTGCGATTTTTCTTTGTCAAGTTGTAACCGTTTTCAGATAATATAGGGTGTTTTTTAAGCCTGATAGAACTTTAAAGTGTAAAAAATAATACAAAAAAATTAAATTTTGATGAAAATTTTTTTGTTATTTGTTTCAGTATACTCTAGCACGCTTAAATAAAGCTTTTTTCAAATATTAAAGCCATGTATTGGATCTTCCGAACAAAAAAAAATTTTTGATTACAATTTAATTTTTTGTGTTATTTTTTACAGTTTCAAGTTCTATCGTGGTTAAAAAAAACACCCTATATGATAAAATTCAAACACTTTCAAACATACTTATCTTTTTTTGCAGTAATTTTCTCAAAGTTAATATTTTGTTTAACACGCATAATTACACTAGTTTACAGCCAAAATTCCCAGTGAATGCCATTATTCATTTTATATGTCAAATGGGCTGCTAATTCCGAAAATCGCATCATTTTTTTTTTTTTTATTTCGTGTCGTTTTCGAGATATCGGTCATTTTCGGTTTTTGGACCAAAAAAAAAAAAAGATAGTTCCACTTAAATACAAATATCTCAAGAACCAATGTTTGTATTTAAACGTATTATATGTCATATTACCTACATGTGGGGGGGTCAAAATAACTCACATGTAAGGGTCTTGGAGGGTTAAAATTTAAAATATAGTTAAATTCATCGAATGCGTAATTTTTGTTTTTTTCATGTACAGTAGAGGTGTTTCAAGGGGGGCTTCTCATGTAACACGTCAAAAAGTAGTTGTTTTTCGGGATTTTTTTTCACTCGGAAAATAAAAACACACACAAATAATTTTTGCATATATTTAAGAACATGCTTGAACTATAAAAAAAGCATTTTTTCAAAAACTAAAATGGCAAAATGGCGGACTTATTAAATGTCGCATGTGGCGACATTTAATAAGTCGGATTTATAGCGGTACATTGTGGAGCCCAAAGTTTTTATCTGAAACATAAAACAAAATTTTTTTATTATTCAGCAGGATTCCCCTGAGTACATGAATGTCTGCAACTCCAAAAAATTCGATTCTACAATATTGAAATCACGTCTTGAAAAAAAAGTGCTATTTTTTCGACATTTTTTGTCGCTAAATGGGGCTAAAAAGTGTATAAAATAACTTTTTTCCACAATTTCAGACATTCATGCACTCGTTCAATTTATAATCTGCAAAACACTTTTTAGAAATCAAAAATCGGTTAAGCAGTTTTTTCGCAATCGTGTACCGCGATTTAAAAACCATAGTTTTGAGAAAAAACGATTTAAAGTTTGAGTTTCACACACAAAGCGCGCCCGAGCCCGCTTGTTCAATCAATCATATTTTCTATAATATTTAGAGTTGAGTCATGAAACTTTGGGAATATACTCCCAAGACGTTATTCTATCAACCTACGAAAAAAAAAATCGATTTTTTGAAAATTTTATATGAGAAGCCCCCCTTAAGAATGTATGGAGATCCTTAGTAACAACATTTTGATACTTGACACCCCTCAATTTTGTGAGGTTGGAAAAAAAAAATTAGTTTGCAAAAAAAATTTTGGGGGTGAAGTGAAGGTAAAGGTTGGCGCATCGAGGTCAAAGGTGAGAGAAAAAATTTACATACAGCAATACAAATGCTTAGGGGTCCCCTCTAAAGGGGTCAAATGTATGACCGACCCACATTATTTTTTTCCCTCCAACATTTTTACCCAGCATTCTTACCCCTATCTCTAACCCCTAAGGGGGATCCCATACAAAATTGACATTTTTAGGAAATCGACCCCCACCACTCCCTGGGTGCCCTTAGAAGGGTCAAATGTATGACAGCCCCTAATATTTTTTCCTCCACAACATTTTTTCCCAATATACTTACCCTCTATCTCTGACTCTTTAGGGGACTCCCATACAAAATAGATGTCATTGACATGAAAAATATGGAAAGAAAATCGTTCAATAGGCCCATAACTGCCCAGAAGTCACTCCTAGAGGAGTCAAATATATGACCGACCCCCATTAGACCCCCTCCAAAGTTTTTTCTCAGCATACCTACCCCCTATTTCAAATCTTTAAGGGGGCTTCCATACAAAGTTACTGTTTTACATAAAATGCCCCCACTGCTTTAACTGGCCCACAGGCACCCCTAAAAAGGTCAAATGTATGACCGACCCCCATTATTTTTTTGCGACCTATATTTTTCTCCCACATACTTGCTCCCTATTTTCAGCCCTGAAAGGGGCTGCCATACAATTTTTTTTTTTATAAATTTTCCTAGAAAAAATGGGGGTCGGTCATACATTTGACCCTTCTTGGGGTACTCATGGTCCAGTTAGGGCAGTGGAAGCAGTTTTTAAAAAAAACCGTAACTTTGTATGGGAGGCCCCTTAAGGATTGGAAATAGGGGGAGGTAAGCTGTGAAACATTGGAGGGGGGATAATGGGGGTCGGTCATATATTTGACTCCTCTAGGAGAGACTCCTGGGCAATTACGGGCCTATTTGACGATTTCCTTTCCATATTTTTTATGTCTATGACGTCAATTTCGTATGGGGGCCCCCTTAAGAGCTAGAGATAGGGGGTAATTCTGGTGCGAAAAAATGTTGAGGAGGAAAAAATATTAGGGGCTGGTCATACATTTGACCCTTCTAGGGGCACCCTGAGAGTGGTGGGGGTCGATTTCCTAAAAATCTCAATTTTGTATGGAAGCGCCCTTAGGGGTTAGAGGTAAGAGGTAGGTATGTTTGGTAAAAATGTTGGGGGAGAAAAAATAATGTGGGTCGGTCATACATTTAAACCCTCTAGAGGTGGCCCCTATTGTAGGACTGTAAGTAAATTGTTTCTCCTTTTCTCTCATCTTTGACCTCGATGCGCCAATCCTTACCCTCACCCCACCCCCAAAATTTTTTTTCCAAACTCATTTTTTTCCAACCTCATAAAATTGAGGGGTGTCAAGTATCAAAATCCAAAATTCGTGCACTAAAACACCCCTAATGTACAGTGGATTAAAAAACTTCAAAAATCGATTAAAAAAAATCTGACGTGCTGGAGAAAAACAACGAGACACGGGTATTTTTTTTTAACGGCTATTTTAAGAATTATTTGGATTTTCTTATGTGTTTTACAAAAAAGTTTCAAATTATCAAACAGTATATTACAAAAAAAACTAAAAAAATAGGCAAAAGCGAATTTTAGTTATTTATCAATGAATTGTATACAACTATTACATTTTTTCATCGATTTTCTTAAATAGTATAATATTTGCTTTACAAATATATGAGGCTATGAGCGCAACAGTGGCCTAACCCTCACTTCGTTAAAAAATTAAAAGCAAATAACTTGTGCTTGTATCGATTCAGGTTATGTGCTTTTGTTTCATCAACGAAGTAAAGGTTGGGCCACTGTTGCGCTCATAGCCTCATATAGAATATGATATTAAAACACAAATTGATTTTTAAAATTTTTTTTTCTTTTACAAATCTGCAGTTGATTTTGACTTTTTTTTTAATTTTTTCGGAAAAAATTAATTTGTTTTTCAGAAGTCAATTTATTTCTCCGAAACTAACATGTGAACATCATTTATAGATAATTTGATTACCTTTAGTATGACATAGCAAACGTTTAAATACAAACATTGGTTCTTGAGATATTTGTATTTAAGTGGAACTAACTTTTTTTTTTGGCCCAAAAACCGATAATGACCGATATCTTGAAAACGACACGAAATAAAAAAAAAATAATGCGATTTTCGGAATAAGCAGCCCATTTTACATATAAAATGAATAATGGAATTCAGTGGGAAAAAAATTTTTAATAATTTGTAAACTAGTGTTATTAGATAGCTTTATTTTGAAATTTCGAATAAATTTTTCCTGACTTACCATAACCTTAAAATATCATCAAAAGGACTATTTCAGCACAAGCTTTAGTTTGATATTTTTCAACAAAGCCAAGCAAATCCGCGTTTTTCGAGAGTTTTCAAAAAAAAATTGAATTAATCAGTAATAATTCTTAGCTTTAGCATATTAATTACTGGCATCTACAAGATTATTGTTTTTCCAAAGTTGATATATTTTAAAAGACAAAAAAGAAACTCTTAGACTTTTTTCGTAAGCCTTGCGACATAATTACTGTTTTTTAATGTTGACAAATTTTTATTAACATCGCATGTGATTTAACTATGGTTTGTAATTTTGAAAACAGCGCACGGCATGCCTTAACACGTTTTAAATCGAACGTCGTAGCACATCAAATTTTTTTCCAGATTCTGTTTACTTATCGTTCAAATGATGTATAAAACAATTTTCACTCGTGACTCCTCGATTAAATTTTGAGATAATCCCTTTTCCAACTAGGGCATTTTCCCATACAAAAAAAAAAAAAAAAAAAAAATTTTTTTTAACTACATTAAACAAACTTCAAAATAATCACATTCGATGTGTTCTGCGATGTTAAACGCGATTCCGACCTCAGAATTGCTCTATCGTGTATAGTTTTAGAGATATTCTAACCTAAAAACCAAAAAAATTTGTTTTTTGCCATTTTTTGAAGCTATATAACCGTGTCACATATCATTTACTGGTTAAATGTGGTTAAAGTACTTGAAAGCCTTGATCTTTTCCTTTAAAACCTAATTTAAATTATGTTTATATCTTCATGCTTCTAAGAGATATCGTAGACCGAAATATTGGGTAAACGGGTTTTTTGCACTTTTGTGTCTTTTTAGGTTAGGATATCTTTGAGGAAAAAACCTATTAAAAAAGCCTTTAAAACCTATTTTAAAATAGGTTTTAAAGGCAATGATAAGGACTTTCAAGTTGTTTAACAGACTTAATGAAATTAAAATTTCTATCACATTTTAAACATTTTCAACAAATCGACTACTTTTAAATTCAGCCGTTTGACACCCCTAGTAAAAATTGAAACAAAAACATAGGTTTTCAATGATAAAATTCATGTAAATTAGATATCGCCCAGGAAAATAAGACGAAAAAAGAGCTACTGTGCGAAATAATTCCAAGTGAATTTTTTTCAACGGAATTGTCTTTATTAAAGCATGATGAATAAAGAGAAAAAAGTCCATTGTGCGCATAAAAAGTTATTCAAGCTCAAAGGTTGCTAAAATCAGTTTTTTGCAAATATCTCGCTAACGCAAACTTTTACAAAAAAAATTTTTCTCCACAATTTTGTAACACAGGAAATTATGTTAAGATGTAAAAAATGCTACGTATAGAATTATTTTAAAATATCTTACTTTTAAAATTGCGAATACTCTTCAACGAGAGTCGTACAAAAAAAAATTTAAAAACCGTTCAAAAGATAATTGAATTTTGTATACACCGTATTAAATTTTTTTTGGAGCCACTCATGCTCTAAAAGATATTCTTCAAAAACCGTTAAGGTTTCGAAAATACTGGTTTTTGAAGGATATCTCTGAAACAGTAAGTCATACGATAAAAAGCAACAGCATCAATTTTGTTGAGAATCACAAGATCTACTAAAAATAAGCTATATGTGTATGTGTACACTGTACACGTTGATTTCAGCGTTTAGAAGATATTCAAAAAAAACCTTTAAATGGCAAAAAACCGGTTTTCATTCAATAACTTCTAAACGGTTACTTCAATGTGTACACATACATTTTTTGTAGGCCTTGTGATTCTCTACAAAATTGATGCTATTGCGTTTTATCGTATGACTTACCGTTTCAGAGATATCCTTCAAATCCAGTATTTTCGAAACCTTAACGGTTTTTGAAGAATATCTTTTAGACCATGAGTGGCTCCAAAAAAAAATGTAATACGGTGTATACAGAATTCAATTATCTTTTGAACGGTTTTTAAATTTTTTTTGTACGACTCCTCGTTGAAGAGTATTCGCAATTTTAAAAGTAAGATATTTTAAAATAATTCTATACGTAGCATTTACATACAAAACTGTGCACAACTTTTTAAATTGGGTTATCTCCTAAAATATAAGCTGCACGAAAACATTTGTTACATTTTTACATAGGAAATTACTTGTGTTACAAAATTGTGTGGAACATTTTTTTTGTAAAAGTTTGCGTTAGCGAGATATTTGCATAAAAATGATTTTAGCGACCTTTGAGCCTGAATAACTTTTTATGCGCACAATGGACTTCAATGGATTTTTACACTTTATAAACCATGCATAAATAAAGATAATTCCGGTGAAAAAAATTCACTTGGAATTTTTTCGCAGAAATATACTTATTTTCCTGGGCTAATATTAATGTAACAAAAACAAATGTTTATTGCAGCGCAACGTAAACTAAATATTAATTCTTGATTCAAGAAGAAAAAAAAAAATTAAATTTTTTGTTACGTGTATGGCATACGGCTGAATTTTGAAATAGTCGTTCCGTTAAACATGTTTAAAATGTAAAAGAAATTTTAATTTCATTAAATCTGGTAAGCAACTTGAAAGTCCTAATCTTTGTCTTTTAAACCTATTTTAAATTATGTCGATATCTTTTTTTTCCTCAAAGATATCTAAACCTAAAAAGACACAAAAGTGCAAAAAACCCGTTTAGCCAATATTTCGGTCTACAATATATCTTAGAAGCATGAAGATATAAACATAATTTAAATTAGGTTATAAGGAAAAAGATAAGGGCTTTTAAGTTCTTTAGCCACATTTAACTAATAAATGATAGCTTACATAGTTATATAGCTTCAAAAAATGGCAAAAAACTACTTTTTTTGGTTTTTAGGTTAGAATATCTCAAAAACTATACACGATAGAGCAATTCTGAGGTCGGATTCGCGTTTAGCATCGCAGAACGCATTGATTTTTGTTTAATGTAGTTAAAAAAATTTTTTTTTTTTCTATGGGAAATGCCCCAATTGGAAAAGGATTATCTCAAAATTTAGTGGAAGAGTCACGAGTGAAAATTTTTTTATACATCATTTGAACGATAAGTAAACAGAATCTAGGAAAAAATTTGATGTGCTAAGACGGTTAAGGCACGCCGTGAGCGTATTTGCATTGGCCCCCACTGTGTGTAAGATATCAAACTGCATCTTATGTAGGTTAGTTTTTAGGTGGTCTAATTTAAAATTTTGGTGCGTATAGAAAAATTTGAGGCAAAAAATGAAATCCATCCAATATAAATATGCATGATGTACATATATCATGTTTATTACCTATTTCGATTCCAAGCTGACATATCACGATCCCTTCCTTCCATAGCCATATATTGATCTGCCTCCGGTGCGTCTTCCAGATCATATTCATCTGCATTTGTTTGGGTGCAGGATTTTGTTTTTTCTTTGCGTTCAGACTGTTTTTCTTTACTAGATAAATCTAAATTGTGAACTCCAACCAGTAATGAGTAATCCATTATTTTAAAGGATTCTAAAACGGTGCAATCACGCTGTATGGTTTTGATTAATGCATTATATGTTTCAGCTTCTAAAAATATGCCATTTGGGTGATGTTCCATAAAGTCTAAGTCTTTATATGTTGGGGACTTTTTTGCACGCTCCTGTTTAGATGCTTTTCTCTTAAAAGTGGAGCCTTTGAGATCATATTTCAAATGCAGTTTTACAAATGAAGGTAGCAAATTATTCATGACAACCAAACGTATGTTTTTACTGTTGCTAGTTTGTAAGCAGTAAAGACCAAAAAATTTTGGCAGCAGTGTACGTGGGTTTTGATTCAGGTTCATATAATATCTAAAAGCAAAGAAAAATACACGTGAACAAATAATAACGATATTTCAGAGTTATTGGTATCGGAGTGATAAAAATTTATATTTTTCTATAATGGCTTTGAATTAAAGTAAAATTACCCCGGCAATAACTTTTGTAAAAATTCTCCCTCCTTGTGTTGCACGGTTTTTATGATAAATTCATCGTCATTTGTTAAATAAAATATCGAGCCTGAAGCACCCGGATTTGTTAGTTCACGTAAAGGTGATGTGCACATCGACATCTAGAGAAAGAGTAGAAATATTTGCATATTGTAGAAGTTAATGATTTTTTGTTGATCAATTTTACCATAAAATCATCGGGCTGTATACCAAATAGATCCCTAAAGTAGCGAAATGCAATTGGTGCATATATTTTGTATCTAAATTCGCTATAATGATGCGCAGGCGTAAGTGTGGATCCCTCTGGAGGAAATGTAATGCTTTCAATTTCCCAAAAGTCCATCATTAACAAATCTCGTTTTGGCTTTGAAGCTAAGCTCCCAACCTGTTATAGCAATTGCAAAATAAAAAAATGTACATATATTTGATTCCAACGATTACACAGGACGACAAAAGGAAAATTCTATTTTGCGGTTTTTTTGAGTTATCCTGATTCACCAAAGTTATAGAGTACTCCAAGTATGATTTATTTCTTTGAATTGACTCTAGTTCTTTAGATATCCTTACGTAAAAGTGCAAAAATCACTGTTTTGTGGCATTTTTGAAGTTATATTACACTTACAGTAAACATAATTGAGTTTTGCTACTGGCATCAAATCGTGTTATCATCCATTGCAGTAAGCCCATCAAACATTTTCAATCGCGGAAGAACCGTAGTTTATTCACCTATGTGATCAAATCCATCCTCCCCGAGATCGCATTTTTATCTTCTGCGATGGTTTACTTGGGAGACACTGTTTATCAGTGCTCCCAAAGCCAAACTTTTTTTTTCAACAAAAGATTTGGCTTGAACCTAGTTTTGAAGAGTAGCCATCAGGATATAGCTTTTATGAAAACCGGTATATGTTCTGACTGCCGCGTGTTTTTAATTAAAAATTGTTCATTATCAATTTAACTAAATTTTAAGTCTTTATTTTATGATAGAAAGCACTAAGCAGAAGTTTGTTGTTGTAATATTTGCTAAATTTCATAAAAAATTTCTTTTGTTTTTTTTTTTGTTTTTCTATAAAAAGTGTTCTACACGGGATGCCTAAGCCGAATTTTACCTCGAACGTCTGTTACTATGGAACTGCCTACGGAAAAAGTTAGTCTCAAAGCGCAACATCAGAACACGGGCTGTTTTTTTTTTCGTTAATTTACACAAGTATCCTTATAAATCGAAAAAATCATATAAAATAAAACCAACAAATAAAAACCAAAATAGTCATTTTGGATTGCGCTAACTTGTCAGGATTTTGAAAAATCCAAACCTAAAAGTGCAAAAAACACAGTTTTTGGCTATTTTTAAAGTTTTATAACAAGTTATGATAGTTTCTGGTAATAAATCTTGATATGACAGTTAAAAGTACTAATTCCGGCCTTCAAAATTATATTATTATTTGAATTATATCAATATCTTCATTTTACTCTGAAATATCCTGAACTGAAATAACGAAAAACCATGTTTTTGCGATTTTTCAACTTTTTAGGCTATGATATTTTGGGGAAAAAAAAAAATTTTGATATAATTCAAAATGCGTTTTGAAGGCCAAAACTAGTACATTTAACTACCATATCAAGATTTATAGGCAGAAACTATCATAACTTGCTACAAAACTACAAAAATTCGGATTCAGCATCAATAAATACATCGAAAATGACTATGAAGGGCACTAATTATATATCGGGAACTGGCAACACTAATGTCAATAGCTAAAATCTGGCAACTCCATAATTAATTTTGACATTTTTTAGCATAAACGTACTCACAACGTTTTGATGTACAAGTGCTATTTGTTTTGTTTCCAGTGAGTTAAAAAAATCGATTTGGCCAAAAAATGGAAATTTCAAGAAAAGGTTTTCGTTGGTTTATTTTTCACAACTTTCGACGTGGATTATGTCAACAAGAATGTGTCGATGAACTCAGTTCTTTGTATGGCGATAAAGCGCCATCAAAAACCACAGTATATGGTTGGTATAGTCAATTCAATTGTGGTCGGACTTCGGTCACCGACGAATTCCGTGAAGGTCGTCAAAAATCGGTTGTTCTGCCAAAAAACATCGATGCAGTGTGTGAACTGATAATGAAAGGTCGTCATGTGGCATATTCTGAGATAGAGGCATCCTTGCACATTAGTTCCACTTCAATACATTTGATTTTGCATGAACACTTAGTTGTAAAAAACGTTCTCGTTGGAAACTCCATAATTTATCAATCGCTCAAAAAAAAGGCTCGCATCGTTTTGTGTAAGAAAATGATTAAAAAATTCGACCGTGGTGCTTCAAAAGATGTGTATAAGATCATGAAAGGTGACGAATCGTGGATATATGTGTATAAGCCGGAAACAAAACAGCAATCGACCGTGTGGGTATTCCAATACGAGCTAAATCCAACAAAAGTTGTTCATGGAAGAAGCACAGCGAAGCAAATGGCCGCCTGTTTCTTCAGCCGAATGAGTCATGTGGCCACTGTTCCGCTTGAGCAATGTAGGACGGTCAATTTTGAGTGGTACACGATCATTTGTATGCCGGAAGTCTTCGGAAAAATTCGTAAAACCAACCCCGAAGACGAATCATTCTACATCATGACAATGCGAGCTCTCACACATCTCGTGAAACGGGTGAATTTTTGAGTAGTCAAAACATCAAAATGATGACTCATCCTCCATACAGTCCTGATTTGGCACCCAAAAACTTCTTCTTGTTCCCGAATATTAAAGGTAAACTGCGTGGTCAACGATTTATGAGCACCGAAGAAGCAGTTGAAGCGTTCAAAAACCATGTTTTGGAGGTGTCCCAAGAGGAATGGGAAACTGCTATGACAAATGGTTTAAACGAATACAAAAGTGTACAAAAGGGGAATATTTTGAAAAACAATAAAGCCATTTTCAATTAAAAATGTTTGTTATTATTTGCTATTCCCGAAACATAAGTAGTGCCCCACTTATTTCGGTATTTATTTGCTGGCTTCAAGGGCGTACGCAAGATTTTATATAGGGAGGGGCCAAACTAGAATTTTGTAAAACTTTGTTTTTTACGAAAATTCAATGTAAGAGCTAGAAAAAACCAAGTTTTTATATAACATCCGGGGGCGACTTTAACCGGCAAGAAAAAAAAGATTAAAATCGTAATATTGTCACCCCAAAGACTAGTTATCGATTTGTTTTGGGTCAATCAGTATCCTTGAGGTATTGGCTTTTAGTGTCTGTTTTCAATATTTGATTTGAGCGCGAACTTTCGGATATATTGTTGCATTTTCTAAAAGTTGTCTTATGCCGGATTTTTTAACACTCAGAAAATTACTACTTATTGACTAGAAGGAAAATTGCTGGCGTTAGATGAGTGATATAACTAGAACTATTATTTAATTTACTTCCCTAATACATCGACTTTGGTGGATATATTTGCCTCTAAGTATTTTTAATGCATTTTTATATGAGAGTATGTTAGAAAACAATGTTTTTGGGATGACTTTGGACCGGTCGAAATTCACCCCCAAAAAACTTTGCATTGAAAGGCTGGCTTAAAAGAAACCCAAACTTGGGCCAAAAACCCCAGGTATGGTGAACTTTAGTGAAAATAAAGTCTAGTCTTTTGCCAAAGTGAAATTATATTTTCCTTTTTATCTTTGTAAAACAATTGGCTGCCCAGAAAGGATATTTGCTATTATTTATTTAGCGAAATTTTGCAAAAAATTAAGCAACCGAAGCCCTTTAACAAATGAGGCATTTTTAAAGTTACCTACTAAGAATTTCTTTCGTTTTTAAAATTTTTTCAGTATTTTTTGTTTTCTAATTTTCAATCGATTTTAAGCTTATTTTTGTGGATTTTTTAAGTTCTGCTTAGCTTTTAATATTAGTATTGTTATTTGATGTGACTTATGTACCAATAAGTAAAGCACACCAAAGGCTAAAACCGCATTTATCAAAAATTCTAGTTTTTTTTTTAATCTCGTCCTTGAAAACATCCCATTGCCTAGGCCGATTGCCTATATAAATATGCCAAAATGTAAAGTGAACTTAAGTTTCCAAAACCTGATACCCAGATTTTGGATCGTTAAAGGTATAGCATGTAAAATCAATGAATGAAATTTTTCCGTTAAAGTCGCCCCACTCTTGAGGTGACTTTAACCCACTTACAAAAATATTATTTTAAAATATTTGTAATTACTTCGTATAAAATATATTACATGACATTAAAGCTGAAACCCCCACAAAAAATTAACTTGGAAATTCTGTTTTTTTGTATCACAGTCACCCCTGCTTACGGAAGCATATTTGTGCACTAAAATATTAAATACAAGTTCAAAATAACTTATGAAGATAGATAACTTTCTATTTTTTTTTCTGAATAAATAAAAATTTGCTTAGGTATATTATCTTTTAAATAGATATCACACTACATTAAAAATTATTAATTTGTGTGTGAAACATTTTTCAAAACATATTTTTTAAACTAATTTGAAGTCGCTGACTCCGAAAAACGCATTTATTTTATTTTTTTTTTTTTGTTCCTAGGGGCCGTTCTAGACATAATCGACATAATCGACAATATCGATTTTCGAGGTTATACTCTAATTTTAGAAAAAAATATTTTTCGAGAAACACAATTTCGATCGAATTTTTGTATGCACTAGTTTAAAGAAAAATTCTTACGCTTCTTTCAAATGTACCAATAACTAAAATCTTTTACAAATTTGCTAAGTTATAGCAGCAAAAAGTTCATTTTCATAGTAATTATTTACAATTTTAAATTTTTTTATATTTTTATTTATTAGTGTATTTAATTTTAAATATTTTAGGTCCACGTTTACTAAAATCGGATCATATTTTAAAAAGTTACTAAACCAGTACAATAAACTGGGTAGATTTGTATGAAGCAAAAAATTTAATAATGCATAAAATGCTTAGAATCGTTGAATTTTTGAAAAGTCAAAAAAGGTCTCAAAAAATTTATAAAAGCATTTTAAACCTTATACACTTTTTTTGTAAGAGCCTTCCTTTTGAGTAAACGAACGTTTTTCCGATCACCTAATTAAAAAACATAAAAAAATCGACGGCTGGAACCGAATATTATCTACTTATACAGTAGACCCCGCTTAGTTGACTCCCTTTAAATTGACTTCCCCGGATAATTGAACTAGAGAAGGGCTAGGGATCTGTCCTCATTGAGAAAGGCACCTAAATCCCCTGTTAATTGATTCCCGTTTAATTGGTTTTCCCGGTTAATTGATAGGAAGAAAATGGTTTCGAAATGAAAACTATGTACATTAAGGTGCAGCAAAATTCAAAAAAAATTAGTGCATCAAAAATTATCATAGATTAAGATCTTAAAACAAAAACTGCATACTTAGTTTTGGTCAAAACCCCCGAAAAGATGGCCCGCCCGGGGCTTGAATGAAGATCTAAACGACAAAAATCATTGTTTTTTCGCAGTTTTTTTATTTTATCTCAAAAACCACGAAACTATTGGTAGTAATTCTTCCTAAATCTTTGAAAGGGATTAATTTTCTACATTTTTCGTTTTTTCTCATTGCTCTACAGTGAAGTTTGCCCTATGGAAGTCCCGGAAGAAGTAAAAATTTTTTGATTCAAAAAACGGTTTTTTCCCTATAACTCAAGATACAAGAGACACACAAAAACTTTAGAGCTCAATAAATGTAGGAAATCTGCTTTCCTATAGTTTTGCTTTGAAATCTTGATTCCAAAAGTAAACAGTTTTCCGCTAGAGGTCGAACTTTGTTAAAAATAATTGTGTATCATGAAAAAGCGACCTTTTATTGTTTGGTTTTAAAATATACCCAAAAATTTGATTAGAAACTAATGAAAAAACTAAAAGCTTCTAAACATGGTCTTTAGAATGGAAATCGGATTGAAATTGCGCGAGATATGATAATTCTTATGTACTTGGTATTTTTTTTAAAGTTCTGATTTTGGGTATTTTTGTTTCACAGTGTGTTTTGCATCCACGACTTAAGATTTTTTATGATTATTACTTTACGTTAAAGGACGACAAACAGCGCAACTTATAGGACCAAGAATATTAAAATCGGTTTGTAGTTTCCTTGCGAATTTCAGCCTGTGAGTTTGGATTTTTTTCCATTTGTGTCAAATACGGCTTTTTTTGAGTATGAGCGACTGTATACCCTAAATACCGTAAAAAATGTGTACTATTATATCCCAAAAACTGTAGAAAATATATTTTGCTATATTTTGCTCCTGATAGTCATCTTTCCGCAGGTAACAGTTTGTGCCCTAGAGGCCGATTTTTGTGATAAAAAAAATCAAATTTTTAGAAATTTTTATTTCGAAACGACCTTTCGATGTTTTTGCTTGCAAATTTTCCCAAAATTTTTGTAAAGAATTTAAGATAAGTTTAAAGGCTTTCAAACGTAGTCCTTAGAATAGAAATCGGTTGAAATTTACGCAAGATATGACAGTTTTTATATACTCTGTGATACAAAAAAATAACCAAAAATCATATCTGCACAATAAAAAAATACTCTTATGTCTCTCTCTTATAACTTTTATATCTTGCGTAAATTCCAACCGATTTCTTTTTTAAAGACTACGTTTGAAAGCTTTTAACTTTTTCTTAAGTGTTCTTTTAAAGTTTTTGGAAAATTTGCAAGCAATAACATCAAAAGGTCACTTCGAAATAAAAATTTCTAAAAATTCGATTTTTTTTATCACAAAAATCGGCCTCTAGGGCAAAAACTATTAGCTGTAGAAAGATGACTATCAGAAGCAAATTATATTTCCTACAGTTCTTGGGACATAATAGTACACATTTTTTACGGTATTTAGGGTATACAGTCGCTCATACTCAAAAAAAGCCGTATTTGACAAAAATGGAAAAAAATCCAAACTCTCAGGCTGAAATTCGCAAGGAAACTACAAACCGTTTTTGATATTCTTGGTCCTCAAAGTTGCGCTGTTTATCGTCCTTTAACGTAAAGTAATAATCATAAAAGAATCTTAAGTTGTGGATGCAAAATACACTGTGAAACAAAAATACCCAAAATTAGAACTTTACAAAAAATACCAAGTATGTAAGAATTATCATATCTCGCGCAATTTCAATCCAATTTCCATTCTAAGGACCATGTTTAGAAGCTTTTAGTTTTTTCATTAGTTTCTAATCAAATTTTTGGGTATATTTTAAAACCAAACAATTAACAAAACAATTATTTTTAACAAAGTTCGACCTCTAGCGGAAAACCGTTTACTTTTGGAATCAAGATTTCAAAGCAAAACTAAAGGAAAGCAGATTTCCTACATTTATTGAGCTCTAAAGTTTTTGTGTGTCTCTTGTATCCTGAGTTATAGGAAAAAAACCGTTTTTTGAATCAAAAAATTTTTACTTCTTCCGGGACTTCCATAGAACAAACTTTACTGTAGAGCAATGAGAAAAATACAAAAAATGTAGAAAATTAATCCCTTTCAAAGGTTTAGGATGAATTACTACCAATAGTTTCGTTGTTTTTGAGATAAAATAAATAAACTGTGAAAAAACAATGATTTATGTCGTTTAGACCTTCATTCAAGCCCCGGGCGGGCCATATTTTCGGGGGTTTTGACCAAAACTAAGTATGCAGCCTTTGTAATAAGGCCTGCTCCTAAGATAATCTTTGATGCAACCTATAATTTTCCCATTATTTCGAAAAAGTGCTGCACCCTTATGTACATGTAAAATACCCCTTTCAAAAGATCAACAATATTAAAAGTAACAAAAATTTTCCTGATGGAAAAATCTGAACAGTTTTCAATACAGCTCAATAAAGATTTTAATCCTACTTCGAACTGGCTATAGCAAGGGCATACCCGTTAAGGTGACGTCATTTGTAGTCCTCAGAAAACGCAAAAGGTGCAAATGGTTTCAATAACTTAGTTCTTCCCGGATTATTAAAGGGTTTTTATCAAGCTGATATTTTTAACGCCGATGAAAGTGGATTGTGCTTTACATACTTTGTCAAGAAGAGGTGATGGCCTTAAAGGTTTTAAATAGTGAAAATCACGTCTGTTGCTTTTTTTAATTCTAATGCCACTGAAAATTATAAAAAAATTTAAAAATTTGAACCTGACGCACACAATCACAAAATTATCCCAACATTTTTTTATAGAAGTAACCGTTAGCGAGATATTTGCAAAAAACTGATTTTCCTTTTCAGGCCGATCATGTGCTTGGGCATCCGATTCAGCACTGCAGACTGATAGACCGTAGTAAACATTTCCCAAGCTATCGATTCCCATATACACTTCCATTACACCTAGTTTTTCTAATTTATTTGCTCAGCTAAGTCTACTACGCACATACCCGTATTTTGCATTAATTTTATTTATATTATTTTAAGGTGAATTGAAGTTCCCTTCATATACCTAATGCACTTTTTAATGTACAATATTCATACATAATTTTGTATTCGTTATCTTCTTATGGAGCTTATGACTTAACGAAATTCTTAATGCTTTGAACACATAAAAAACCATTAAATTAAAACTAAAATCGCCGAACGCTAATTTTTTTTATGCTTAATTGACTCACTCGATCAATTATCCGGGATTCTTTTAATTGATCAGTAGGATCAATTAAACGGGATCCGCTTAATTGATTCCCCGGTTAATTGAACTGAAAAGTTTGCATTTTTCATCAAGCCAATTAAGCGGGGTTTAATATTATACAAAAAATTTCAAATTTTTTATCGCAGAATTTTTTCAAAAACATAGAAAAAAAAAATGTTATGAGCAAAAAACATATTTTTGTACCTGTTTATTTTTTCGATAAAAAACGAATAGTCTTATTCATTGAAACCTTAATAACTTTTTAAAATATTATTATCCTATTTTACTATCGAATTGTTTGCAATTAAATATACTCTTAAGTAAAGGTACAAAAAAGTGTATTTGTATAAACTATTGCCAAAAAACCGTGTCTTATTTGGCTTTAGTATGAAAAGTTGTAAGAACTACTATAAAAATTAACTTTGCGCTGCTATAGCTTAGCCAATTTTAATTAGATCTTAATTATTGCTTTAAAATGGTTTAAAAATAAATGTTGCGCTTTGAAGGATCATTTTCAGGACCCTTTAGGCTAGCTTTTTTCGTAGGATGCTCCATAGTGACAGACTTTCGAGGTAAAATTCGGTTCAGGCACGCCGTGGCTAATGAATGGCATTTTAAATGAATGAAAATAAGGTTGACATCTGATTTTGTTACGAAGTAAAACTGGATTAATACTGCATTTTTTTTTTAAATAGTGGATTTTTAAAAAATTTGGTCAAGACTTTCGAAAAGTCACCATGTCTTGAAAACCGGATTTAAGGCTTTTGTACACCGACTTTATAGCCATTTAAAATACCTTTCATAAGACATCAATATCCATAAAAGGGTTCAGAACTTATATCGGTTTTTATTAAAGCTTTGTCTCAATCTTCCAATAGCTGTAACTCTGAAAGTAGGTTCGTCGGCCATCTTGTGTGGCATAAAAGTCATCTGGAAGAGATTTTAGTTCATCGTGATGAATTCGGATTTCAAATGATTTTCCAAAAGAGTGTGACGAGTATACTCTATTCGCCTGGAAGAGCTTTAAGCTTGGTTTGTAATGACCTTCCAGAAGTGTGTTAAGAGAATCTTCTCTTATAAGAGCTGAAGTTTTGTAGCGCAAAACTCGCGTGGAAGAGTTGTAAGTTCATCGCGAAAATGTTTGGTTTTTAATGATCTTCCAGAAGAGTGTTAAAGGAATCCTTTTTTATTCACCTGGAAGTGTTTTAAGTTTGATTTGTAATGATCTTCTAGAAAAATGTAACTGTTATACTGTTATTCGCGGAAAGTTTTAATCCCGGAAAATTCGCATGGAAGAGTTGTGAATTCATTCCAACAATGTTGGAAGATTCAACGATTTTCCAAATGTTTGCTGGGGAGGTATCTCATCTCAATACAACTACAATTTAGTCATTTGTATGGAGCTTAGATACCTTTACTTGAATAAGTGATAACACGGAAAGTAAAAATCCAATTGGAAAAGTTAAAAGATAAAGTATTATTTAGAAGATTATACGATTTTACTGACAGAAAAGAGCTACGCTGTTTACTTGAGAGTGATATAACTGTAAAAATATCTCAAAACAGCGGTTTTTGAACTTTTAAGCGAGGATATCTTGAGTACAAAAGTGAATTTGGCGAATCTGGTATGATTTTCATATTCTGCAGACCATGATTACTCGAAATCAATTCCGCAAAAAGCATTGTTCCCCTGTGTTATCAATGTCCTTACTGTATGCTGGATTCCCAGTTGAATAGATCCCATGATTTGTGACGTCTGAATTTTCTTATATGTAATCTCTCCGCCTTCACCCACACGTCGGTGGCCGATTTTGCGATCTTTTTCTGCCTTGTTTCCATGTCTTGATTGACGATGGCTGTTCAACTAGAGTCGAAGGTTCAACGTTGTTAGTTTTGGATTCTCAAAAATTAATCAATTTAACTTACATCTGGAGAAGAAGTTGCCATGAAATCTGCAATATAAAATTAAATTCAAATGAAAATTATTGTTTGTATTTAGATCTGAAATAATGCGGCCAGTGATGAGCAAACCAACACCAAGACCGTAGCAGTCTTGGTCTTGGACATTGAGTCTTGGTTTTGGTTTTGATATTGAGTCTCGGCCTCGGTCTTGGTCTTGAAAAAATGTCTAAATAGTGCTATCCCTCTTAATTATAATTGGCCAAGATCGAAAAGAAAATCTTTACAAAAATAAAACTCATTCAGTTGACTATTCCTATCTTGTAACTGCAGTTGTTGAATCTATATATATAAAAATGAAATGGTGTCCGTATGTAGCTTATGAACGCGGAAACTACAAGGCCGATTCACATATTTTTTTTTTTTTAAATTGTTTGTTATGGTCTGTAGAAGGTTCTTAAGGGGTGGGGTGCCACTGAGGAGAACGGGGTTGCACCCCCCCCATACGAAAAAAATACAAAAAATGCGATATCTCTAGAGTTATACAAGCTATGATTATTCAAGTTGATGAACTTATGCATAATGTACATATCTACCATTCACCATGCAACACTTGGGGGATATTGGGTGTATGAGAATTGCATCCACTTTTCAAAAAATACACAAAATGCTATTTTCCTTCACATATCGCAGATATCGTTATAAAACTTGGTACATACATGAATATTCTATCTACCATTTACTTTGAAAAACTTCGGCGGGAGGGTGAGAAGGGGGAGTTGCACCTTTCGTACAAAAAATATATAAAATGCTATATCTCTGTACCTATGGGAGCTATGATTACAAAAAATGATAAATGTATCTTTAAAAACCTTGGTGATTAGAAGAGAGGGCGTAAAGGCATCGGGAATGGGCGAAAGAAGTCGCAACCAAACCAGCTAGTAATTACATATATAAACTTTTGTGTTGCCTAGTACTAGCGCCACCAATTCTCTCAATTCTTTTACGAAACGAAAATACACGGAGAAAAATTAATTTCGTAATTTTTACTCCACTCGAGTAGTTAATTACACAAAATTTTTCATAACTAATCATGGACTATTTGTTGATGCGTTAAATATATGATAAATATAGTGAAAAAATAAAATACATAATCCGACTTGCCAAAAAAGTTTAGGCACAGCATGCAAAGGGAACCATTTATAATAAGCAATATTTTATTAATTATTTAAATACGAGTTATTTATTCCATTTTTGCTTTTGGAGTAAACTAAGAATTAATAAAAAAGTGCACAATAAAAAAACACGATAACCAGCTCTATTTAGAGTGTATCTCATTGTTTGGAGATCAAAGCTTTCCGTAAATCTTTGCTTCATATCCTGACACAATTCAACGGTCGATCATCTAGAGTTTTAGCCAATGCTGCTTCTATTATTATTCCAGATCTACACTCTGGCCTAGGCAACACTAATGTCAGTAGCTAAAATCTGGCAACACCATAATAAAGTTTGACATTTTTCAGCATAAACGTACTCACAACGTTTTGATATGCAAGTGCTATTTGTTTTGTTTACAGTGAGTTAAGAAAATTAATTTTTCCATTGATAATTTAAGCGATTGATAAATTATGGGGTTTCTAACGAGAACAAAATCAAATGTATTGGAGTGGAACTAATGCCCAAGAATGCCTCTATCTCACGGTATGTCACATGACGATCTTGCATTATCAGTTCACGCACAGCATCAATGTTCTCTGGCACAACGGCCGTTTTTGGACGTCAAAACGTTTTGAGTACGTTTATGCTAAAAAATGTCAAACTTTATTATGGTGTTGCCAGATTTTAGCTATTGACATTAGTATTAACTAGGCCAGAAATATAGATAGCAGCCCACGTATTAACGAAATGATTTATTATGTAATGCATGCTTGAATATGACCTTTGAACTATATTGACAATTTTGCGATAAGATTTCAGCTGTACATAAAGATTTATAATGACTTTGCTTACCTCTTATGAATTTCTATACCCATACATATTTGACAATTTAAGCAAAACCACTAGTACAACCTTTGGAAATTGGAGTAGTGCACAGTAAAAATTTTGTTTAATTTTAAAACCAAAAAATGTTTTTATATAGAACAATGCCAAAAAAAGTTATAATTTTAAACTATTGTATTTTGGAGTAAATAAAGAGAGAGAGAAAAATGAAACAAAAAAAAAAAATAGTTTTAATTTTAAACTATAATTGAAAACAAAAAAAAAAACAAACCATCCATACTGAGATTCGAACCAAGGGCACAACATTTTATACCTATGTAGATAAATTACGAAGTCTTTAGCTCATTCGGCTATTAAGCTTATTGACGTAGTTGTGTGAAATTTGTATTTAAACAATTGAAAAAAATTTTTTTTTTTTATTTTGTTCTCGTTCTTTTGTTTATGCTCTTTTGATAATGGTACAATCATTTGGTAGTTATACCTGGACAGTTTGGCGGTATTTTTGCAAATGAGTTATTTTATAGATTTCGATGTGCTCTTTCAGAATTTCAACTTTGCTACCTCAAGTCGTGTTCGCTCGCGCTGCCACATTGGAAAAATGGAGTCTAAAATCAGTTTTTTTACAAATATCTCTTTAACGGTTACATTTAGAGAAAAATATTGTGGCGCAATATTGTAGCTTATTTTCTATAAAAATTACCTCTTAATGGTTTTCGTACGACTTATACTCAGGAGATATCCTAATACAAAATTTTAAATAAAATTAGTCAATTTTGCATGCCGCATATGAGTAGGCACAGTGATGTGTTGAGCTTAAAATTACGATAACTCATGAACGGTGAATCACACGTTGAAAGCAAAAACACATTTTTATAGGGAATTACTTCCTTTTTACATGACTTATACGAGATATTTTTTCAACAAACCTAAAATTTATAAAAAATCCAATTTTTTTCAAAATAGCTTCACAACGGTTCGTCCTAGAAAAAAAGTTTTTCTTGCATTTTGTAGAACGTTCAATTCCCTATAAGGGTCTCTCCAAACTGTTTTTTCGTCAGATTTACCGTTCGTAAAAAATCGCGACTTCAAAATCATTCAAAATTGAACATATTATGGAGCATAGTACAATGTTCAATTTTGAATAATTTTCAAGACGCGATATCTCATGAACGGTAAGTCTGACGAAAAAACAACAAAACAAAAATTTTATAAGCTACAATATTGCGCCCCAATAATTTAAAGTTAAAGAGATATTTGTAAAAAACTGATTTTAGACGCCATTTTTCCAATATGGCCGCGCGAGCGAACACGACTCGAGGCAGCAAAGTTGAAATTCTGAAAGAGCACATCGAAATCTATAAAATAACTCATTTGCAAAAATCCCGCAAAACATTCCAGGTAACATCATTTTATTCTCCCAAATGATTGTACTATAAATAAAGTTTTTCAAATTTTGAAACTAAAAAGTCTCTCCAAGCTAACTTAAAACTTTGATGGCATTAGTTTCAAACCAAAAGTATTAAAATTGGCGCAGAGAATATTTTAATACTTTTCTTGGACTTATTTTAAAATTAAAAATGATTAGTTTTTTGAATTTAAAGTTATTTTAGGATTGTTTTTAACCCTTTTTGGTATTAAAAAATTGAAAAAACTGAATGGTTTAAAAGCAATTATTTTTTGTGATAAAATTAAAACCTACCGGAATAAATTTCCAACATTTTTGGAATAAATTTTGAATTTAATACCAAAACAGTTTAAAATCAATACCGAATGGAATCAAAAGTAAACTACAATTTTTTACTGTGTTATAGTCCATAATCATAGTTGAAATAAAGCAGAGGAAAAAATGTAGAAGGTTGTCGTTATATTAGAGGAAAGTAGGGATTTAGATTTTTTGACTTTTTGCAATTCCGCGATTTTCAGGATCAGAAATTTAAATCCCGGGATTTTTCGGGATTTGTATGAACATTCAATACCAATTCGTATCAAATAATCCCGGGATTTTCGGGATTGCAAAAAAGACGGAATCCCGGGATTTCGAAGTTCCGGGATCCAGGAACTGTAATCCCTAGTGGAAATACAACAAGTGCCTAAACTTTTTTGATTAGTTTTCGTATTGTTCTTGTATATCAAGGTGGCCATGAAATAAAGGAAAATTTCTTAACACGTTTTGATGAAAATGAAGTAATGATACTAATTACTTAAAAAATATTATCAAAATAGTTATTTCTTGTTAGTTTTCAATACATTTCTTCTAAAATGATGCATATGCTTAAACTTTTTTGCTTCACTGTAAGTAGAGAAAATAGTGCTTTCAGTCAGGGAAAACAATTAACAATTCTAGTAAAAATATTTTATTTTTATTAAACACTTTTTCGATTTGATATTTAAATAAAACACTTCTTAAATATTTAAGTTTTTATGATAGTGTAACTGGGCACTCTTATTATTAGCTGTGTTTTAAGTAGACGACAGTTTTCAGTGCTTGTGTTAGCACTTTCTGCGAAACATATCAGAAAGCAACAACAAAAGTACTTAATTGAAGACAGATTAATATGCGTGTTTATTTTAGTTTTAAATTTTTTTTTTTTTTGCAAGTTATGGACAGAGTGTCAAAATAGTTATCGATGCAATTTTTTTTAAGTTCCGCCATTTTATCAAAAATAAACTTTTTTAATTTTTGTTTTCGGATTCTTGTAACTTTTTAAATGTTGTTTTGATTTCCATTTTTAAATTTTGAAAATTTACAAAATGGCAGCCATTTTTTGAAAAATCTTAAAAGTTGATTTTCTCAAAATAATAACAAAAAAGTGGATGAAAAACAAACATTTTCCAAGAGATTTGGTTTGCGCTTAGTGCGTGTGAGAGCCGGTCAAGTAACAATGTTTTTACAATTCATCCACGGTATATTCACTTTGTCCTTCCGTTTGCAACGCAGAGAAGGAGGCGTGGCAGGTATGGAAAAGTATATATCAGCATCACCTCCTGAGTCGATATAACTGTTTGTTTATCACTACATATAACCACTGCATTAGGCATTCGTTGAGCAAACCCTAAGCCTATCAAACTGGGCAAGTATTATGCATTTCCAACTTAGACTAACCTCATTGCTTCCCAATTGGGGCCTAGTGTATTTTTAGGCATGCCTAAGCAAATTTCTTATCGGAAAGCACTTTCAAGCTTATTGTAGAATATCTAAACACAATTTTTGGTTTCAAAGCACATTTTGTAATCAGCAGGAGCCAAGGATTCAGAAAAGTTGCGCGCCTTGACATTTTAATACTTTTGGATTCTGGACCAGTCTAATGTACATATTCCAAATTGATATGGTGACAGAGTTAATAGGAACATTTTTAATTTATTCGCAAGGTCAAAGGTGACACCCTTACTAGTTTCAATTTCAATTGTTTTTAGTGCACAATACTTAACTTTAAGTGATGATGAATTCACATTGTTTCAATTTCCAATTGAGGAGAATTATTTGCAAAATTTTGAAAGCATCGATAACTCGAGCAACTAATTTTATTGATTTTGCTTAGAATGAACCAATTATAATTAAATTTGTATATTTGTTAAGCAAGGAAAAATTTTATAATTTTGAAAGTTGCAACTAAGTTAAAAATCATATGTATTAATACATACATACATATATATGTATTACATAGTAAATTTATTTGTGCTCATAGCAAATATCTACAAAAAAAAAAAAAACGATAAAAATTTGAGTGTGAACTAAAATTAAGAACCCATTGAATATTAAATTTTTTTAAAAAATTTAATTTTTCTCTATTTTGAAAATATTAAATAGTTTATAAGGAAGTTAAACCTTTTGTAACAGCTAAGCACCAATGAAAACAATTTAATTATGTCAACAATTGTCAGTCACAAACGTCTTTATCGATTTTTCTGCATTGTCGATATTACGAATGTAGTTTTCTAAAATCTATTTGAAAGCGCTTTTGGACATTGAAAAACAGCATTTCGTTTTTTAAAGAAAAGTTACCCTCTTTGCCAGTGCTGGAATTATCGATGTTTCTTGTGTTTGATGAGGAATCGAAGTCAACTTCTCCCGATGCCATCCTGCCCGTTTATTGGGAAAATCAATTTAACGTTAAAGGCAGAGCACAGAGCACACCGAAGGTTTTCCACTCAGGACATTGTCACTCCAATCGTTAAATAGCTCTGTTTCTTTCCTGAGATCACTTTTGAATTGGTTTTTATGACCAGAAATTGGATTTTCCAGCCTTAGTTATGTTATTTAACAATTCATTAGTTGAAATGAAAAAATTCACATACACAGCACGATATCCTCCCCCGTTCATTTGCTAAACAGTATTTTATCATTGCATACTTATAAGTATAATGCAAGGGTGTGCGTGAGTTTTAAACATTTGTCAGTTGCATTTATTGTAGTAGTTCTGCTACTATTTAACATTGAATTGAAATTCGTAGTAAGTATATTTATTGTATTGAAATATTCTAGGGAAAATGAAAGTATGGATTAACTAAAAATCGGTAAAGTATAGAAAACTCCGTAAATGCGCAGTTTTATTCAATAGCATCTGATTTTTAAAGTAGGCTAACTGACCCGACCGTCCAGTGGAAAAGGTACCTCACAAAATTTAGCAGTACAGCTAAAAGTAAGAGATGGGGTAAATTTTACCGGTTTTCAGTTTAAGGTGGAACTCAGTGCTGAGACATTTTTTGAACATTTTTCAACTGATTTGAGGTCGATTATCAAATTACAAATACCAATAAAAGTGGTCTTACCGAACCTCTACCCTGTAAAAATTGATAATTGACAAACTTTGAACTTCGATGTTCACAAACTTGAGTTTTTCATTTTACGATTTCAAAATGCCATAACTCAATCAATTTTTGGAATTTTCCAGTGATCGAAGTGTCATTTTATTAAAAACTCTATTTATTTTTAGAAAATGCAAAACAAAAAGGTTTTTTATTTTGTAGAGATAAGGTACCTTTTCCACTGGACGGTCACATATATCATTCTCTTTGTAAGATTATGTAAACTTGAGTGAACAGAATTATTTGTGTAAATTGTTTTTCTGAGTATTTCCAAATTCATCAACTTTTGGAAACTTCTTCGGTAAATGTGTTTGCGTCCATGTTACTTGAATCATAAATAAAATTTTTCTGTTATGTTTTTTGGGTATTTATTAGAGAATTTAGCCGAAAATCTCGGGATTAGTTGATATTTATCCCGGGGTTCCGTTTGTTAATTTTAAATTTACCACAATAAAGTATATTTACGAACAACAAAAAAGATGACAAATAAATATTTTGTATGAAATAACCATATTAAAAACGAAATAACTCAGGGTTTGACCTGCTGACTATAAAATAGCAATAGCAACGAAAATTTGCTGAACTGTGCTGCGTCAGTAATTGCGTTTTACATTTTGGACTTACTGCTTGCTGTGCTTTTTTTTTAACGAACGAAGTCAAAGCTGTTGCTTTTGTTATTGGAAATAGCAAAGTTTTAACTAAGCAAGCACAAACACGAAACGAAGAGTAACTCCGGTTGTGCTTTTGCTTTTTGTTTAACTCGGCTGTTTGAACTTCGGCTTTCGCTGTACACAGCAAAAGCAACTTTCAGGATTGCCATATGTTTTTTTTTTTTGTAAAATTTGCTTAAACCATCACGGCGCTGTTCTGAGAATTTAAATGACGATAACAATATCCCTCTGTATTTTATATTATGAAAGGCTATCAAATTCTACATATTTTGGTGAATTTTTAAAAAAATCTTTAGAGCGATTTTTTAAAAAATGACAAAAAACCGTTAAAATTGGAATGAACAAAAAGTTGGTAGTGGACACAACAAAAATCAAATTTTTATTATTATTTTAACAAATAATGATTATTATGTGTATATATTTATTATAAAATCATGTTGAATTCTAAAGAATATGAGACTAAGCTGAACAAAATCGATGGTTCAGTTTTCGAAAAAATGCAAAAAAACCGTTAAAATTTTAATGAAAAAAAAATATTTTAAGTCGACATATGAAAATCAAATTTTACCCATTATAATAACAAATAATGAAAAATATAAATATAGGAACATATTATATTTTTAAGAATTTTTAACTGTGTTACTTAATGACATTTATAAATTGAAAATTGATTTTTTAATTGAACTTTTAGTCATATATTTGCAAAGATCGATTTACATATAAATCTATCAATGCATTTTCTAACACATAATTTTGACAAATCAAGGAACGGATTAAAAACACGGCTATAGTGACATATGTTTCGCCTTTCGCCACAAAGACTCATCAGACTATTTTTAATATTATATTTATTTCACTAAATTAATTATATGTAATTGAAAAATTGTAAGTTTGAAAACTTTTTGTGTTTTCGGCCTGGACGGGAGTTGAACCAAGGACCTCCTGGTTGGTAGCAGAAGTCGTTACCACTGTACCAGCCTTGCCCGGCTGCGAAGCCGACTTTTGCCAGTTTTGTTTGTGTGTTAATACGTATTGATATATCATAATTGTTGTTTGTGTTATTTATTGATATTTGGTATAGTTGTTCCTTTGGAACAAATATAGCCGTGTTTTTAATCCGTTCCTTGATTTGTCATAATTATGTGTTAGAAAATGCATTGATAGATTTATATGTAAATCGATCTTTGCAAATATATGACTAAAAGTTCAATTAAAAAATCAATTTTGGAACATATTATCTATATAGGGGAGAATGTGGAGTTGTGCGACAGGTTTGATTTCTGGAGAAAAAAATTAAATTTAATTCATTTTTTGGCTTAATTCAACTTTATCGACAGTTGTTGTTTTTTTTTAATTTTTTTTGCCCAAATACCGAAAAAAATTCATCTAGTGCCTTAAAATCGCAAAAATGACCATAAAATTCTTATATGAGCCATTTTTGCAAAACGCTCTGGCAGAATTATGTGTTTCGGCGATTACTTTCGACCCTTATAACGGATTTTAGTTCACCGTCAATGACTTGAAAAATGTTGCACTGTGTTATATAACATGCTTATAAAAAATCACACTTTCAATTTCGCTTCGCCTGGTCAACCTACATATTGGCCAGCCGACCGAAGCAAAATACCAGACCTCATTGACTTTGCTATTACAAGAGGCATCGAGAGAACCCTAATCACAGCCGAAACAAAATTAGCTCTCTCTTCTGACCATTCTCCAATCTTATTTTGCCTTTTAGAAAAACCATCGTTTATAGAGACCTTTAAGAAGCTAACCTCATATAAGACCAACTGGCTTAGGTACAGGAAATATATAAGTTCTCACATTCACCCGAGCTACTCGATAGAATGTGAGGAACATATAGATGATGCTGTTGCCATTTTTAATTTAATCCTCTGCTCAGCAGCGGAACACTCAACGCCTTATGAGGTTGTGAAAAATACAAAAAACAGTTTTTCCACCAACAGTGAAATTGAGTTTCTCGTAGCTGGGCACGGTGCTCTTAAGCAGTAGATAGGTTTTTTGGCTATGTGGAGAAAATCTGTGAATGGGGTTTCATTTGTATTAGTTTAGTGGTCTGAAAAATGCAAACCCCGAAATCGTAGCTGATCATCCCCGCGAAATATCGCAAAAATACATATCCCATATAAACAAAAAAAAAAAAAAAATCGAAAAAAAACGCAACACAAATATAAAAATAGTTATATTTAATGTATTTTGCAATGCTGAATCCAAATCCGGCCTTAGAATTGCTGTATCTCATACGGTTTTTGAGATATCTTACCCAAAACAAGGAAAAAAAGCCGATGGTACGTTTTATTGCTGTATTTTGGAGCTATATAACAGGATGTATATGCGTAAATTCTGATGCAGAAATGGAAAGCTTTAAGCAATCTTCTAAACCTATTTCAAATAATGTCGATATCTTTATTTTTCTCGGAGATATCCTAACCTAAAAAGTTAAAAAAGTGCAAAAAACGTGTTTTGTCATTATTTCAGTCTACGATATTTCGGAGAAAAATTAAGCTATTGATATAATTTAAATGTGGTTTTAAAGAAAAAGATTGGAGCTTTTAGATAATGTATCGAATTCTGCGTATGAATGTTCTATATTCTAGTTATATAGCTTCAAAATATAGCAAAAACGGTATTTTTTCCTTGTTTAGGCTAAGATATCTCAAAAATCGTATGAGATATAGCAATTTTAAGGCTGGATTCAGATTCAGCATTGCAAAATACATTAAATATAACTATTTTGATATTTGTTTGTTGCGTTTTTTTCCAATTTTTTTTTTTTTTTTATATGGGATATGTATTTTTGCGATATTTCGCGGGGATGATCAGCTACGATTTCGGGGTTTGCATTTTTCAGACCACTTAACTAATACAAATGAAACCCCATTCACAGATTTTCTCCACATAGCCAAAAAACCTATCGACTGTTTAAGAGCACCGTGTGGGAAGCGAAAGTTTAGGCGCGAATGGCAGCTACATAGATCTCCCGCTTCTAAAGCAAACTTAAAAATTTCTACTTCTAAACTGAGGTCTGCGCTAAACAATAAAGAAGATGTAGAGCAGCAAAAATTTGTCTCGAAACTGGATCCTAATAAGAACGGCAAGCAGTCCTTGTGGAAAGCTAGCAAAAGTATTTAAACTCCGATGGAGAGTGAGCTGCCGATAAGAGCCAACCTTGGGAACTGGGCTCGAAGTGATGAAGAAAAAGCTGATGCTTTTGCAAATCACTTAAGCACAGTTTTTCAACCCAATCCTCCTATTCAAGGCTTTCTTCCTCCTAATTTGCTACTAAACAGCGATGTTATGCAATTGAACTTTCATATTAGCAACGTAAAGGGTGTAGTTGAAGAGATGTGTCCCAAAAAGAACTGCCAAATTCAGCTTTTGTCTTTTTAACCAGACTTTTTAATGCTATAATTCAGTATGGGTATTACCCAACAGAGTGGAAAATCTCATTAATAACCATGATTCCAAAACTTGGAAAAGATCGTACATTGCCTTCTTCATATAGACCCATCAGTCTTTTACCATGCATATCCAAACTGTTTGAAAAACTAATTTTATCAAAAATAATACCTTATGCAACCGAAAAAAATTTATTTTCGGTCCATCAATTCGGTTTCCGAAAATACCACGGAACAACTGAACAGGTTAATAGAATCACAAATGAAATAAGGAAGGCTTTCGAACAAAGTGAATACTGTACAGCAGTTTTGCTCGACGTAGCTCAAGCGTTTGATAAAGTATGGCATGAAGGCCTTATCAATAAAATTTAACACGTACTGCCTTTTACGTCAACAAAACATTTATTTCTTATCTGGAAAGCAGGCATTTTAGAATTAGACATAACAGTTTTATTTCATCACCTTTAAAAATTAATGCAGGTGTCCCTCAAGGAAGCGTGCTGGGTCTTTTTCTGTACTTACTGTATACCTCTGATTTACCTATTATCGCTGGCACAACCATATCTACTTTCGCAGATGATACTGCAGTTTTAAGTTGTAGTCGTTGTCCCCTAGAAGCGGCACGAAAACTTCAACTTCATTTAAACTCTATCGAAAAGTGGTTGCTGCTATGGCGCATAAAAGTAAATGAACAAAAATGCAAGCATGTTACTTTTACCCTTAGGCGAGGTAATTGCCCTGCTATCACATTAAATAACACTTCAATCCCTCAATCTGAATACGTCACATACCTAGGTATTCATTTAGACCAGTGGTCGGCAAGCCGTAGCACAATTGTGCACTCAAAAATCTACCTAGCTCTATCTATCCTTTTCTTTCTTCTATCCATCTTCTCTCAAACATAAATTCTCACTCATTAATTTGCCGACCACTGATTTAGACAGACGGCTAACGTGGCGAAAGCATATAGGTCAAAAGGTACACTTTTTTGGCCAAAATTCATAGCGTCCATATTATCATGGATACCGCCTGCAAATGTAGTCTTTATGTTGACTCTAGACTAAAAGAACAATTCTGAAAAAAATCTTAACCCTTGGATTACCGGGTCAAAAATGGCATGTAATAAATTCTATAAATAAATGACACATACCAACAAGGTTTTGTTTTTAAGCATTTCCGAAGTAACTCCATGCGTTGAATCCGAATCAGAGGTCAGAATTGACCCACCACTTCAGGATTTGGAGATATTTGAGGTCAAACTCATGAAAAATGGCTATTTTGGCTATTTTTGAGGTTCGATGCAAACTGCACAAAATTTTAATTATTTTTTTTACCAAATGTATCACGTAGTTCTGTTATGTTTCTTCAAAATGAGCCCTTAAAAAATGTCATACCATTCTTCCTTTAAAAGTTATGGCCGATTTTAGATGACATGTCATAACATCTTGAAATCCCATAAAACGGGTAAAACGACACGACTTTGGGTTTCATGATATCATCTTAAATCTGTAATAACTTTTGAAGTAAGTATTGTTTGGCACTTTTTAAGAGCTCATTTTGAAGGTAAAAAATGGTACTCAGTAATGAAATATGCGAAAAAAATAAAAAAATTTTATGCAGTCTACAATTAACCTAAAAAGTAACAAAAGTACTTATTTTTCGTATATTAACCCCAAATATCTCTATTTTTCGAAAAACCTAATGCAAAAATTATGCGCACTTTTACCCAAGTTACTTGAATTAGTAGTATTTTCAGTTATTTCTAATAAGAAATTGAAAAACAGCTTCTTCGTTTTCTTTTTTATCTGTCTTTTGCAAACAGATTTCGAATAAATCGAAATTACAGCAGAAAAGCTACTTGACAAAAAATTCATTAAAAAAAAAACGGGCAAAATCGGGCGTCTATATTTCTAAATAACATTAACAATAGCAACGTCTTACTAGTTTTGGGTTTTTTAGGACTAACAAATTCCAACAAAATTTTAAAAGCTTAGACGAAGTTCAAAATTTAAAAAAAAATATTAAAAGTCAGGGGTCTTATTTGACCATTAGATTTTTCCACAAAAAACCAAAATATATTTTAATGTTTTGACCTTAATTGCGTTATACGTAACATCATCAATTTTATTCATTTTTATTTTAGAAAAAAAACAAATTATTTTAATTACTTTTTATCGATTGAAAAAAAGAGCTGAAATTACGACTTTTTTGAGTTATCTCAGTAAAATGCAAATGCATCAACTTTGACACATTGCTGAGGAACGGAAAATTATTTTACCCCAAAACAAAAAACATTTTTGCTTGTATTGAAGTATTCTCCGTTACACTGCATTAACAAAATTTCAATACCCAATGTGCACAAAAACGGATGAGGATCCGTTTCGAATCCATTACGAGTTCATAAAGGTATAAAAAACGTAATCCGCGGTAACGGATCCATTTCGAACCCGTAACGTACATCAAAAACGAATTCAAAACGCTTCCCAGTGTGCCAAATGGACTCGTTTCGGATCCGTAACGGGTTCATATTTTCGTTCTTTTTATCCTATACGGAATCCGTTACGTATCCGTTACTGATCCGTTTGCGGGAAGGATTCCTAAAAAAAAACGAATCGTTTTTTCTTCTTTTATGGATCCGTTTCGAACCTGTAACGTACATCAAAAACGAATTCAAAACGGATTCGCTTTTAATAATGTTAATGCTGCTTATAAAAAAAAAAAGAAAACAGGGTGAAGCGCTTATTTTTAATTAAAAAAAACAAAATAAAAAAAAAAAAAATTACTAGCCCGGCCGGGAATCGAACTCTGGCTCCCGGGGTATTACTCTTTCATACACGAGACGTTACACAACTAGGCTATTGGCCGATATGATGTTTACTTAACTGATGTAGACTTATTTGATGTTGAGATTTAAAGTTTGTATATTAAACAAATTTCTGTTGTTTTTTTATAAGTATTCTGTGTTGTTTTTCTTCCCTTCTTTTGATAAAAAATGTTATATACTCAAATTTGGAATTAAAAACATTTTCTCAAACAGAGTTTGAAAAGTTTACAAAAAATCATACGCAATAAAATAAAAAGAAAAAAAAAACAAATCAAAAATATTTTTTTTATCATACAAATTAAATAAAGCAAATCCGTTTTGAGTTCGTATTTGAAGTATTTACGGAATCGAAACGGATTTGCCCAGGTTCGAATCCTACCAGAGGTGGATTTTTACCCATTATTTTTCTTCCTTTTTTTTCTTTTTATTATTTTTTAATTGCTAATAGACGCATCAAAACGGTTTTTTTCTGTAAATATACAGCATTAACATATTTAAAAGCAAATCCGTTTTGAATTCGTTTTTACATAAGTTTCGGATTCGAAACGGGCCCGCACTGCGGAACTTAATTTTTTTTTATTCGCTAATAAGCGCTTCAAAATGTTTTTTTTTTTTATCTAAACAAAGCGTTTTGAATTCGTTTTTGATGTACGTTACGGGTTCGAAATGGATCCGTTACCGCGGATTACGTTTTTTATACCTTTATGAACTCGTAATGGATTCGAAACGGATCCTCATCCGTTTTTGTGCACATTGGGTTTGTTTAGATAAAAAAAAAAACATTTTGAAACGCTTATTAGCGAATAAAAAAAAATTAAATTCCGCAGTGCGGGCCCGTTTCGAATCCGAAACTTATGTAAAAACGAATTCAAAACGGATTTGCTTTTAAATATGTTAATGCTGTATATTTACAGAAAAAAACCGTTTTGATGCGCCTATTAGCAATTAAAAAATAATAAAAAGAAAAAAAGGAAGAAAAATAAAGGGTAAAAATCCACCTCTGCACAGTGCGAAATTTTCAGAGTCTAGCGGAACTTAATTCATATCTCAGCACATATAGCACTTATAGTTATGAAACTTAATACTTGGATATATATTTAATTGACAAAACATTATGCAAAAATTAAAAGGGATCAGACAAGGGGTTATTATACCCCCCATATATGGAAATGCTTAAAACGTTGTATTTCTGCTTCCATACCAGATATCGCTATGAAACTTGATAGATATAACCATTTTCTTATCAAAAAACCATAAAAAATGAAGGGGGTAAAACAAGGGGTATTTGCTGTTTCTTGCATTTTTATTCAGAAATGCTTCTTAATTTCGAGAGGATTCCCCCTACCTTTTTTGTATATTATAAACTAGCGTAATTATAGTTACCTTTAAACTATGGATAGTGTCAGATGTTAGTGTTGGTGAGCCTATTTTTTCCAAAACAAAACCAACGATGGCGCCCGATGTCGGTTTTTCATGAAATTTCGGTGTTATATGAAATTTCCAAAGACATTCTGGAAAAGGTTTAGTTAAAAAGAAGATCGCAAAATATCGCAATAGATGTTTTATGTTTCCAGTAGAGGATAAACCTACCTTTCAAATTTTGTACGTTTCAAAATGGCAATTTGTGGTAACACCTTTTAAAGTATCCAATGAAGTTAAAAATGTAAATCTTATCCACTTCTTAAAAAGCACAATTTTCACAAACAAATCACGTACGAGTAAGAAAAGATTTTGCAATTATTTGAATGCCAATATGTGACAATTTTATTGAAAAATAAATGATAAAAATTTCGCGGCCTACTGACTTACCGTTTGTATGTACCACTCTATTAACTTTTACAAATCGAAAAGCTTTTAATAGGCAAAAAGTATGATTGAATAAGTAATGCAAGTTGCAGGTGCATTTTGTAGTCGTTTGGCAGGGTTTTTCACCAAACTGAGTATGAGGTTTTTGAGGTGGGATATTAAACTACTGAAATAATGAATAATCTTACGCATTTTATGTATTTCAAAAATTGAATAAAGTTCCGCTAAACTTCCCAAATTTCGCACTGTGCTCTGGTAGGATTTGAACCTGGGCAAATCCGTTTCGATTCCGTAAATACTTCAAATACGAACTCAAAACGGATTTGCTTTATTTAATTTTTATGATAAAAAAAATATTTTTGATATGTTTTTTTTTTTTTTTTCTTTTTATTTTATTGCGTATGATTTTTTGTAAACTTTTCAAACTCTGTTTGAAAAAATGTTTTTGACTCCAAATTTGAGAATATAACATTTTTTATCAAAAGAAGGGAAGAAAAACAACACAGAATACTTATAAAAAAACAACAGAAATTTGTTTAATATACAAACTTTAAATCTCAACATCAAATAAATCTACATCAGTACATCTACATCATAGCCTAGTTGTCTAACGTCTCGTGTATGAAAGAGTAATACCTCGGGAGCTTGAGTTCGACTCCCGGCCGGGCTAGTAATTTTTTTTTTTTTTTTTGTTATTTTGTTTTTTTTAATTAAAAATAAGCGCTTCACCATGTTTTCTTTTTTTTATAAGCAGCATTAACATTATTAAAAGCGAATCCGTTTTGAATTAGTTTTTGATGTACATTACAGGTTCGAAACGGATCCATAAAAGAAGAAAAAACGATTCGTTTTTTTTTTAGGAATCCTTCCCGCAAACGGATCAGTAACGGATACGTAACGGATAAAAAGAACGAAAATATGAACCCGTTACGGATCCGAAACGAGTCCGTTTGGCACACTGGGTAGCAATACTTGTGAAAATTGAATTTTGGCCAAAAAAGTGTGCCTTTTGACCTATAGTGCATTGGCACGGAGGTTAAAAAATTTAGAAAATTTCTCCAGACTGAAAAGAAAGGATCGTCCTGCTATGAATATCGTTAGCAATTAGCTATGTTAAGCTGACTGAATTCTAAATTTTGTATGCAGCCGGTATCTGGCGCGTACTTTTCTCTATGCAGCCGGTATCTGGCGCGTACTTTTCTCTATGCAGCCGGTATCTGGCGCGTACTCTTTCTTATATTTCTTGTTCCTGCTACACATGAAGTTCTTTTCATTCAAACATCCTGCTAGGCCGGCAGCATGTTTGTGAGAAGACTGAACGTACAACAACTGCGTTCTTCTGCGCGTTTACCGAACTCCTAGGATGTACAAGTCCCTATTAACTCTGGAGACACATTGAACACTAAATTATACATAAGATTAATTATGTATAATAATGTTATTTAGGATTAAGATTTTTAAACTTATTGCTAGTCTCCTAAGATGAGAAGATTATTTATTGAATTCAAGTATTAAAAAAAAAAAAAAAAAAAAAAAATACATTTTGTCTTAATACTGCATTACATAAAACTACCTAAAACTATGTATATAACAACAGAAAAAGAACTATTATTTCAACTCGTCATTAATTTTGCAGAAATTGACTAGTGCTGTACACTGTATTTCTGACGTCAAGTGTTTTAAATCTTCTATAATAAAATAAAAGTTCTTTACCTGAATAAATATTATTATTATTATTTAATACACTTATAGCCCAGGAAAATAAGACATTTTTTGCGAAAAAATTCCCAGTGGAAATTTTTCACCGGAATTGTCTTTATTTATGCATGATACACAAACTGTGAAAAGTCCATTGCAAAGTCGTGTGCGCATAAAAAGTTATTAAGGCTCAAAGGTCGCTAAAATCAGTTTTTTGCAAATATCTCGCTAATGCTAACTTTTACAGAAAAATGTTGGTCCACAATTTTGTAGCACAGGAAATTTCCTACAAAAGTACGTTAAAAGTATTTGCGTACGACTTCTAGTTTAGGAGATCACCCAATTTAAAAAGTTGTTAACAGTTATGATATGAAATACTACCTATGAGTTCATATTAAAATATCTTACTTTTTAAATTGCAATAACTCTTCAATGAGAAGTTGTACAAACAAAATTAAAATGCCGTTTGAAAGATAATTTAATTTTCTATATACCGTACAAAATTTTTTTTTCAAACGGCTCATGACCTTAACAATATTCTTGAATAACTGTTAAGGCTTCGAAATTACTGGTTTTTTAAGGATATCTGCGAATTGGTAAGTACTACGATAAAAAGTAATGGGACCAAATTTGTAGAGAATTACAAGATCTACAAAAAATAAGCGATATGTGTACACATAGAAGTAACCGTATAGAAGATATTCAATAGAAACCGGTTTTTTGGCATTTTAAGGGTTTTTTTGGAATATCTTCTAAACGGTTACTTCTATGTGTACACATATCGCTTATTTATTGTAGATCTTGTAATTCTCTACAAATTTGGTCCCATTACTTTTTATCGAAGTACTTACCAATTCGCAGATATCCTTAAAAAACCAGTAATTTCGAAGTCTTAGCGGTTATTCAAGAATATTTTTAAGGTCATGAGCCGTTCGAAAAAAAAATTTTATACGGTATATAGAAAATTAAATTATCTTTCAAACGGCATTTTAATTTTGTTTGTACAATTTCTCATTGAAGAGTTATTGCAATTTAAAAAGTAAGATATTTTAATATGAACTCATAGGTATTATTTCATATCATAACTGTTAACAACTTTTTAAATTGGGTGATCTCCTAAACTAGAAGTCGTACGCAAATACTTTTAACGTACTTTTGTAGGAAATTTCCTGTGCTACAAAATTGGAGACCAACATTTTTCTGTAAAAGTTAGCATTAGCGGGATATTTGCAAAAAACTGATTTTAGCGACCTTTGAGCCTTAATAACTTTTTATGCGCACACGACTTTGCAATGGATTTTTCACAGTTTGTGTATCATGCATAAATAAAGACAATTCCGGTGAAAAATTTCCACTGGGAATTTTTTCGCACAGAAGCTCTTTTTTCGTCTTATTTTCCTGGGCTATTAAGGGTTTGAACACTGTAAGCGCTTTAACTTTAGGTGGTTTTTATTTTATTAATTAAGAAAAATTGGCTTGACATATAAGTATAAAACTTTGTATTGAAGTTAGTACTACATGAAAAAATTTGCTATTTTTTTTTATATATCGAGTTTGAAAGTACATATAAATATTTTGAAAGTACATATAAATGACTAGTAGTTTGACTTAGGGGATTTTGAAAGTATCAATTTACAAAAAAATTACAACCGATTAAAAAAAAAAAAATATTGATGCAATTTTCACTAAATAATAGTTCATAAAAAATAAGTAAAAAATTTAAAAAAAAAAACAGCTACGTTCTGCAGTAGATATATGTTTTTTCTACAAACAAAGTGATCTTGGATGCAGTATGGGCAACAGCCTTTCGCCGTTTGTCTCAGAAGCGTTTATGTGCAAATTCAAAACAGATTTAAAAAGAGAAGGATTGCTACCGCGAGTATGATGGCGTTACGTCGATGATACATTCGCCGTCATAAAAATTAAAGATTTAGATCGAATTTTGAACATTTTGAGCAGCAGATACGATTCTATAAAATTTACTTTCGAGCGCGAAAATGAAATTAATCATTTACTAGCATTTTTAGATTTAAAAATCATCCGCATCGGCAGAAAGGTTAAATTTGCCATATACAGAAAATCATCGACAACTGACCGATATATTACAAATGATTCTTTTTGTGCATATCAGATTAAAATATCTTCTTCCAGGTCTATGATTGAATGTTTGTGTCGTATCCCTCTATCAGTGGGCAATTACAAAACAGAATATGAACATATAGCCCATTTGGCCGACATCAATGGATGTAAAAAGTCGATGGTTGATAATTTGGTGCGAAAAATCCCACGAAAATTAAAAAATGAGCAGTTCACAACGTTATACAGCCCAAATCTCTCTATAAAGTCAGCGGGCCAACAACACATCGCTGTGACGTACGCACCGAATATCACAAATTATTAAAAACATTCGTTCAAGGCGGCCAATATGCAGATGGTACATACCAACAACAACAAACTACGAGCGCGCCTTGGTTCAACAAAAGATGCTGTTCCCAAGAGTGAATATAGCGGCATTTATGAAATCAGATGCTCACATTGTGAAAAAACATATATCGGGCAAACGAGAAGACCTGTAGCAACACGCTTCAAAGAACATTTTCGAACAGTACAAAACAGAAAAACGAAAAAAGCAATTCCTGCACATTGTCTTCACATAGATCACGTCCGTCGCCACAGCATTAGCACCTTTGAAAATAATGTTGAAGTGCTAAAAAGGGTCAACTATCCATCAAAATTAGATGCAAATGAATCTTTATACATCAGCACAAACCCAAATTTAATGAATTTGGAGTCAGGCCCCATTGAATCGCCCTTATTTAACTTAGTAAATTAACAAGACCGTCCATACATTTGTATTACCGCAATTTTGTTGTTTTTCAATTTTTTATTTTTTGAAACAGTTTTTGTCATTTGTTTTCTTTTAGTTTTCTTTTTGACATATTCGTTTACTCTAATTGTTTAGTGTTACTTTGCGTTCGCTGATGATGGACAATCAATAAAATTTTGTCGGAAATGCATTTGATATATTTTTAAATAAATTGACGTGTTTTTTAAAATATTGTTTAGTTTATTTTTTATCGGTTTTTCTTGCGGTCAATAAGGAACAAAAATAATTATTGAAAATATACAGAATGCCGTTGGGATCAAGTCGATCGGACAAAAACTCTTCAAGTTATGCTGTCAACGCGGTTAAAAAAAGTGGTTTCATGAAAATGGCGTTTAAAGTTTTAGAAGAGACAAATTGTATCAATATCAAATTTTTTCATGTAGTACTAATTTCACTTAATACATATACAAAGTTTTATATATATATATCAAGCCAATTTTTCTTAATTAATAAAATAAAAACCACCTGAAATTAAAGCGTTTACAGTGTTCATACCCCTTAAATATATGGGTGACTACTACTATGCTTATCTTCTATGGGATATGCTATATTGCTTTCCTTATTTAAATAATTATCAAGCAGATTGTTATTGACAAACTGCAACTTTCGTAAATATTTCAATGCTAAGCCTACCAGGAAGGAATCCATTCTTATTAATTTACTTTGGTCATAAACAACTTTATTAGGAGTACTTCTATAGGTGCTATTTATGTAGCGCTTAGCCCTTATACCTAAGCACACCATGAGAGTGTATCTCTCGAAAATTCTTAGCCTTTCCGTTTGGGCTTACGAGATATCAAACTAAATAGGGAACGCATAACCTAAAATGGGCCTATTAATTTGCTTATATCAATTTAACCTTATCTCATATTTGAGATGTTTTGCTCTGCGAAACAGGTTCGAGTAGCAGAAGAATACTTTTTCGGATTTCGATAAGGTGTAACCAACATGGGTTTTAAAAGTAAATTTCCTATCAAAAATAACACCTAGATACTTAATTTTTTCGGTATACCATCTCCATTTATTTCTATATCAGGGATAAATTGCCTGGCATTTAGATATAAGTCCTTTTTAAGGCCTTTGAAAATTGTGCTTTCACACTTTTCTATGTTCAACCTTAGTTTCCATTTTCTAAAGAACACGTATCTGAGTCAGAGTTAGGAATGTCTGCCAAAAGTATATTATAGGGGGTTGGTCCTAGAATAAAGCCCTGGGGTACCCCGCCTGTCGATTGCTCGACTGCTGCTGCTTTTATAGTCGCGGGTGTGCGTGTAATTGTTGTTGTCTTACACAACAACTGTTTTTATACCCTACACCCAGGGTATATTCACTTTGTCCTTCCGTTTGTAACGCAGAGAAGGAGGCGTGGCAGATATAGAAAAGTATATATATTCTTGATCAGTGTCACCTCCTGAGTCGATATAGCCATGTCCGTCTGTCTGGCTGGGTGGCTGGCTGGGTGGCTGGCTGTGTGTGGAAATACACTTTTTGGGAAAACTAAGCAAGATAATTCAATGAAATTTGGTGCACAGCCTTCGACGTCAAAGTTAGCTCGGGGGATTGAAAATGAGTGAAATCGGTCAACGGACACGCCTACCGCCCATACAAAAAATATATTCAAAATGCAACTTTTTGAGTTTTTTTCACAATAATGCAACCAAAATACATATAAATACTACGAATTGTAAGCGCAAGCTCTGAACAAAAACCAGAAAAATTCGAACAAGAGGGCGTGGCACCTCCCATATAAGCAAAAGATTCAAAACGCTATACTGAAAACAGTTTTTGAGATAATCCAACCAAATTTCACTCAAATGCTAAGAACTATAAGTTTAAACTCTGAGCAAAAACTGGGTAAATTTGGCACCTCCCATACAAGCAAAAGGTTCAAAACGCTATACTGAAAACATTTTTTGCGATAATCCAACCAAATTTCACTCAAATGCTAAGAACTATAAGTTTAAACTCTGAGAAAAAACTGGGTGAATTTGGACAAGAGGGTGTGGCACCTCCCATATAAGCAAAACTTTCAAAATTCTGGTGTGTACGGTATTTAATGTTTGACCAGGCCAAAGGTAACATCCTTACTAGTTTGGTTTTGCAATTGTTTTTGTTTGTGTCTTCTGTTACTGTCTTGCAACTCATCTGTTGTTGTTTTTATACCCTACACCCAGGGTATATTCACTTTGTCCTTCCGTTTGTAACGTAGAGAAGGAGGCGTGGCAGATATAGAAAAGTATATATATTCTTGATCAGCCTCACCTCCTGAGTCGATATAGCCATGTCCGTCTGTCTGACTGGCTGGGTGGCTGGCTGGCTGAGTGGCTGGCTGTGTGTTGAAATACACTTTTTGGAAAAACTGAGCAATATAATTCAATGAAATTTGGTACACTGCCTCCGTCGTCAAAGATAGCTCGGGGGATTGAAAATGAGCGAAATCGGTCAACGGACACGCCTACCGCCCATACAAAAAATATATTCAAAATGCAATTTTAGCAGTATTTTTCACGATAATGCAACCAAAATACGCATAAATACTAAGAATTGTAAGCGCAAGCTCTGAGAAAAAACTGAACGAATTCGGACAAGGCGGGCGTGGCACCTCCCATATAATCAATAGCTTTAAAACACTACACTGAAAGCGTTTTTTGAGACATTCGAACCAAATTCGACTCAGACACTAAAAATCATAAATAAAAGCTCTCAACAAAAATTGGGTGAAATCGGACAATGGGGAGTGGTACCTCCCATATAAGCAAAAGTTTAAAAAGGCTATACTGAAAGCGTTTTTTGAGATAATCCAACCAAACTTCACTCAAACACTTAAGACTATAAATGCACGCTCTAAGATAAAACTAGACGAACTCGGACAAGAGGGCGTGGCACCTCCTATGTAAGCAAAAGCTGAAAACGTTTTTCACTCAGACACTAAAAACTATAAATGCAAGCTCTGGACAAAAACTGTGTGAACTCGGACAAGAGAGCGTAGCACCTCCCATAAGAGCAAAATTTTAAAAATACTGCAGTGTAGGGTATTTAATGTTTGGCCAGGCCAAATTTTACACCCTTACTACTTTTCTTTATTTTATAATTATGCCCTACACCCAGGGTATATTCACTTTGTCCTTCCGTTTGTAACGCAGAGAAGGAGGCGTGGCAGATATAGAAAAGTATATATATTCTTGATCAGTGTCACCTCCTGAGTCGATATAGCCATGTCCGTCTGTCTGGCTGGCTGGCTGGCTGGGTGGGTGGTGTTTGGCCAGGCCAAAGGTTACACCCTTACTAGTTTTTTTTTTGTTTAAAATATTTTGTTCTTTTGCTAAGCCAAAGTTGTGACGTCACTTGGGACGTTACAGTCCCCCCTACTTTCGGAACGAGAGCTTTCTCGTTGACTTTGGGTTTTTTTGTTGTTTCCTATCAACTCAAGGATAACATATAACGCACCCTTTTTTTCCTCTTTTGTATTTTCAACTCTTTTCTTTTGTTTTTTATATTTACATGTTTTTTTTTTGGTTTTCTTATTTTTATATATGAAGCAATCCACGCCAAGTGTATCAAATCAAAATTTTTTTTTCTCCGATGGAGGAAAGGATCTTACGAAAAAAATGTCTTAGGCAAAAATAATAAGAATCGTCCAAGCAATACGTGTGATTTTTTTGGATTTTTTTTGGAAGCTTTTTTTTTGATAATTTTTGAAAATTTTTTTTGAAATTTTTTCAAAAAATAACTCAAAAAATAAAAATTTTTTTCTGGTTGTTTCCAAAAATAAGGAAAATTTTTAGAGTAAGAGTCTTTACCAACAATGAGGAAGGAGATAATAAATGCGGTTAATGATGAAATAGGCGTGATAACACTGTCAAAGAATCCCGGATATAATGGTTTTAGATAGTAAAGAAGGTTCACAGGATTCTAAAAAGCTTGTCAGTTTTAATATTTTTATTGAGATTAATAAGATATTCAATAAAATAAAACACTAAAATATGCACATCCGCCATATTGTGTCAAAAACCAATCAGATAATTTTTTAGTTTTACATGATTTTGATTGGCTGACGATGACATAATGGTGTGTTACCAGATCAACGTATTTTTTTTCTTTACATCTGACATCGTTTATTCCTGAAAAGTTTTACAAAAACCGCAATCCTGTATTTATATGAAAAAATATGTATACATAAATATCTTTTTTTGTTTTTGTGTCAAAATATTTAAATGGATACACTCGACAAAAATGCCAAGCCGAAAAATCTGTGACAGTTGTTTGATTTGACATTTGTCTTGCAGTGTCTCACTACCATACCTAAATTGGAGCGTCAACGTTATTTTACTGTCAAAAATTTCTCATGTATAGTACATACAATTTGTATGGCGCATACCGAAATTGCCAACGCTCAACGCTGAGCTATTCGAATTTCCAATTTTGACAAAGCGTTATGGAGTGACGTTAGCTGCAGAAAAGTAAAAAAAGAAACAACAATATGATTTTGACAAACAAATAACTTCAACGCAACGCTCTTTATTTCGGTCTGGCGCTTGACGCTTTTGTGTAACGTTAAATAACGCAACGCCTGACGCTCCAATTTAAGTATGGCAGTTAGTTGCAAAAAAAAAAAAAAAAAAAAATAAAAAAACATGTACAAATTTCTTTCCAAATCGAATTGAAAATTAAAAATTAAAAAAAAAACACACAAAAAAACAATGATAAATTAGTGTGTTGCAGATTAACTCAAACAGAAAAGGAAAAATAAAATATTTGTGTTTTACAGCAGACAATGTCCCTAAATGTAGGCTTCAAGTCCCTAATCTGGCAACGGTAACATAACTATGACGTAATAATATATTTGACAGCGTTTTTGGCTCAAACTTCAAAGTAAGTAAATAAATGCAAAAATTTGCTATTTAACATTAATTTAATGCAAAAAAAATGTTTTTTTCAGAAATAGACGACGCGTGTGTGCACAAAAAACCCAGTTTCAAAAATTTGTTATCACGCCCATTGTAAGACTGCAAAAAGCCGGTTTTGAAGACTGTTTTTAAAGATGGATTTATCGACTTCAAAAATGTATCAAAATAAATGGCGATAACGTTGATAAAATACAAATAGATGAAGAATTTTTTATAATGTTTTATAATGTTTTTTCAATTCAACTAAGCGAACTTTTGTTAGGCCCCTCGTATATAACAACAAAAAAATAAAAAAAAAAAAAAATTGTGTTTCTTACGCTAAAAAAAATCATAGCCTACTATAAATTTCAATTAGTTAAAAAAAAAAATCAATTCATTGAAACATTCACTCCATGAGGACCAAGCTGTTTTTCCTTTATAGTGGACCGTGCGGATGTCTTTTGACATTACGTGGACGTCCATACTCTTCCTGGTCACAAGGTGGAGCATTCTAGTATTGGTGATGCCGGATGGTGGTCTCTTTATGACGATGCCTGCGAAGATATTTGGGTCGGCTGCCCTGGTCAGAAAATAGCGGTTGGCATGGTGGCTACGACAGTTTCTATTATTGCGGATGATGCTGGTGCTGCAGGTGGATTGTTCGGCTTCGGTATGGTGGATACTGCGGTTTCCATTATTTCGGCCCACGACATGACTGGGTAGTGCGGTTGGCTTGGGAGCAACTGGCGCCGGTGGATCCATCCTCTTCGGGGAACCCAGGAACAGGTTTTTGAGTAGGTTAACCGCCATGAATTCGCCCGACGTGTCTAGAGAAATCACTGAAGGAGCCTTGCCTTGTCCCAACAGCTCCAAGAATGACCAATCCTCCCCCGGTGACACTGGCTGCGGGGATATTACCATTGAGGGGGGTTTTGCTATATTAAGTGCATCCGGTTTCGGAACATTCATTGGTTTCATAGCGGTGGTGGCGAGGAGCTGATGTTTTGCGTCATTCTTGGGCTCCGATTTCTTCTTGGGTTTTTGGTTCCTGTTTTTTTTGTGTCCTCCTTAGCTGTTGACGGTTTGGCTCCTGCGGGCTTCTTTTGTAATAGTTTTGCAGTCGTTTGTTTTCTTGGTGGGTGTTGCAGTTGGCCTGGCGGTGGCATTGGTGGCGTTGTAGATTCGGCCGGCGGTGCATTCATGTCTGAATATAGATCCTGGAACCATTATTTTTATCAGGCACTTCCTGTGCCTTCAGCCTTTCATCCCAAAAGCTATCTACTTTATTTTTCGCTGTTGTATTTATTCCTCGTGACATGACAGTGACGTATCTTGAAAACTATTGATCGTGTCTTGTTGAGTTGTAGGTAGCATTATAACATTGGTTTTGTCGTACGTGTTCAGGTATTTATGTAGTGGTAGAGTGGGTTGTTTTTTCTTCTTATGTTAGGGTGTTATGCTCAAGATCAGTTTCTCGCGAGATCAATTTTTTTTTTTTTTTTTTGAGAGTATCATGAAATTTCTTTCTTTTCGCGTATTCGTGTAGTTATTTATTTATTTTATTTATGTTTTACACATCTCAATACCTTAAGACTTAATAAAAAGCTTATAAGTTGGCACTGATCATTTATAATTTCAATAGATTTTTTAAAATAAGTAATAATACACATAGAAATTTGAAATCAGCTTATACAATTACATTAGGTTTGGAAATTATTATTTTTGTTTTTTTATTAACTACAGTTGCGGATTATTTAATTAACAACGGCTATCAGTTTTAAATTGAAGGTCAAGTAATTTGAATTTTTATGTAAGATGATTATTAAAATTAGTCTTTCAATTGCATGTCAAAAAGGACCCCGCACAAATCATATGGAAAAAGCCTTTCAGCCAAAATAGCTGATACTCCGTAATAATATAGTTTTCAGCCTGCTGATTAAAAGTCTCAATGGGCACAAAGCTCAAAAATGGCTAGTTATTGAGTTACGAAGAGTCGAATGGGGAGAATTCGACCAAATCGTCAGTGAATTTTTGAATTTTTCCGGTGTGCTTTTCTGCTGCACTAGCTTACTAAATATATATATATATATATATGTGTGTGTGTGTTTGTTTGTTTGCGTGTGTGTGTGTGTTTATGTGTGTGTGTGTGTGTAGATGTAGGTGTAGGTGTCGGTGTGTGTGTGTGTAGGTGTAGGTGTGTAGGTGGCGGTGTGTGTGTCTATCACAAACACAAACACACTAACACACACACACACACACACACACACACACACACACACACACACACACACATATATATATATATATATATATATATATTTAGTAAGCTAGTGCAGCAGAAAAGCACACCGGAAAAATTCAAAAATTCACTGACGATTTGGTCGAATTCTCCCCATTCGACTCTTCGTAACTCAATAACTAGCCATTTTTGAGCTTTGTGCCCATTGAGACTTTTAATCAGCAGGCTGAAAACTATATTATTACGGAGTATCAGCTAATTTGGCTGAAAGGCTTTTTCCATATGATTTGTGCGGGTTCCTTTTTCATAAAATACCGATAGTTTATGAGTTTCACATTATTTTGAAAATCAGCTCAAAGTGCAGTCGGTCACATAATTAGCAACGCGTACTTTGGCATTAAAATAAAATAATTTTGGTAAGTTTTTTTTTTCTTTGATGGTAAAATAAGTTAGTTTTATTATTTAATAGTATCTTATAGTTTGTGAACGCTATGGGTAGAAAGAAATCTTGTGACGAAAACACCAGAGCTATAATAATTAATATGCGCAATGATGGGGAGTCGTATGGCGAAATCGCAAATTTATTGAAGGTGTCCATAAGAATGGTTTTCAACGCTGTACAATATTTTAACAAAAATAAAACGACAACGAAAGTTCCTCGGAAGCTAAGAGCGAGAGTAACATCTGCTAAAGAGGATGAATTAATAGTGCGTGAATCAAAAAAATACCCTCAAAAAACTGCAAACGAAATTCGTTGGTGTTTTCGGTGCAAATAGTGATTCACCATCTGTAGAAACCATAAAAAGACGTTTGCGCTAAAAAGGACTTTTTGGAAGAATTTCCAGTTCGCCCGGAAATATAGGCACTGGTCATTAAAAATATTGGAAAAAAGTCCTTTTTTCGGATGAAACCAAAATTATAGAGTTTCGTCTGAAGGAAAAACCTACGTCCGTCGTCCCAGATCAAAGGAATTTTACCCGAAATACACACGTCCTACACTAAAGCATGTTGGTGGAAATATTATGATTTGGGGAGCCATGTCATGGGGCGGTGTTAGTCCCATTGCAAAGATTAAGGGCCATATGGATCAGCACCAGTATTGGTTCCATTCTGTGATGAAAACATGCCAGTGTCTTGGATCTTGCAGCAAGATAACGATCCGAAGCATACCACGCGGTTAACAAAACGGTAGATGGAGGAGAATTACACCTCAATATTGGACTGCACTTCATGCAGCACACACCACAATCCCGTCGAGAACCTCTAGGAGCAATTAAACAAAAAAGTTCGGTTGCATAAAGTTGGTTACTTCTTGGAGTTATTTGAAAAAGTAAAAATAGAATGGGAAGCAATTCCAAATGCTGTGTACCAAAAATTATTGGAGTCAATGCTGCGTAGATGTGAGGCAGTATTACGAAATAATGGTTTTGCAACAAAATATTAAGTGTATTTACATAAATAAAAAGTTGCTTCAAATAAAAAAAAAACAAAGCGTTGTTAATTATATGACCGATAGGACTATTAACCCTTATTCAATATACTTAAAATACAAAATAGTACGGGCTTCTTTTTGCATAAAATGAAGTGTACTTAACAAATAATTATTGTAAGACCATCAACCGATATAAAGTTTTTAAAGTTTCTTGAAGAAATTATGATATATTGACATATAAATGTAATACACAACTGCGTTGCTAATTAGTTGACCGCAACTGTATATGTTTCAATGATTGTTCTCTTTAAAGTGCTTACCAAGTTCATTCCTAAATTGACCTGCATTAACCATGACTTTTAAATTATTGGGGAGAGTATTCCAGAGGCGTACAGAATAAACAAAGGACTGTCTTTCAGAGCTTTAAGTAGAGTGCCTGACAGGAATTAGATCATTATTGCGCTCAGACCTTAAAAAACGAAAAAAACTTGTTCATGGAATTTTATCAAACAGATAGCTGGGTTCACATGTGCAGATAACTTTTCGTACGTAATAAATTTTCGTTGTTGTCGTGCTTCTCCTTCTTATGTTATACTGTGTGCTCAAAACCAGTTTCTCGCGAGAGCAGCTTTTTTAAAAGTATCTTGATAATTGTTTCTCCTCGCGTATTCTTGTAATGATGTGGTCGTAGCGTGGGTTGCTTCTTCTTCATATGTATTGCTGCATGCTGAAAACCAGTTTCTTGTGATAGCAACTTTTGAGAGTGTCATGTGATGTGGTAGGTTTTGTTAAGAGTTCCATGGTTGTTTGGTTTTCACCTCTTTTTCGGTTTGAGTAGCAATATTTTGTGGCTGTCTTTTCTTTATATTTCTTCACTTGTTATTGGTTTACTGCACATATCTTCCCCATGTGCTTTGGTTTTTTTTTGTTTGATTATGATTTTCTTCGTTTGTTTCCTTTTTTTGGTTATTGTGGCAGATATAGAAAAGTATATATATTCCTGATCAGCGTCACCTCCTGAGTCGATATAGCCATGTCCGTCTGTCTGGCTGGCTGGCTGGCTGGGTGGCTGGGTGGCTGGCTGTATGTTGAAATACACTTTTTGGGATAACGGCGCAAGATATTTCAATGAAATTTGGTACACTGCCTTCGTCGTCAAAGTTAGCTCGGGGGATTGAAAATGAGCGAAATCGGTCAACGGACACGCCTACCGCCCATACTAAAAATATATTCAAAATGCAATTTCAGGAGTATTTTTCACGTCAATGCAACCAAAATACTCATAGATACTAAGAATTGTAAGCGGAAGCCCTGAGAAAAACTGAGAAAATTCGGACAATAGGGCGTGGCACCTCCCATGTAAACAAAAGCTTCAAAACGCTATACTCAAAGCGTTTTTTGAGATATTCGGACCAAATTTGACTCAGACACTAAGAATCATAAATGAAAGCTCTCAACAAAAATTGGGTGAAATCGGACAAGGGGGCGTGGCACCTATCATATAAGCAAAAGTTTCAAAATGCTATACTGAAAAAGTTATTTGAGATAATCCAATTAAACTTCACTCAAATACTAAAGACTATAAATGCATGATCTAAGCTAAAACTAGACGAGCTCCGACAAGAGGGCGTGGCACCTCCCATATAAGCAAAAGCCTAAAAACGCTATACTGAAAACGTTTTTCACTCAGACACTAAAAACTATAAATGCAAGCTCTGAACAAAAACTGGGTGAACTCGGACAAGAGGGCGTAGCACCTCCTATATGAGCAAAATTTTGAAAATACTGCAGTGTAGGGTATTTACTGTTTGGCCAGGCCAAATTTTACACCCTTACTAGTTATTATTGTTTTTTAATTTATTTTCAGTTTTTTTTCCTTCTCGTTTTCAGTATGTTGGTTTTTTTTTTTTAGCTACTTATGGTTTATGTATTTTAGGATTAAAATTTTTCCAGCTTGGTGGTTACAACTTTCTAGGATAACGATGACGGGCGAAGGTGCTTGTACAACGCTATTGTACAACGCTATACGGCCCAGAAAATTTGGGGGCCAATTTTTGTGCTATGAAATTCAGTGTTGATGACAGGGCGTGTTCCCGGCGGTTGCCTGCTCCATATTTCGTTGAACTTCGGCATATATATTCTTCATATCAGGGATTTTTAGTTCCTTTGGGGGAACTGGTCCTCGGCCTTGCAACGGTTCCGGGGGGCATAGGATCCTTCCATAATTTAGTTCCGCTGCGGAGTAATTGGTGCTGTCGTGACGGGCAGTATTGAGTGCGAATTCAATTTCCTCCAAAGTTTCATCCCATCTGCGATGGTTGTCGTGGGAATTTTGCTCCAATATTGCTTTTAGGACTCGATTTATTCTCTCAATTGGATTTTCTTGGGAGGTATAGGGAGATGACAGTCGATGCTGGATGCCATACGTCTCCAGAAAATTTTGCATGTTTCTGCTAGTATATAAGGTTCCATTATCGGACACGAATATTTTTGTGAAACCCACCCGGAATATGATCCGTTCCCGTTAGGCTTGCATGACAGAGGTTGTCATTTTTTGCACCCACTTGGTGAATTTGTCCGCGAACACTAGCAACGTGGTGTATCCTTTCTTTGATCTGGGGAATGGTCCCATAAAATCAGAAAATACTGTTTCCCAAGGTTGCTCACATGGACGCGAATACATTTGTCCGGCGGGTCGTTGATTGTCAGACTTGAATTTTGCGCAGCCCTCGCACTGTTTGATAAAAGTGACCACATCTTTTTTCATTCCAGGACAGAAATAACTCTCTTGGAGGCGAGCCATAGTTTTGAATATTCCCAGGTGGTCAGCAGTAATATTAGCATTTGTTTCGTTTAAAACTTCCATTTTCAAGTTATCTGGAACGCATAGTTTCCATTCGGTCCCTTTGGTGTTCAACTCAGAGCAAGCAACATGTTTGAGTAGCCGATTTTCGATTACTGTATAATCCGGGAATTCTTCCGGCTTTGTGATAATGTCATTCAGCTTCTTTGTATACCAACAGTTTGGCGTTGTTAAGGTACTTGCAAATAAAGTTTCCGTGAGATTTATTTTCGAGATAGCGCATCTGCAATCACGTTGGTCATTCCTTTCCTGTATTCAATATCAAAGCCGTATTGTTGTAGCTCCAATGCCCACTGTGCTAGACTACCGGAGGAATTTTTTAACGAATAGAGCCATTTAAGAGCGTGATTGTCGGTGATTACCGTGAAGCGATAACCTCTGAGGTATGGCCGCATTTTCCTTATGCTCCACAGTATCGCCAGGCACTCCTTTTTCTGTGGTTTAATACTTCTTTTCCAGATTGAGTGTACGGCTTGCGTAGGAGATAACTCTTTCCCCGTCTGCGTCTCGTTGCAGCAGCACTGCGCTAAGTCTTTCATCACTTACATCCGTTTGTAAGCTGCACAATTCCTCAACTACATGTTGTACCTTTGACCTTGAATAACTTTTAATGCAAACTAAATTTCGCTATGGACTTTTCATCCTTCATTTTTCATGCATTAATAAAGATTATTCCGGTAAAAAATTCACTTTATAGCGAAGTACTTTGTATTTATGTACTTTTGTATTTATTATATTAATAATTTTCTTGAATCATGTTAACTTTGAATTTATGATAGTTTTATTTTCATTGATTTTTAATAAATAATTTTATTTTGAACTGAGATTCACAGCGAGCACTACTGGCGCCCAACGTAAATTTATTTATAAAATTTTCATTCAAAAAGAAAGATTTTCAAAATTTGAATTGATTAAATCATGCCACGATTAAGGAGATCTACATCTGCATCAAGAATTCAAGAAGCCTTATTGGAATCGCCACATCGAGAACCACAAGGTTTGCGTATGGATAATTCTGCTCAAGGGTCTCCATCCAGGGTACAGCCTGCGCAAGTCCCTTCCGTAGTTTTATCTGATGTGCAATTCCAAGTGCTTTTAGGTGAAAGGGCGATACCGAAAGAGACGTTAAGTGCTTTTCCTGAGCATTTCAACGGAGAATCTGACCGTGAAAATTTTGAAAATTTTACAATGAACTTGGCAGTTTTTAAAGATGTCAAAAAGATCCCAGACGATGTTGCATTAAAGGAACTAACTTTGCTTCAGCGTTGTGGTACTCCGGAGTGCGGTTCGAGCTCGACAGCTGGGTTTCCGCTATCGACCGTCTCCGAGACCACTTCGCTCCCAAGAAGCAAGCGTATGAAATTTATACAACGATTTTTCAACAAAAACAAAAGACCGATGGAATCGACGGACATGTTTGTTGGCAAAACGAGAGCCCTATTTGCAGAGTTGCCAAATTGTAAAAATTGATATGATCTATGGACTCCTTCGTCTCGATGTCCAAAAACAAACAAAGCGCAAAGATATAAATACATTTGCAGATCTTTCTATTAACGCATGCGTGTATGAAGAACAACTTAAAATGGAATCAAATCTAAGTGTTCAACAACAAAAAGGTTCTGTACCTGAAAATTCTAAAATCGAACATGAAAATAATGAACTCAATCGATGCAAGTTTTGTCGAGCTCGCAACCATACAATAGATGTTTGCCGAAAACGTTTATCTTTTCTTCAGCAAGGTAATTCATCTGATGCGGTTAATACTGACAAGCCTTTGCATTGCCATAAATGTGGCTTAGCCGGTTTTTATAGATCAAACTGCCCCAATTGCCATCAATTGCGTAACAATAACGCTCCAACAAATAATTCTTGTAATTATATTAATATCAGCAATGACAATGGATTACCAAAAGGAAAACTTAGCTTCCAAGAATTTAAGGAGCTTGCATGTATTGACACGGCATCAAGGACGAGTTTAGCTAGTTATCCTTTTTACGAATTTTTAAAAAGTAAAAATCACATTTTTAACCAAATGCAAAATCACTCGCAGATGGTATCGTTCGAACGCAAAAAGTTCTAACAACGTATGTCACCAAAGCTTTTGGAAATAAAGCTATTAAAACTTTCTTTATGATTCTGCCGGGTACAAAATCAAAACATACACTTTTGGGCATCGATTTTATGGAGAAAGCCAATATTATAATTGATACTTCGGAGTTAGAGTGGTTTTATGCTGATACCGCAGAAACCAAATTTGACTACTCACCAGAAGTTCGAAGGTGTGATACAATATTTGCCCACAGTGCAATATTGCCATCATCAAACAAAAGAATGTGTATAGGAGAAACCCAGCCATGTAATGTTAATGAATTGTATGATTTATGTCGTCATTCACTACCACTTCACGTCGTCACACCAAAAAAGAAAGCATCTCAAAATTTTATTTTGTAACATAGTGGTGAGGAAATGCAAGTCGATAAACGTTTGTGCGGACCTCCTTTTCGAAAATTAAATTTCAATATGGTAGATGTTTCACTCCGACGAAGCTTCTGAACTTAGTAAAAATAAAAGAAGACAACTCAATACCACAATCAAAGAGTATGAAGTTCTATTCGGAGACATGAGCACGTCGCACACAAATGTGTTTCATAACATCAATACTACCACCGAAGAACCGATTTCATCTAGAACCTATCGATTATCACCAGCTCGAAAATCACAACTGAAACAAGAAATTTCGGATATGAAGCAAAAAGATGTTATAGAAGACAGCGGTACAGCTTGGGTTTCACCAGTAATTATGGTTCCTAAGAAAGATGGAAAAATTCGTGTTTGCATCGATTATCGCAAGTTAAATGCAATAACCATCCCTGATCGTTACCCAATGCCTCGTATTGATGACCTTATACATGCTGCCAAAGTTACGCCATATGTCTGCATTGGATTTACAAAGCTGTTACTGGCAAATTAACATTAAACCAGAAGATAAGGATAAAATCGGATTTATAACACCATTTGAGATTTTTCGATTCAAGCGAATGCCGTTTGGTCTACGCAACGCTCCTGCTACGTTTCAACACACAATGGACAGATTCCGAAACAGTCTTCCACACATTCTTAAACTTGTATACTTGGACGATATTACAATTTGTTCAGAATCCTTCAACAAACGTGTCCAAGATCTAAATGCAGTGTTCAAACATCTTCTTGACGATGGATTTCGTGTTAATCGCAACAAATGTAAGTCAGTTTGCCCTGAAATTAATTACCTTGGACACGTTTTAACTAAAGATGGAATTCAGGTCGACAAAAATAAAACGCAAGGAATTTTAAAAATGATGAGCCAAGAAACGTGAAACAAGTGCTATCTTTTTTACAAACTTGTTCATGGTATCGACGTTTTATTTTAAATTTCGCAAAACTAAGTGTGCCACTCAGCCATTTAACTAAACAGAGCGTTCCATGGTTATGGAAAGAAGAACAACAGGAAGCATTTGACAATTTAAAAGAATTATTTACATCCCCACCAATACTTAAACAAGCCGACGAAAATGAACCTTTTTTGATGAAAACAGATGCTAGTGGATATGGTGTAGGGGCAGTTCTCGTCCAGGGGGAGGGTAAAGTGGAACTTCTTATTGAGTATGCAAGTCGTTTGCTGACTGCTGCAGAATGAAATTACTCGACTATTGAACGTGAAGCTCTTGCAATCGTTTGGGCAGTAAACAAATTTCGAGGCTATTTTGAAGGATCAAAGCTTATATTACTCATGGATCACCAACCTTTGAAATCGCTTATGAACTTGAAATCTCCTACAGGAAGACTAGCAAGATGGGCTTTGCAATTGGAACCGTTTGACATTGAAATTAGATGTATCAAAGGTAAATTAAATAATGTAGCCGATACTCTATCAAGAATTCCATATTCCTGTGAGTCAAATTTGTTCAAAATAGATATACCAACCAAATCTACAAAAGAAATTCGTACAGCACAGTTCAACGACGAGAACCTCGCAAGCATCATCAACGCCCTGGAATCCATGGAAAATACTGATGCAGAAAAGGCTAAAAAGTTGTCGTTGGCTGGTTATTTATTAAATAATGGCGTATTAGTACCTGGAGACCGATCCCTGCGCGGTCAACAATCTAATCTTAGATAACTATTTTTGTCATGAAACTCGTACCTTTTTACCTCCAATGGTCACGTTTTCAAAATGATAAATTAACCGATGAGAATAATAATAAGAAAAAACTCGGAAAGTATCGAATGGTATAGAAAATATCAAAAACTAAAATTTTTTATGGTGAAATAGAATGCCCTTAAATAAATAAATGGGATATGTCACGCACCCAAAATATTTCGTATTTTGTATGGCGGTTGAAATATCTTATCTTCAAAAGATCATAACTCGGAAAATAAGAATCCTATTAGAAAAATTTGGATAAGGAAGAGTGTAACTATTCGATGCTATTAATATAAAAGAATTTTACCTTTTCTTGTAGCTACGCTGTAAGACTGAACACAGCGTTTTCTTCAACTTCAAGCAAGGATATTTCAAAATCCTGCAGGTTAATGACAGTTCTACTGATGAAGACGGATTCAGCGTCAAAAAGTACATAAGACTGCATATAAGAATTAAACAGTTCATTCCATTTTTTTGTTTGTGCCTCAGTTATTAACCAAAATTTTTATTTTGATAAAAAAATGGGCGGGGCATAGCCTTCTTTTTGTTATGCTTTAGATACTCTTGATCCAGATACGCATACCAAATTTCATCAAAATTTGTTGTACCGTTATGCGAGAAATAGCATTTAATGTGTTTTACTTGTAAGGGAGGTTCCACGCGCACTTTCGATATTTTGCCTACTTTCAGTTCGTAGGTGCCAAATAGCAAGTAGACTTCCTACATTTAAATTCAGAAAGATTGCTTTAGTAGTTTTCTTTTTATAGTGGGCGGTGCTACGACCTTCAACGAGTTTTCATAATATAACGGCATATCACATATTAATACAGACGTAACAGCTTCCAAATTTTCATCAAAATTGCTGGAGTCGTTTTCAAGTAATATTGAATCAAAATTTTCAAGGGTTAAAAAGTGGGCGTGGCACTTATTCGATCCCGCCCACTTTTCGTTTGTTACAAGAAATTATTAAGCAGTACCTACATACCAAATTTCATTAAAATACCTTGTAAAATTTGCGAGAAATAGCATTTAACGTATTTTGCTTGTATGGGAGGTTCCACGCGCAACGGCGATATTTTGCTCACTTTCAGATGCTTTATAGCAAGTAGGCTCCCCACAGTTAATTTTAGAATGATTACTTGATTAGTTTTCTTTTTATACCGTATTATATTTTTGTGGGCGGTGCCACGCCCTTCAACGAGTTTTCCCAATATAACGGCATATCACATATTAATACTTGTTTGCAGAGGTAACATCTCCTAAATTTCCATCAAAATTGTTGGAGTCGTTTTCGAGTAATATTGAATCAAAATTTTCAAGGGTTAAAAAGTGGGCGTGGCACTTATTCGATCCCGCTTTTTTTGTCTGTTACAAGGTATTACTAAGCCGCACCCGCTCACCAAATTTCATTTGCGAGTTATGATCATATCAAATTTAAAATTTAATGTGATGCCACGCCCCTGGTGAGCATTTACAAAATTCAAGGCTAGCTCATTTTTCATTGTATGCTAATATCTATTATCCGAAGTTTCATTAAAATCGCTGCAGCCGTTTTCGAGAAAAAGTTTTGCCCGTTCCATACATAAGTACATACAATTTTATCTCGTTTAAGAAGAGAAGATATGCAAACCCCGACAAAGTGTCAGCTCAGTTGTTGGTTCCAAATGGAGAGCGAGAAAAGATAATTAAAGAATATCATTGCGCAGATATTGCCGGTCATTATGGCGTTGAAAAAACAAAAACCAAAATCATGGAGCATTTTTATAGGCCAAAAATTTTTAACAATATTCAAAACTTTATCAAAAATTGCAACAAATGTCAACGTTATAAGCCTACCAGTTTAAAACCCACGGGTCTTTCGCAGACAAGTCCTACTTATCAAAATTTCGAAGTATTAGCTGTAGATCTTTTTGGTCCCCTTACAGCCAGCGATGGATTTAAATTTATTTTGATTGTGGAAGACACTGCAACGCGTTGTAGCAGAGTAATAAGTGACAATGGTCCACAATTTATATCAGCAGTCATGCAATACCTAATGTCTTCACTTGGTATACATCAACAATTGATTCCATTTTACCATCCCCAAGCAAATATGGTAGAACGCAAGAATTTCGATTTAAAGATACGTTTATCTATGCTTGTTGAAGACAAACATAATACTTGGAGTAAGTATCTACCAGCAGTACGTTTTGCTATGAACACAGTAGTTTGTCGAAATACTGGACACACTGCAGCCTTCCTCAATTTTGGAAGAGAGTTGAGAACTCTGGTTAACTAACTCATGATTTATCAAATATTGTATACAACGAAAATTTTGTTGAAGAAATTGCACCACAATTAAAAATATTTTCGGAAATATTAAAGGAATCCCAAAATTGAAATGTTCGAGAGAGCGAAAGAAACAATTACGCAAATAAAAATAGACGTTTTGTTAAAGATTATAAAATTGGCAATCCTGTTTGGGTTACAACCCAAGTTTTGATTAATGCAACAAAAGAAGTCTCATCCAAATTTATTCCACGACGTGACGGTCCTTACTTCATATTTAAAAAGCACGGAAAAAACACGTACGAAGTCTGTCGAACACCAGGTACAGATTCAGTTGGTATTTATCACACATCTTCACTGACGTCTGCACATTCGGATAATCTACATTTCACAAAACCAGTTTATCCAATTTTAAAAAGAGGAAGACCACGCTGCGACTAATTACATAAAGTACACCGAGACGGTTTTAACTTTCTGATGGGGAGCATATAGCGAAGTACTTTGTATTTATGTACTTTTGTATTTATTATATTAATAATTTTCTTGAATCATGTTAACTTTGAATTTATGATAATTTTATTTTCATTGATTTTCAATAAATAATTAAATTTTGAATTGAGATTCACAGCGAGCACTACTACAGTCTGTTAAATAAGAGCGTGGTCATTGTTGTAAGAAAATGAAAATACCCATTGCGAAAATTCTTTTTAATATTGATTTATTTGATCGAAAACTTCAATGCAAATACATTAATAGCAGGTCCAATCACCCCCAGCATCAATTATAGCTTGACATCTTCGCGACATACTTTGAACAAGATTTTGCGCATACTCTTCTGAAAACGACCTCCAAATTTTGTGAATGCGTCGAACCAGCTGTTTCAAGTTGCAGGGTCGGTTTTTCTGAAGCTTCATCTTCATTTGCGCCCAAACGTTTTTAATTGGATTGGCATCGGGCGACTGAGACGGCCAATTCAAAGTCACGACACCATTTTGTCTTTGGCCCATTCAAGACGTTTTTGGACATGTTTTTCACTGAGCATCGGTTTTTGCAAAGTACTTCGGTATTTCACACTATTTGCAATCAAATGATTACGAATAGTTCCGTGGGAGATATTCAAACCTTTTTGGGACAATTTCGAAGCACCTTCACGCAAAGTTAATGTTGGATTTTTCGAAAATAGAGCACAGATCAGTTTTTCCTGTTTTTCCGTCACTACACCGACAGACCCGCGATTTGGAAAGTCATCGACATTTTTTTCTTCTTTGAAGCGATTCACCCACTTACTCACAAACTGTTTCGACTTTTGCATATACTTCGCAGCCGCCGCTTGGGTCATTTTGGGACGTTTGGGGTGCAAACACAAAAAAACGGCTTCAAAGCGCGACGCTTACGCGGTACTCATTTTGGAAAAATGCTGAGAACGCATTGAAAAGAGTGGTCAGCTGATTCACTTTCACGAAGCATGAAGGACAATACTGCCCTCTGTGTGAGAAAAAAAAATTACAGCATTATACTTTACCGATCGCGAGTAATCGTGACCACGCTCTTATTTAACAGACTGTACTTCGAATTATTTCATAGAAAATTCTTTATTTTGCCAGTATGAAGCAAGATAAAATCATTCTGAAACCGACTCAAAAGTTAGAGGGACTCTTGAAAACGATACATGTATAATTTTTTTTTTCGTTTCGAGAAAACACAATGGAGCACTTTTTGAAGGCCCATTTTGGCTAAAAACACACTTTTTTTGACCATAACTTTTTTTTCCTTACAAAATGGATGCCCGAAGGTGATTAAGATATAAAGACTGTATTCTTATTTACAAAAATTTTGGTGTTTAAAAATTATAATTTCGCATTCCTAAAATCGATTTTTTTACGTTTTTCAATTACACGGTCAAAAAAAAAAAAAACTTTTTTTACTCAAAAGCATGTGATCTAACGATTAAAGTGCATAAGGCAAAAAATACAAAGAATGCGTGTGAATTTTTTCCAATTTTATTAATTTTTTCAAAAAATTTATGAAATCGAGTTTTCAGCTGTTACGCTCACGTTTGTCAGCAAAATGCTAGATTTACTTAAAACCAAGGCATCTACGAAAAAATTTCATAAGACCTAAAATGCTTAGAATCCTTCAAAGAATTGATGTGAACTTACACGAATTTTTTGGACAATTCTAAGCATTTTTTGTTTTATACACTTTTTTCTTTAGATGCCTCGCATCTGTATAAAAATCATTTTTCCGGCCGCGTAATTGAAAAACGTAAAAAAAACCAATTTTGGGACGAGATAAAAAAAATGTATAAACATTTTTTATAAGAATACTGTCTTCATTTCTAAAGCACCCTTGGGTACCCATTTTGTATGTTTTTTTTAGCCAAATTGCGCCTTCCGTAAAATCAAAAGTGCTCGGAACGAAAGAAAAAAAAAAATTATGCAGATATCGTGTTTAAGAGTCCTTCTAACTTTTGAGTCGGTTTCAAGATGAATCTAAATTTCGACCCGGTCTAATATATAAGGACAAATTTTTATGTAAAAATCGGGGGGTAAGCTGCAATGATATATTTTCATGATATATTTTTCTTCGGCAAAGTTTCTCTAAACTATCCATATTTTACGATTTTCGCTGAGCCAGACCAGTTAAAATATTCGACCCGTCCCACAGTGCTGTCACTCCATACAACGAAACGGCATTTCCACAGTTTTGATTCGATTTCAATAAGATTTGCCATACTGATACATTTTTTTACGCTGTTTTCAGAAATGCAATTAATTTTCAAATGCAATGAATAGAAAAAAAGACATTCAAATAAATAAAACCACGAAAGTTAACTGGAAAAAATGTTTGCGCATGCTTTTAGGCCGTAAAAAACCATATTAAAATTTTAATAGTTCAACGTGGTTTTGACATATAAAAGTATGCTGTAAAAAAAATTCAAATTTAAAAAAATTCAAAAGCATTTGAAAAAAATTTTGTGCTGTAAATTTTATAAAATCATTGATTTTTACGTAAATACGGGATGTTCAGATAAATATTTAAAGTAAACGGGGAAAAACGGGGTTGTGAATTTTTCCTATCTTAAAATATGGAATCTTTACTATCTGTACGTTTGAGAACAATGCCCGCAAGTCCCGTCTTTTTTTTCCTGCTCTAAAGAAAATTAGCATTTTCCGGTTTTTAATATTTGAAAATTTTTTTTTATATATCTTAAAATAACTTTAATTTGGCTAAAAAAATTTGCATGCAAAAAATACTACAAATAAATGGGTATGTAGGCTTTTGTATGCATTTTATTTTATAACAATTGCTTTTGAGGTTTAGGAGCAGCAATTATTTTTAAAAAGCTCTGCGATTTGCAAATTTTCTTAAAGATTTTTTTTTCGAAAAAAGTTCGAGTTTAACAAGCTGTAACACTTACAAATCACACTAGTTTTCAATAATTTTCAGGGGATTTCTTAATTGGACTATTTACTGTAGAATGGCATAAAAAAAATTTTAAATTTGAACAAAAATTTTTTACGCAAATGCCTTCTATCGCCGCACTGTGCGTCCTAATATACTTATATGAAGCTCTCCACGCTAAGTGTACCAAAAAAAATTTTTTTTTTCTCCGATTTCACACAAATTTGGCAATATGGCAGATCCGGGGTGCAAGAACAATAATCCGGGAGGATTTGGTCCTAGTACCATTTGTTGTTAAAATACAGGGTGTTGAAGTTGGCGTTTTTAGTCATTTTCATGAAAAGGGTGTTTTTTCAAAAATTTATAGCTTACACTAAAGTTTGTAAATTGTTAAATCTATATTAATGGTCCCATTCACTTTGAAGTGTTCTTTTTATAAAAAAATATTTCTTCGTGAAAAAATTTTTTTTTCACCAAAATTTTTACACTTAAAAATACTTTTGAATTTTTTTTAAAAAAAGCCCACTTAGATTTTTTTTAAAAGTACTTTAAATGAAAGCATAGTTTATAAGCTTTAAAATGATGTATGATTCAAGATGGGATTCGGACGCCAAATGGGAGTTTTTGGCTTTTGAACGCCCGCGGAAGGCAAAAATCTTTTTTTACTCGAGAGGATAGCATTTTGGAATTTTTTAAAATTTTTTTTTTTTAATAATTTTTTTTTTATGAAAAATTTTTGCAATAAATATTGAAGGGAAAAAATTTTTTTTTTAACTTTTCAAAAAATTCCAAAAAATCACACGTATTGCTTGAACGATTCTAAGCATTTTTTGCTATGTACACTTTTTACGTAAGATGTTTTCCTCTAGAGTAAAAAAAGATTTTTACCTTCCGCGGGAGTTCAAAAGCCAAAAACTTCCATGTAGCGTCCGAATCCCATCTTGAGTCACACATCATATTAAAGCTTATAAATTATGCTTTAATTTAAAGTACTTTTAAAAAAAATCTAAGAGGGCTTTTTTTAAAAAAAAAATTCAAAAGTATTTTTAAGTGTAAAAAATTTTGGTGAAAAAAAATTTTTTTCACCAAGAAATATTTTTTTATAAAAAAAACACTTCATAGTGAATGGGACCATTAACATAGTTTTATTAATTTACAAACTTTAGTGTAAGCTACAATATAAATTTTTGAAAAAACGCCCTTTTCATGAAAATGACTAAAAACGCCAACTTCAACACCCTGTATTTTAACAACAAATGGTACTAGGACCAAATCCTCCCGGATTGTTATTCTTGCACACCGGATCTACCTTATTGCCAAATTTGTGCTACACTTGGCGTGGAGTGCTTCATATATATACTAAGAAAATTTGTGCAACTCATGGGTCTACATTAAGTTCATAAAAGTATTATATCGCGACCTTAGAACAACAGAGTTCTAACTGACACTTTTTGTGAAATTGAGTTAAACATTTTGTTGTATAGAAAATTGATTTTTTTAATTGAACTTTTAGTCATATAAGTATTTGCAAAGATCGATTTACATATAAATCTATCAATGCATTTTCTAACGCATAATTATGGCAAATCAAGGAACGGATTAAAACACGGCTATAGTGACATATGTTTCGTCTTTCGCCACAAAGACTCATCAGATTATTTTTGTTGTAATTATAATTATATTTATTTCACTAAGGGCCGGTTTCACAATGTACAGTTAAGATATTTTTAAACTAAAGTTTACTAACGCAGTCTACAGTGAGCTCTCATTGAGTACGGTTAGAATATTTTTCAGCGCAAGTTAAATAATTTTTCGAGTGGTATATAGCGAGTTTCTGTATAATAAAACTTCTCGTATTAAACAAACATTCGGCATTATGGCCGCTGACTCAGGTGGGAGTAATTATTACTCCATTCTGGATCATGAACCGAAGAGGAAAAAAGTTAATATAAACAATCCTAGGGATTTCCCTAAATTAAAACACCAAAAACCAATAAATGTCATTAAGTTTAGCAATTGCCCCAAATTTATACTCATTAAAAGTGTCGACGATAGTAAACCCATAAAAAGTTACAACATATTTGCAGTTGCTAAAGCAATTGAATGTATAACTTCCGAAAAAACTCTCTCAACATCGTACACAAGAGAAGGGCATCTGCTGATCTTAACAAAAAGTGACAAACAAACTCAGCGATTTCTCAAAGCAACGACATTATCAAATCTTTGCGACATTACTACAACACTGCACCCTACACTCAACACGGTTAAAGGCGTAATATACTCGATAGGATTGACACAACTTTCGGAGCAGGAAATAGTTGAGGGATTAGCGGACCAACTTGTAGTGGAATGTAAAAAAATAACGAAGTTTAAAGAAGAAAAAGTACTTAACACTCCACTGCACATCATTTCCTTTAACTGTTACGATCTTCCTAGAGAAATAAACATCGCATGGGAAAAAACCAAAGTCGAACCATATTTCCAATCTCCAATGCAGTGCAAAAATTGTTACCTAATCGGACATACAAAAAACCAATGTAAAAACGAAAAGAAATGCTTTGTATGTTCAAGTAGTGAACACCTTGAAGTCTGTACGAAGGTAGAGTGCATAAATTGCAAGCAGCAACATCGCTCAAATAATCGTAACTGTCCAACATATAAAAAAAGGCAAGCTATTTTGAAAACAAAAACAATAAACAAGTGCACATATCAAGAAGCAGCAAAAACAGTAAACCAGACTATCAACGATTTCTCAACAAACTCACCGACAGAAACATTAGAAGCAGCTCTTACCTATAAAAACAAAACAACACAAAACAACAACACAACAAATGATATTTCAACAAATGATAACTCAACAATCAACAACATTAAAAACAACAGCAACACAACAAATAACAATACAGAAACCAATTCAACAACTAATGATATAATAATCAACTCAACAATCAATGAAAACATAACAAATAACAATAACTCAACAAACAACTTACAGTCAAACTCTCTTTCAGCAAAAACTGAAAGAAACTCTTTAAATAAGCCTACAGAAATTTCAGAAAATACTCTTAAAAATTTAAACACTAGCCACCCTTGCACCAAAGCAGAATCTTACAATAGTAAACACGGCACAAAAAATCAATATACAAGTCAGCCACTAAATTGCCAATCATCAAATTCAAACCCATTAAATTCTGAAAATCAAAACCCGTTCATGATGGAAGAAGAACTCTCATCTGATCCGGAAATAATTTAAATATTAAATAAATTTTATAAAATTAAAAATATACTCACAATCTTTTATTTTTGTTTTGTAACCTATGTTACAATCAATAAATGAAATATATCTCTAATTTGTTACAAATATTTAATTTATGGTCTTAAATGTTCTCCAATGGAATATTAACGGATATCAAAATAATTACAGTGAGTTACAGCTTTTGATAAAAAAATATAAACCGAAAATAATAGCATTGCAGGAAACCCACTTACGTAATATACCTCATTATTCCCTTATACCTTTAAACTTTAAGTTTTACGAGGAAAATGATTTAGCGTCCAATGAAATAGCCAAAAGGGGAGTTGCAATTTTAGTATCTGAGTCAATCCAACACAAAATTGTCAATCTAAATACAAAAATACTGTCCCATGCAATAGAAATTTCATCCGAATTTTAATTTATTTTAATCAATTTATACATACCACCCAACGAAAAAATTACATATGAAGATCTACAATCACTTGTAAATGGTATTAATAAACCATTCTTGATTCTCGGTGACTTCAATTCTCGATCTCCCATTTGGGGTTCTAGAAATAACAATAAAAATGGCAAGTTAGTGGCGAGATTTATTGAATCTAATAATCTGATCCTCCTGAACGACAAAACTCCAACACATTTTTCGACAAGAGGTACTTTTACGAACATAGACCTTAGCATCACATCACCTCCTTTAAACTTGTTAGCTTCATGGAGAGTAGATGAAATGTTTTACGGTAGTGATCATTACCCAATCCATATTGATTTCTTAAATAAACAATCTGTTTCTCATAAGCAAACTCCTCGGTTTAAGGTTGAGTTAGCAAACTGGGACCGTTTTACTTTAGCAATGGGAAAAATTCTCACCCCTATCTTACCACCTACCAACATAAATCAAGAGGTAGCATTGTTTTAAAAAAAGATTAGACTTGCTGCAAACCAAAGCATTCCCCGGACTAAAGCTTGTAAATCACCTAAATATGTCTACTGGTGGAATTTTGGGTTAAATACCCTTCGAAAAAACAAACAAGATAACTGGAAACTTTGTAAACGAAACCCCACTCTGGAGAACGTTGTACAATATAAAAAGGCAAACGCACTTTTTAAAAGACAAGTAAAGCAAGCTAAAAGGTTGTCATTTATTAACTTTACCCGAAACATAAACCCAAATACACCTTCTAATGTTCTGTGGCGCCAAGTCAAAATGATATCTAGAGTTAATAGAAGTGTTAATATCCATTCAATTAAAAAATCAGATGGATCAGTTTCGAGTGACCCAAGCGAAATAGCTAATATATTTTCAAACTGCTGGTCAGACTATTCCAAAGACGATAATTTCTCCCAAGACTTCCGAAATTCAAAGAGAAATCTAGCCAGTTATATAGAGGTAAATTATATTATAAGCAAAAAAGCCAAGGAAATTGAAAAACCTTTTACTTTATTTGAACTTAGTTCCTGTCTCTCCTCTTTGAAGGGCAAAACACCTGGGTATGACCAAATATCATATCCAATCATAAAAAATCTACCTCACGTAGATAAAGAAACTTTATGCAAAGTATTCAATAGAATCTTTGATTCTCGTATCATACCACAACAGTGGAAAATCGCTACTGCCATACCCATTCCCAAGCCCAACAAGCCAAAAAATTTGGTGGAAGGATATCGTCCTATTTCATTACTTCCTTGCATGTCTAAAATCATGGAAAAAATTATATGTCGAAGGATAATGTGGTATCTTACCGCAGGTAAACTTGTATCGGATAACCAATCTGCATTCAAAACAGGTAAAGGAACTATGGAAACTTTATTAGTTATTGAGGAAAATATTTGCAACGCTCTGTCCGCCAAAAAACACATGTCAATAGTTTCTTTCGATTTCGAAAAAGCTTATGATAGGATTGGAATTCATTCCATAATAAATCAATTAATTGAGTGGCAGGTCGGTCCAAAAATGATCAATGACATAAAAAGCTTCCTAAGCAATAGAAAAATCCGTACTAAAGTCGGAAATGTTTATTCACCTCCAAAAGTGCTATGTAATGGCATCCCACAAGGGTCTCCCTTATCGGTGGCCCTCTTTTTGGTTGCTACAAATAAATTAAATATTATAATAAACGAAAATAAATATTTTAAACACGCAATTTACGCAGATGACTTATATGTATTTGCAAAGTTTGAAGATAACAACAAATTAATTGAAGAGTTGTACACATTATATTGTAATATAAAGCTTTGGTGTGAAAACAGTGGTACAAAAATATCAATAGAAAAAACGAAAGTACTTCACGAATGTAAAAAATATAACTGCACAATACAAGCTATTACATTAGACTCTCTAAACATAGAATGTGTCAATGAGCTTAGAATTCTTGGTCTTTTATTTAGTAAAAGATTTACATGGAATGAGCACATTAACAAACTTTGTTCAAATTTAAACAACAGATTGAATATCGTTAAGTGCTTGAGCAATAATAAATTAGAATCACATACTAATAGTCTAACTCATGTGGTGAGATCGGTTATTTTATCAAAGATTGATTATGGCTTGCCAATATATGGCGCAACATCAAAGAGAAACCTCCAAAAAGTTAAATCCATTTATCACAATGCAATCCGACTAGCACTTGGTGCGTTTCGATCCACTCCAATCCTAAATCTTCTAACTGAAGCTGGTTTGCCCTCAATTAATGATAGAGTTGAGCTTTTGACAGGAAGGATGGTAACAAAAGTAATACATTCCGACGGATCTACTTTATCAACACTGACACAAAATCGTTTAAAGCGGAAAAAAAGAACAAAAAAGTGCTCAACATTGCAACGTATAATTGACGCAGGAAAACATTTTACCACAGAGTTTAAAATATGCACAAAGCCACGACTTAGCTCCCCTCCTTGGAATATTCAACAAGACTCTTTCCTTCTCGATTTACAAAATTATCTTAAAGAAACCACAAATCCATCTATCTATATTCAAATCTTTAATTCACTGCGTAACCAATGCAGTGAATGGAAAGCTTTGTTCACAGATGGATCAAAATGTAATTCAGCTACTGCATACAGCATAGTAAACGAAGAAAATATGATAATTTGTAATTGGTTGATGCCAAATTACGCGTCAATTTTGACTGCAGAAGCCGAAGCAGTTCTACAGGCAGTACTAATCGCAAAGAAGTCCAAAAATAAACACATCATATTTACAGACTCCCTTTCAACAATAAACGCCATTCAGAACCCCAATAATAGTGACCATGTCATTGCTTTAATCAGAGATACACTTATAGCAAATGACAAAATCAAAATATGTTGGGTACCAATTCATATTGGTATACCGGGTAACACTTTAGCAGACGAAGTTGCAAGATCTGCAACGAAGTCACCGCTATTCACTAAGCCTACATACAACAAAAACGATATAAAAAAAGCTTCTGATCAAAAAATATTTCTCAAAATACAGCAGGAATGGACAAATTATTCTCATCTTTATAAATCAATTAATCCGCATGGCAGAGCTCTAAAAATTCCACCACTTACTCCAAGAAGGCATCAAATAAATTACTCTCGACTCCGCTTGGGGCATACTAGGTACACTCATCAACACATTTTCACAACAACTCTCCACCACTCTGCTCTTACTGCAACTACGAAACAATCGATTTAGCTCACTTGCTAACTACATGTTCTAAAACCCAAAATATAAAGAACAACTTAAACATTAGAGAAAACTCTGTAGATCTTCTACAAAATGTGACAGAACCAAAAATTAAAGCTATAAACGAAATATTAAAGAAACGTGGATTACTCTACGAGATCTAATTATATTATAGAACTAAGTATTATAAACTAATCTAAAGTCATTTGCAATGTTTAAATTTAAGTCTTAGGATTACACTTAAAGCGGAAGACCTATGTTGCTATCGCTTATAAGAATATTCTTTTGTAATTTATTGCCATAGAATAAATATTAAAAAAAAAAAAAAAAAAGTTTACTAACGGAAGCTATGGGTATAAACTTTCCTTTAAATTATTTGGATTTCAATAAATTCCGTTTTTTAACTTATGGTTCAATATATATTGTGAATAAATAACAAATTTCCCCTTAAAATGTTTTCAAAAAATGTAAACATTTCAAATTTTTTCATATAAATTTCAAAAAATATTTGAATTTATTTCAATCTGCCAGTTAAATTTTAACTGAAAAAATTGTGCCAGTTAAGGGTAACTGAACGTTAGAGTTTATTTTCCGTCAGTTAACCCTTTCGACCCGGCTGGGACAATATATCCCAAAAATTTTTGAATAAAAATTTTTGAATAATATAACACGGTTATTAACGTCACTTAAATTGAATGAATTAATAAAATTAATGCAATTTTTTGTAACCACTGTTTTTTCTTATAACCACTCCAAGGACATTGTATCCCGAAAATTCAAACCCAAAACATCTGTTGAGAGTACAGACCGGAAGCGGCTTTGGCGGTGAAAATTTGAATTTAGGGACGGTCAAACATTTTACTTAAATTTAGTTTCTAAGATTAACCTATCACAAATATTGTGTACCCCACAGTTTTTTTTCGGGTCGAAAGGGTTAATAAATAACTTCACATTGAGAAAACAATTTTATTCAAACTTACAGTTAAAGTTTCAGTTAAACGTTAACTAGACATTGTGAAAACGGCCCTAAATTAATTATAATTGCAAGTTTGAAAACTTTTTGTGTTTTTGGCCTGGGCGGGATTTGAACCAAGGACCTCCAGGTTGGTAGCAGAAGTCGTTACCACTGCACCAGCCTTGCCCGGCTGCGAAGCCGACTTTTGCCAGTATTGTTTGTGTGTTAATACGTTTTGATATATCATAATTGTTGTTAGTGTTATTTATTGATATTTGGTATAGTTGTTCCTTTGGAACAAATATAGCCGTGTTTTTAATCCGTTCCTTGATTTGTCATAATTATGTGTTAGAAAACGCATTGATAGATTTATATGTAAATCGATCTTTGCAAATATATGACTAAAAGTTCAATTAAAAAAATCAATTTTCAATATATAAATGTCATTAAGTAACACACTTAAAAATTCTTAAAAAAAAATTTTGTTATATAAGCACCGATTTTGAGCTGACATGGCTCATTTTAGTTAGACTGAAAAAAAAAAAAACTACACTTAAGATGGTGCCGTGACATAGTCCCCACGGACATAATCCCCAATCACGAAATGGGGATTATGTCTGCCAATAATTTGGACATAGTCCACAAGTCCGCAAGTTTTTCAGACATAATCCCAAGGAAAAAAACGGACATAATCCCCATAACGGTATTTCCTAACCCCTTATTTTGTAATTAACAACAGCCGCAGCTCAGGACGGCCTTTAGCCGCGGTTCAGTCTATAATATATCCAACACCTAGTTTGCTAGCCACAGTTATTTAACATAAGGGTAGGGGTAACTGAGCGGCCTGCGGCCGCAGCTCAGGACTTAAAACTCCCAAAAATCCAACACTGGCTTCGTGGCGGCCCCACTTCGTAAATGAGGATTATGTCCGTTGAGATTATGTCCGGTAACCACTTAAAATTTATACAGTTTTTGAATAAAGGTCGAAAAACGGTTTTTGAAAAATTTAACAATTCGAAACGAAAATAGTCATTTTCGATATATTTTCAAACGCTGAATCCGAATCTGGCACCAGAATCGCTATATCTGGTATGGATTCCGTGATGTCCTACCCCAAATGTTCAAAAATATATTTTTTGAGGTTGTATAAAAGCCGTACAAAGTTTTTCTGCTCTTTCTATTGAAAGCAGCATTTAGTACTGTTCTTTGTCTTCAAAACAAACTGGTCTCGTGTGATTTCCGAATGTATGTATGTATTCTCCTCCTAGGAGGAGCATAGGCCAATATGAAACGTCTCCATTTGTTGAGATTCCTTGCGATGACTTTGATATCTTTCCACGACTTTCCCAATTCTTGGATTTCCTTTTCCAGCGACCTTTTCCAGTTGGTTTTGGGTCCACCACGTCCTCTACTGCCTTGTGGATTCCACTCAAGAGCCTGGCGACTTCTCTGTGTGGTTCCCGGAGGGTATGACCAATCCATCTTCACTTGCACAGCTTGACCTCGTTTGTCATAGCCCTCAGATGATTTGAGTTAATATTCAACCAAATACAGCAAAAAAATTTACTCGGTGGTTTTGAGGTCACTTATTACGAATCTGATATTAGGTTTTTAAAAAACAAAATGGCGGACTCGAAACGGCAAAAACAAGGTCCATAAAGTGAGCTACGCAGGTGTGACGAATTTCGATGTTTTTGGGTTGGGAATTTCGAGCTATTTTCGAGCTTTTCAACTGTAATTTGAATGAAGTTTTTCCGGAAAACCTTAAGTTTCTCCGGAAAATCCCAAAAAAAAATTTTAAGGGCTTGCTTTACTTTTTTAGCCAGACGAACCCATGAGAATATTTGGCGATCATATCATTTGACACACATACTTCGAGCTAGTTTCAATCTCATCAAAAAAGAAAAGTGTTTCCCGGAAAACCCCCAACTTTCCCGGAAAATCCCATGGCAGTGCCATGACATAATTCCCACGGACATAATCCCCATTTCGTAAATGGGTGGTTTTTTTTATGGTGGAGCAAAAGAGGATATCAACTCAAGAATAGCAAAAGGTAAAGGCGCGTTTGCTCAACTAAACAAAATATGAGGTACATTAAGCTAGCAGAGCGAAAATGGCAGAACTGAAAAAAAAATATGGCAGAATTATAGGCTAATTATAGGCTAATTTTGGGCCCAAACGCCGAATTTTAGGCTCTTCATTTTTTTAAAAAAAAAAATAGCTCTGCCAGCTTAAGTGTAAGCCAGCAAAGCTGTTTCGAGAAAACACATACGGGACGTATATTGAACTAAAGTAAGTAGTCAATAATTATAGGCTATTTAAATGCCCAATTGCCAAATAAAAAGCTTTCCAGTAAAAAATAAAAAAAAGATTCTGCTAGGTTAAGTTTAAAAAACATTTTGTACTAAAGAAAGTATTCAATAACTATAGGCTAATTATAGGCTATTTAAATGCCCCATCGCCAAAAGAAAAGCTTATCATTTAAAAAAAAATGGACCAAATCAATTTTCTTGAAATAAGGAACTTCGAATAACAACAATTCCACAGAAAAAAAAAACAACAACAACAACAAAACTACTACAACAACAAAAAATTTACTACTACTACAACAACAGTAATTTTACATAAAAGTAGGGGTAAGTGGGCGGCCTGCGGCCGCTGCTCAGGATTTAAACCCGTCAGACATCCAACACCGGCTTCGCGGCGGCCTTCGGCCGCGGATCAGTCTTATGCAAGCGTAGTAGCTACTTATTATTTAAAAAAATTTTTATTAAAAATTGCGTTCGCAATTTGACTAGCAAAACTATTTGTTGGATATATTATAGACTGATCCGCGGCCGAAGGCCGCCGCGAAGCCGGTGTTAGATGTCTGACGGGTTTAAATCCTGAGCAGCGGCCGCAGGCCGCCCACTTACCCCTACTTTTATGTAAAATTACTGTTGTTGTAGTATTAGTTAATTTGTTGTTGTTGTAGTAGTTTTGTTGTTGTTGTTTTTCTTCTCTGGAATTGTTGTTATTCGAAGTTCCTTATTTCAAGAAAATTGATTTGGTCCATTTTTTTTTAAATGAAAAGCTTTTCTTTTGGCGATGGGCCATTTAAATAGCCTATAATTAGCCTATAATTATTGAATACTTTCTTTAGTACAAAATATTTTTTTTTCGAAATCGCTCTGCTAGCTTAAACTTAACCTAGCAGAATCTTTTTTTTTTTTTTAAATGGAAAGCTTTTTATTTGGCGGTTGGGCATTTAAATAGCCTATAATTAGCCTATAATTATTGACTACTTACTTTAGTTCAATATACGTCCCGTATGTGTTTTCTCGAAACAGCTCTGCTGGCTTACACTTAAGCTGGCAGAGCTATTTTTTTTTTTTTTAAATGAAGAGCCTAAAATTCGGCGTTTGGGCCCAAAATTAGCCTATAATTAGCCTATAATTCTGCCATATTTTTTTTTCAGTTCTGCCATTTTCGCTCTGCTAGCTTAATGTACCTCAAAATATGGTCTTCATCCGTTATATCCACCAAAACGAGAGTGCGCATTTTTGATTCGAATGTGAAATCAGTTTTGTTATATGGGTGCAAAACGTGGCTTGTTACTAACGAAAAAGCTGCAAGTATTCGTCAACAAATGCTTAAGGCAAAGGTTTGGTGGCCTCGCACTATATCAAATGCCGAGCTACATCAAAAATGCAATCAGAGGGCTATAGCAATCGAGGTCAAGCTGCGCAAATAGAGATGGATTGGTCACACTCTCCGGAAACCACACAGCGAAGTTTGTCGCCAGGCTCTTGAGTGGAATCCACAAGGCAGTAGAGGACGTAGTAGACCCAAAACCAACTGAAAGAGGTCGCTGGAAAAGGAAATCCAAGGATCGGGAAAGTCGTGGCAAGAGATTAAAGTCATCGCAAGGGTTCGTGACAAATGGAGAGATTTCATATTGTCCCTATGCTCCTCCTAGGAGTTAAAAAAGAATACATACATACAAGGCCAGCTTTACAAAAAGCGAATTTTTAACCGATGGCAGTATCAGATTTGTAAAAGAGACCCACTAGAAAGTTTCCTGATGAAAATCATTATAACTGATAAAACAGCAAATGAACGCAGCTTCAATTCTTATATTGTATTCAAAATTGTTGAGCCTATTTAGTTTTAGTAGTCCGAAAGATATCTTTTTCGGACATTTTTTTGAAACTCCATTCACCTCAGACATCTATATATAAATAGGCAAACGAAATCGGTTCAGTCCCTGTTTCTATACCTAAATCTCAACCGATTTGCTTGATTTTTTTTTTGTTAGGAAGGCTGTGAGGAGGAGCAGTGCATAGGACTATATATTTTTTAAAAGTGGGCGGTGCCACGCCCCTAAATGGAAAAAACGATTTCACGGCTAAACCGCTGCATCGATTTTAACGAAATTTGGTATGGAGACAGGGTTAGGACTAAGGAACGATAATATGACCATTATGTTTTTAAGTGGGCGGTGCCACGCCCCTAAATGGAAAAAACGCTCTCACGGCTAAACCGCTACATCGATTTTAACGAAATTTGATATGGAGATAGGGTTAGGACTAAGGAACGATAATATGACCATTATGTTTTTCAGTGGGCGGTGCCACGCCCCTAAATGGAAAAAACGCTCTCACGGCTAAGCCGCTACATCGATTTTAACGAAATTTGGTATGGAGACAGGGTTAGGACTAAGGAACGATAATATGACCATTATGTTTTTAAGTGGGCGGTGCCACGCCCCTAAATGGAAAAAACGCTCTCACGGCTAAACCGCTACATCGATTTTAACGAAATTTGGTATGGAGATAGGGTTAGGACAAAGGAACGATAATATGACCATTATGTTTTTAAGTGGGCGGTGCCACGCCCCTAAATGGAAAAAACGCTCTCACGGCTAAACCGCTACATCGATTTTAACGAAATTTGGTATGGAGATAGGGATAGCACTAAGGAACAATAATATGACCATTATGTTTTTCAGTGGGTGGTGCCACGCCCCTAAATGGAAAAAACGCTCTCACTGCAAAAATACTGCATACGATTTTTATGAAATTTGGTATAGATAGATATCAAAAACTGTTTGCTCTTTAGTAGGAGTTACACGCCTCTAAATGGAAAGTATGATATTGCAACTTAGCTGCTGCACCGATGCAGATAACCCGAACCCTAAGGAAGAATATTAAAAGTTTTTTGTGTTTTATCGACCAAGGCAGGGTATAAAAACTTTTTCCTTTATTTTATGGTCAAATCGAAATGGTCGAATTTCGGCCACAAGGCGAACTCTTGTTAAAATAAAAAGTAATTTATTTTTAGTGTAACTTCATAGTATACAGACCGCTTGCAGAATATATAGAAAAAAATTAACTTTTCTTTTATAAGTTCAGAAAAATTAGAGCCTCATCTTGAAAAAAAAAAAAGAAAAAAATTTAAAAACTCTAAAAACGCATTGAATTTGACCAGCTCTACGAAGCGAACTTTTTTTTCGAATGAATTAAAATTTCATGTTCTGGAGTATTGAGCATTTTTTTATCGAACTGCATCTTTAGATTTGCGAATTTCTACCACACCAAGATTTATTTTTGCAACCACTTCTGAGAAATCTCGCTAGTGTGCACTGTTTTGCAAAACATACCGAACCGATTTTAATAATTTTTTTTTTGAAACATTCTACGTATGCTAAGGAATAAAATTCCATAGGTACTTATTTTGAATTTTAAAAGATAAACCTTTTTAGTGCAGGCAAATTAGGTAAAAACAGGTATTCATTTCTAATTTAGTTGAACATGCACCGATTTTGATCCGACAGGGCTCATTTTGTTCGTAATAAAATTTTGAACAACACATTAGTTTTTTCCGGCCTTTCCCCAAAATTTCTTTAGTCCCCAGTGAACCCTCAAAATCGGATAAATTCAATAAAACTGTTCTAAAATGCTAAAAAATGGAAAGTTATGCTATTCACGGAGTTCTCTAGATTGCTAAATCCAAATATGATGTTGGCAAATGAAAAAATTCAAAATGGCGCCCGAAAAACTGCGTACATACCCATTTTAAGCACCAAAAATGGGAAAAAATCGTTACAGGGGTTTTTGCCTAGAAGTCTTGTTACATTGAATGAATTTATACGGTCTGTGTGGGATATTGTTTTTTATACTATATGTAAAAAGTAAAGCTTACCAAAAATTTTTTTGTATTTTTGATTTGTTTATTATTTAAGCAATAACTATAAAAAGTTAATGCAACACAAAATTAAAAAAATATTTGTAACATTTTGCAAACCATTTTTTCAAAACTAATTTGAGGTCGCTGAACACGAAAAACGCATTTATTTTTTTTTTCCTTGAGGTCGTTCCCGAGTTATTCGATAATTTATATTTTCGAGATTATAGCTTCATATACATCAATATATTTCTATGACGCCAAGTCCGATCAACTTTATTTTTCCACGCTTACAAAAGGTGATTAATGGCGCTTCTAACAAGTATACAATATATAACAATATGCCAAAAACCAAATGTTTCATTTGAAGTTGATGTGAAAAATTTAAAAAATTTGTGAAATTTCAAACTTTTTTCTGCTATAACTCAGTCAATTTTGTTCGAAGCATAATCTTTGGTATACTTGTTAGAAGCGCCATTAATCACTCTTTGTCAACGTGGAAAAATAAAATTGATCGAACTTGGCGTCATAGAAATATATGTATTGATGTATATGAACCTATAACCTCGAAAATATAAATTAACGAATAACTCGGGAACGGCCGCATGGAAAAAAAAATAATTGGGTTTTTCGTGTTCACCGACCTGAAATTAGTTTAGAAAAAATGGTTTGCAAAATGTTACAAATATTTTTAATTTTGTGTTGTATTAACTTTTTATAGTTATTGCTTAGATACAAAAAAATTTTTGGTAAACTTTACTTTTAATAGTATAAAAAAAACAAGAATCCTCACCGACCGTATAAATTCATTCAATGTAAAAAGACTTCTAGGCTAAAACCCCCTGTAACGATTTTTTCCCATTTTTGGTGCTTAAAATGGGTATGTACGCAGTTTTCCGGGCGCCATTTTGAGTGTTTTCATTTTCCAACATCATATTTGGATTCAGCAATCTAGAAAACCCCGTGAATAGCATTACTTTCCATTTTTAAGCATTTTAGAACAGTTTTATTGAATTTATCCGATTTTGAGGGTTCACGGGGGACTAAAGAAGTTTTGGGGAAAGGCCTGAAAAAACTAATGTGTTGGTTTTGCTTAAAATTTTATTACGAATAAAAAGAGCCCTGTCGGATCAAAATCGGTGCATGTTCAACAAAATTAGAAATGAATACCTAATTTGCCTGCACTATTTTTATTTTAAGGGGACATTCGCTTTTGTAATTGAAAACAAAAAAACACTTTTTAAAAATTTTATTATGAAAAAACTATTATATTTATTGACGAAATTTCTTTTGGACATTGTTAAAGCCCAGGAAAATAAGACGAAAAAAGAGCTTCTGTGCGAAAAAATTCCCAGTGGAAATTTTTCACCGGAATTGTCTTTATTTATGCATGATACACAAACTGTGAAAAGTCCATTGCAAAGTCGTGTGCGCATAAAAAGTTATTCGGGCTCAAAGGTCGCTAAAATCAGTTTTTTGCAAATATCTCGGTAATGCTAACTTTTACAGAAAAATGTTGGTCTCCAATTTTGTAGCACAGGAAATTTCCTACAAAAATACGTTAAAAGTATTTGCGTACAACTTCTAGTTTAGGAGATCACCCAATTTAAAAAGTTGTTAACAGTTATGATATGAAATACTACCTATGAGTTCATATTAAAATATCTTACTTTTTAAATTGCAATAACTCTTCAATGAGAAGTTGTACAAACAAAATTAAAATGCCGTTTGAAAGATAATTTAATTTTCTATATACCGTACAAAATTTTTTTTTCAAACGGCTCATGACCTTAACAATATTCTTGAATAACTGTTAAGGCTTCGAAATTACTGGTTTCTTAAGGATATCTGCGAATTGGTAAATACTACGATAAAAAGTAATGGGACCAAATTTGTAGAGAATTACAAGATCTACAAAAAATAAGCGATATGTGTACACATAGAAGTAACCGTATAGAAGATATTCAATAGAAACCGGTTTTTTGGCATTTTAAGGGTTTTTTTGGAATATCTTCTAAACGGTTACTTCTATGTGTACACATATCGCTTATTTATTGTAGATCTTGTAATTCTCTACAAATTTGGTCCCATTACTTTTTATCGAAGTACTTACCAATTCGCAGATATCCTTAAAAAACCAGTAATTTCGAAGTCTTAGCGGTTATTCAAGAATATTTTTAAGGTCATGAGCCGTTCGAAAAAAAAATTTTATACGGTATATAGAAAATTAAATTATCTTTCAAACGGCATTTTAATTTTGTTTGTACAACTTCTCATTGAAGAGTTACTGCAATTTAAAAAGTAAGATATTTTAATATGAACTCATAGGTAGTATTTCATATCATAACTGTTAACAACTTTTTAAATTGGGTGATCTCCTAAACTAGAAGTTGTACGCAAATACTTTTAACGTATTTTTGTAGGAAATTTCCTGTGCTACAAAATTGGAGACCAACATTTTTCTGTAAATGTTAGCATTACCGAGATATTTGCAAAAAACTGATTTTAGCGACCTTTGAGCCTTAATAACTTTTTATGCGCACACGACTTTGCAATGGACTTTTCACAGTTCGTGTATCATGCATAAATAAAGACAATTCCGGTGAAAAATTTCCACTGGGAATTTTTTCGCAGAAAATGTCTTATTTTCCTGGGCTATAAATATTGTCTAAAAAATATGAAAAAAATTTTTTTTTTATTTTTAGTTTCCCTTGGCTGCTGTAGAGGGCGGTATCCAAAAGTTACTTTTCAAACTGGTAGGACATTTTTCTCCGAACCTACTCGACCGATTTTAAAAAACCAAAGAGCATTCGATTACTCATAAAAAATATTAAACAGTAAGCCTCTGAAAGTTTTGAAAAATACCCCTCCCTTTTTTGAGGGTAAGTCCCTCAATTTTAAGTATAAATTTTAAAGGCTTATTGTTTAGTATAGAGTCTCAAGAATAAAATCCATTTTAAATTTTTAAAAAATCTGTTACAGTGGGTCCACAACATGTCCTACCGTTTTAAAGTGACTTTTGGATGACGCCCTCTACAGCAGCCAAGAGAAACTAAAAATAAAAAAAAAAATTTTTTTCATATTCTTAAAATATTATATAACAATGTCCAAAAAAAATTTTGTCAATAAATATAATAGTTTTTTCATAATAAAACTTCTAAAAAGTGTTTTTCTTTTCAATTACGAAAGCGAATGTCCCCTTAATATGAATTTGTTGAAAAAAAAATTCAATGATTGCATAAAAATGATCGATTGCACTTGCGTTGCTATTGCTTATGCTGCTTCACGAGTTATGTGTTGTTGTTGCCTTTTCCGTCTCTTTCATTAAGTTTTTTTTTTTTATTCTTGAAAAAAGATGTTGTTGATGCCAACTCAATCAATATTCAACATTTTTCAATACTTATGGAGTTTTTCCGTTACATCAGATGTATTTCTATCTATTTATTTGGACTCATGCAGATTTCTTCAATGTTTTCCAATACTTTTGGGCTTTTACCGATATTTAGGGTGATTTTCGACATTTTTGGACTTTTACCGATATTTATCAAAATTTTAAATTTAGGCGTAAAAACTCTTGGCTAGGTCAGAGCTTATAACATATTTAATACATTTTCAAAATGATAGAGATTACCATAATTAATCGAGAAAAATTGACCATTGACTAAAAAAAAAAGGTTATTTCAGAAGACATTATGATTCATTCCTGATGTTAACCATGGTTACTAAAAATACTTGAGAATTTTGGTTGATCGACTGCATTTGCAAATTTTAAAATAGATAACACTGGTAATTACATGTTTCTATCTATTCCACGGAGCCCCGGTCCGAATCTTAGTGTGGTCAGTTCACATACGTTATTTTTTTTTAATTGAGAGAATGCTTAGCGCCGCATTATAAATAATTGCTTCAAAATGCCTTTTTCCGGAAAGCTGCGGTAAGTTTCAGAACGCTTTTATCTATAGACATGCAATGTTAAAAAGAAAGAAAGCGTTTAACGGAACGGAAGCGCTTATGGCCAAACAAGAAGAACTTCAGAAAGCCTTTTGAAGCACTTCTTTTCCCCTTGGGCTTTATTTTTTATGTATACACTTTATTTCGATTAGCTGAAGCGTGCTAAATGGTGATCTTGAAAAGTCGATAGGTGTGATGAAAATGTGCACAAATTCGATGAATGAGGTTTCATTTGTACTATCTGAACACGGTCTTGGAATTCCCCTATCTTATATGGCTTTTGAGATATCCTAACCTAAACAAGCAAAAAATACAGTTTTTGCTATTTTTTGAGTCTATATAACTAGAATATGGAACACTCATCCACATAATCTGATATAATACGTAGCTTAAAGTTCTATTTTTTTTTTTAAATCTAATTTAAATTATGTCGATCTTTTTATTTTTCTCGGACATCTATTGACTTTTCAAAACGCCGTGGCTAAGCGACAAAAATTGTTTGTATTTTTATCGGTTTTTCGATAAATTAATTCACTTCAACTAACCTGTCAAGGGACCAACTAGCCAGATTTTTTGTTTTGCTAAGCACGCTCCAACTTGTCGAAATACAATTAAAAAAAAAACTCTTAATAAAACATGTTTAGTTTATTTACTTCTATACATACAAATATGCATTGCATCAAATTATGCATAATTTTTATTTATTTACATGCATTTACAAAATAAGCACTTTTAAAAAATACCGCAAGTTTTTTTGTATATGCTAATTCTAAACTTAAAATATCCTATTATAACAGAAATACTATGTGAAACTAACTGCTTAAAGCTAGAGATGCAATCGACATCACTACAGCGACCGTTGTCCATTTCCGTTGTATGTTCGCAGCCTTATCTGAAAGAAAAAATATAAGCCATAACTATAAAAACTTAAATTTCAATTTACACAAGTAAAGTTTCAAATTTCGTTGGGGCTTTTGCAAAAGCACAAGTCATGCATTTATCTCGTAAAGCCGCTTGATAAAATTTTGTAGAAAGTGCGAAAAATTTAATACATTCTTAAGTTTGAATCTTCACGAAAAAAAAAAAACAATTTGTAAAAAGTCTATTTAAAAAGTCATATCTTAGCTCTGAGGTAGTCTTGCTGCTTAGATATCAGGGCTTACAAATTTGAGTATAACTTTATTACACAACGTCTACTTTTTGGGAAATGCCATATTTTTATACATGATGAGCGAAATCATTCTTCAGTTTTGGTAGACCAAGATGTAGTTTTATGACCAAGCGTTCAGTGGTTTGCTTATTGGCGGATCTAAGTAATCTTGCGCTCTGGGCACATATTTTTCTGCCTCCGCCTTAGATTTTTCTTTTTTAATAAAAGAAGACAGGAACTAACAATGAAAACTCGAATCTGGTTTTATTAACAACTCAAAATTTATAATATTGTAAAGTCAGTATATTTAAAAACATATACATATTACAAATAGTGATGAGCAATACTAGTCTTGGTCTTGATTTTGCATCCACGGAGGGCAGTATTTTTAGTCGCTATTAGATGCAAATGTGTTCATGCATATTTAAGGCGTTATTGCACTCAACGTCTCAATTGTTCTGCAGAAAGATCTTTTTCTGTTCTAAAGCGTGTCAAAAATTTATTAAGAGCAATAATGAGAAAAAGCAGCTTGAGTGCTCTTTCTATTTTATCAATAGAAAATATATGTATTTTGCATGTACTCAACAAAATTACACAAAATAATTTGTAATTAGCGATTAGCAAACCAAGACCACAGCAGTCTCGGTGTTGATCTTGGACATTAAGTCTTGATCTTGATAAGTGAAGAGCAAAATTAGTCTTGGTCTTGCGTCTTGTTCTTGGTCTTGCAAATTTTGCGAGACCAAGACCAAGATGCTAATATTTTTGCAAGACCAAGACCATAGCAGTCTTGGTCTTGCTCACGATAATTGAAAAGCAGTCTTGGTCTTGACAGTCTTGCTATATAAGTAGTTAAAAGTTGTTTCACGCCCGTTTTGAAGATTAAATCATCCCTCGATTTGAGTTTTGGCATATTCAAACCTATGGTTTTGAATACTCAATTTATCTAAAAATTTTTTGAATACCAGGACCAAAACCGAGACCAAGACTTTTTGAGCAAATAAAGACTCAATATCAAAACCAAGACCAAGACTCAATGTGCAAGAACAAGACCAAGACCAATACTGCTATGTTCTTGGTCTTAGTTTGCTCATCACTGGTCTTGATCTTGGGCATTAAGTCTTGGTCTCTATCTAGGTCTTGATCTTGAAAAATTTTCAAATGATCTCTCAGGGTCGGTAAAACTATCTGACAATTGAGGCGTCAACTTAGGGCGTTTGTTGCGCCCATCGCTTTTTTGAAAAGTTTGGGTCCTCAAATACACCTAATTCTGTTTTTACACGGTTCCAGAAAAAACCGTGTATAAAAAAACCGTGTAAAAAAAGTCACTGACCGTATACAAAAATAGGTGATTGGTTCCTTATCTTTAAAACCTATTAAAATTAGTGAAAAACAAGGATTTTTTAAGAACAAGTATTAATGTTTATTTTATTAAATCACATATATAATGTGTTTTTACACAAGCATAAGTATTAAAGAAAAAGATGTATGCAATCTTATTTCAAAAGTAATGGTAATTAAATGTATGACAACCCAACGGGAAACGGAAGCGCATTGAAACGACTTCAGTTGCGCTTCTAGGGAAGCAAGAAGCTGCTTCCAGTGCTGTTCTCACTGCTTATCTATTTTAACACAGCATGTCCTAGCGGAGATGCAAATCTTCAGAAGCACATGAAATACGCTTCAAATACGCTTCCGTGGCAGCACACATTTGGAGGCATATGAAATACGCTTCCATGGAAGTTTTTCAAAATTTTAAGTTCCATTTCACAAAAATTACTTTTTTTCTGTAACTTTTGGTAGATTTATGAAATTTTATAAGCAACAAAAAAAAAAAAAAAAATAGAATTTGAAAAATTTTGTATGCTACTAGACATGTGCTTCTATTGCGTTCTTTTTGGAAGCAGCTTCATTTCTTCCCGTTAAGAAGTTCAGGAACTAAAAAAAATCCAATAAAACAGCTTTGTTGTTAACAAAAAGAATAGGTTTTTAAATTTTTTAGGTAAGAAAAAACTAAAATGATAATCATAAATGCAGGAACATAAATTTAATTGCTGTCATCATCAGATACTCGCATTCGCTTTGGTTGTATGCAATAAGGGAGTTGCCCTAAATTTGTGATATGAACACATTTCGCAAAAATTAACAAATAAAATTTAAGCCCAAAAAATTTTGAATCGTGCTAAATGGAATAAAATCGTGTAAAAATATTTTTAAAAAATTATTTTCAAACCGTGTTAAATCAAAACCGTGTAAAAAAAGACCGTGTAAAAACGGAATTAGGTGTATATGCGAACTGAATTTCAACTTCCAATTCCGATCACAAAATGTGGTAGAGCAATATGTATATACTGTTGGAAAAGTTGCGTGCAAGAAGGGCGTAATGCGACTTGGGGCGTTATTGCATAAATCAGTCCGCGGTAGGAAAAACTGTTTTTACTCAAAACCCAGGGGCCTAGCGAAAAAGTGTGTATGGTAAAAAATGCTTAGAATTGTCCAAAGAATACGTCAGAATTTTTTGGAACATTTTATAATTTTTAAAAAATTGATTAATATAAAAATTTATTTTCAAAGGTTTAAATGATGGTTTGTTCTTTGTACAGCAATTTGAAACTTCAAATTAAACTATCTCGAAATGCCATTCGACTTAGGGCGTTGTTGCATGCAACGCCTCAATTGTTTTGCATTTAAAGTCTATTTAGTACCATTGTTCGTGAATTCACTTACTGATGTGTAGTACGAATTCATGCGATCTGACAGCTCTAGTTCTAATCAACAACAACCCTTCTCTGGTCTGTCAAAAATTGTGGATGAATTCTAACTTGATGCGAAAAATATCTTTGCATTTTAAAACAATTATTATTGCCTTATTACTTGTACTAAACTTCAAAAAATCTTTTTTTCAGTCTCTTTATTCCTATTAATTAACCCCCTTTTTCAATAAGGGCAGTTTCATTAGCCTTTTTTTAGTCCAACTATGCGGGGAAATAAATTTAAAGGTAGTCAATTAAGCGGAGTCTACCGTAAGTAAATGGAAGCAAATATAAAATGTATTTATTCATTACACAGGGCAACAATGATTTTGCGGCGTAATGTTTCAGACTCAATTTCCAGTAATCATGATGTACTGAAACCGACAATAATATCAGATTCACCAAATGATTTTTTAAAGTAAATATTGGTTTATGAATAAGGCTAAGTATATTGAGGACCTTTTTTTGGTCATACAAATTCTACTTCGTGCTGTACATACTGTCGCAACACCACATAAACCATAGAAAAATTAGGTTTTTTGATTGCTGTTTCAATTTCAAGTGTCTTACCTGTACTTACCATAGAAAATAGTTTCCCTTCTTTTGGTGTAGTTAGTTCCAAGAAGGAAAAATGCACAAGTGATCGGCGTGGGGGACTCTAATTTTTCTCTAGGAATTTTTGTTCTAACCGTCATACTATATAAACCACTCGGATTTTGGTCCATCTGTGTAAATACTGAATCCATCTTCTTTGTATTGAACCTAAGTATATACATATAAAATATTTTAAGACCATTTGCAAATTTGGTTGCTTATTAAAGTTTTTATACAAGTTCGGTTTTTGATGGTGAATAATGCGCTTATCACTACACAATTTTTTCAATAGTTCTTGATTTTCTTCGAAAGTGTGCCTTTAACCAAAAAATATATTCAACATAAAATTGCGAAGGAGGCAAACAGATGATGCAAACAAACTATTTCCTCCGAAATGTAACTTTTTAACTAACTTAAAGTAAGGCAACAATAATTAAATATTTTAAACAATATATACATAGTTGACAGTTTTGCTTAACATACCTAGTGTTAATTCTTAATTATTAACCGACGGAGGGGTCATACTATTTATTTGTAAAGGTTGTCCCATAACTCACTCAAGAATTGGATTTGTCGCTATTTATGCGGTAGAGTGTTGCCAACCAAAAAAAGAAAACAGTTCAACAGCTGACTTTTAAATGCCAAGACTGCTAGTCATTTACTGGTTTGCATTATATAAGTCAACAAACATATAGGAAACTTTCTGCGTACTCAGTTTTTGAATCCATTATTAGTACGGTCATTTGGTATTTTGATTTGGAAAGCTTTCCGGGATTGTTTTTGTAGGACTTATATTTTAGGGAGGTATTCTAATTAAAATATGTCAAAAATCAGTCAAGTGGCATAATTGTTTTTAATTGAAATAACTCATGAACGGAGAGTCGCAGCTAAAAAGTAGAAATACCTATAAGCAACATGCTACCTTTCTTTAATACAGCTTATAGTTTAGGAGATACTTTTTTAAAATCCAAAAATTTTGAAAAAACAGTTTAGCAAAATATCTCCGAAACGATGTGCCCTAGAAAATATTTTTTTATTCATGTTGTAACACATGCAATTCCCTATGAAGATCAGTAAGAACACTTTTTCGTTCGACTTACCGTTCACGGCGTGCCTTAACCCGTTTTAAATGAAACTTCGTAGCACATCAAATTTTTTTCCAGATTCTGTTTACTTATCATTCAAATGATGTTTAAAAAAATTTTCGCTCGTGACTCCTCGACTAAATTTTTTTTTCAATTGGGCCATTTTCCGATATATAAAAAAAATTAAAAAATTTTTAACTACAATAAACAAAAAACAAAATAATAATATTCGATGTGTTTTGCGATGCTTAACGTGAATCCGACCTCAGAATTGCTCTATCGTGTATAGTTTTTGAGATTTTCTAATCTAAAAACCAAAAAAAATGCTTTGAGGAAAAAAAGATATCAACATAATTTAAATTACGTTTTAAAGGCAAATATTAGGACTTTTAAATACTTTACCAGATTTAGCGAAATTAAAATTTCTTTCACAATTTAAACATGTTCAACGAACCGACTACTTCTAAATTGACACCCCGAGTGAAAATTGAAAAAAAAAAAAAAAAAAAAACAGATTTTCAGTGTATATTAGATATTAAAGTTACAAAACCAGATTTTAAACGTAAACTTAGGTTACTGGACATAATCCCAACGGACATAACCCCCATTTCGTAAATGGTGATTATGTCCGAAAATTTTTCGGTCAAAATCCCCATTTTGGTCATGAACAAAATTTTTGCAATAATGCATTTAAAAAATTTATATAGTGTTGGATGTTATAGACTGATCCGCGGCCGAAGGCCGGCGCGAAGCCGGTGTTGGATTTTTGGGAGTTTTAAATCCTGAATGGGGATTATGTCCGTGGGGACTATGTCACGGCACCGTAAACTTAACATTAATTCTTGATTCAAGAAGAAGAAGAAAAAAAAACTGTTCAACTGTTCTGTAATGTAGTGAACATTTTTTTGTTACGTGTATGGCACACGGCTGAATTTAGAAGTAGTCGGTTCGATAAACATGTTTAAAATGTGAAATAAATTTTAATTTCGTTAAATCTGGTAAGTTAATTGAAAGTCATAATATTTGCCTTTAAAACCTAATTTAAATTATGTTGATAACCTTTTTTTCCTCAAAGATATCTAAACCTAAAAAGGCACAAAAGTGCAAAAAGCCCGTTTTGCCAATGTTTCGGTCTACAATATCTCTTAGAAGCATGAAGATATAAACATTAGATTTTAAAGAAAAAGATTGGGGCTTTCAAGCACTTTAACCAAATTTAACAGAAAAATGATATGTTACATGGTTATATAGCTTTAAAAAATGGCAAAAAACCATTTTTTTTTGGTTTTTAGGCTAGAATGTCTTAAAAACTATACACGATAGAGCAATTCTGAGGTCAGATTCGCGTTTAGCATTGCAGAACACATCGAATGTGATAATTTTGATTTTTGTTTAATGTAGTTAAAAAAATTTTTTTTTATTTATATGGGAAAATGGCCCAATTGGAAAAGGGGTTATCTCAAAATTTAGTCGAGGAGTCACGAGCGAAAATTTTTGTATACATCATTTGAATGATTAGTAAACAGAATCTGGAAAAAAAATTTCATGTGCTACGCCGCACAGTGGCGACATCTGGCATTTCTCGTTGCAAAAATCTTAACTTCTGAACCATTTAAGGTATTTTAATTCTGTTTTCGGTTGTGGATAGAAAATTCTCATAGCTATTGCTATTCTAAATTTCATTTAGATAGCATTGTAGGGTGAAAAGTAATGTTTTGTTGAAGTCCGATTTTCTGTAAATTACATACAAATCGTTAGGAAAATCCCGGATCGGTCAAATATTTCAGAAATTGGATGTTAAATCTAAAAACCAAAAAACACGTGTCCAATAATTTTCAGAAATCTATTCAACGATATAAATCTTGACCCCCTCTCACCCTCCGACGGGGGTGGGGCGGGGGAAAATCAAAATTTTATATGGAAACCCCCAATTTTTATTGCAGATTCGGATTCTACGTAAAAAAAAATAATAAAATTTTGTGCTAAAAATTTTTTCTTATCCATCCTAGATGGCGCTGTAATCGATAAAAACAAAATTAAAAATATAAAGTTTTGTACTTAAAACTTCGTGAAATTTGCTTTTTCATCCATAGGTTTCGCCATAAAAGTTGCTCTTACACAAAGGGTTGTAAGTAAAACCATGCAGTTTTTGGAGCACAAGCTTAGATATAAACACCAATTAGTTGTGTAGTAAGCCGAGCTTTACAAAAAGCAAAAAGCTTAAAACTTAAAAACTACGCTAAAAGCAATGTCTTCAAAAAAAATTAATAAAAATAAAAGCTATTAAAAAAACTTAGATTTTTGCTAATCAGTTTTATGAGACAAGACCACTAATTTTTTAAGTGAAAGAAAAAATCGCTTATTTTAACCATTTGCCAAAGTATTCAACCTAAGCATTCAATTCAGCATTTTTCTCAAAAATTAAATTTTTTCGCTAACTTTAAAATTTACTCACCTTTGAGAGGCTGTAAAAAGCAAACCACTTGCCCGAATGGGTTCAAATTTTCAAATTCTTTAGCTCCTAATATTTTTTTATCTGATGGCAATATCAGATTTGTAAAAAGAACCCACTCGAAATTGATTTTTGCAACGCTTTTTCGAAAAATGACGTCATGAGCCACAGGTTTCCTGATGAAAATCATTATAACTCATAGAGCTGCAAGTAGACACAGCTGAATTTTTTTTATATTGTATTCAGAATTGTTCAGTCTATTGAGTTGCAGAAAAATTAGAACCACATCTTGAAAAAAAAAAAAAAAAAAAAAAAATTACAAACTCGAAAAAACCATCGACTTTGACCAGCTCTACAAAGCGAACCATTTTTTCAAATGAATTAAAATTTTACATCCTTAAGACCTGATCATTTGTTTATCGAACTGCATCATTAGATTTGCAAATTTCCACCTCACCAAAATTGATTTTTGCAACCACTTTTGAGAAATGTTGTAGAGCTGGTCAAAGTCAATGGTTTTTAACCCTTTCGACCCGGCTGGGACAATATATACATGTAAATTGGGATATATTGTCCCAGCCGGGTCGAAAGGGTTAAGAGTTTTTAAATTTTTTATTTTTGTTGTTTTTTTTTTTCAAGATTAGGTTCTTATTTTTCTGCAACTTATGAAAGAAAAGTCAATTTTTTTCTATTAATGCTATAAACAATCCTTATACTATCAAGTAACACTCAAAATAAAGTTTTTTTTTTTTAATGTCAGAGGTGACTGTACTTTTCTAAAATACTATTTTTACCCTTTTTTCAACTTCGAATGGAGTTTCAAAAAAATGTCCGAAAAATATATCTTACGGACTACTAAAAATGAATTGGCTCAACAATTCTAAATGCAATTTAAAAATTGTAGCTGCGTCTACTTGCGTCTACATGGGTTATTACGATTTTCATCATGAAACATGTGGCTCATGACGTCATTTCTCGAAAAGGCGTTGCAAAAATCAAATTTGAGTGGGTCCTTTTTACAAATCTGATATTGCCATCAGATAGAAAAATGTTAGGAGCTAAAGAATTTGAAAATTTGAATCCATTCGAGCTAGTGGTTTGATTTTTACAGCCTCTCAATCTTGAGTAAATTTTGAAGTTAGCGAAAAAATTTAATTTTGGAGAAAAATTTTTCATATTTATGTTGAATACTTTGGCAAATGGTTAAAAAAAGTGATTTTTTCTTTCACTTTAAGCATTTATTTATTCGACTCGTGTCACTATTTCATCTTTTTAGATAGGTGAATGTATAACCTTTAACTTCGCGTTTATTTTTTTTTAAGAAAATGTGTCCTTGCAGTGAATTATTTTTGTGTACACTTTTTTGTCAAAAATAAAAAAACCATAGTGCGCCGTGCGTTCATTAGATATCGCAATTTGAAAATCAAAATATTTTTATGAACACTCATACGCCACGTGCCTCTTTATTTTTTTACAGAAGCTACAATATTGTCAAACAATATTTTTCTGTAACAGTAAACGTTAGCGAGATATTTGGAAAAAAATGATTTTAGGCGCCATTTTTTCAATATGGCGGCGTGATCACCAAAGGTATGAGGTGATAAAGAGCATTCGAATAGAAAAAATATTGCATAGTTTTAGGTGTCGATTTCCGATTTTTTTTTCATTTCATGTTTTTTGCACTGAAGTTTTAGATTCCTTGTAACTTCCTCAATTTCAACAATTTGAGGAAACTTTGTAGATATGAAAGTTATAATTTTTTACGGGGCTTAATTTTATTATGTGTCCTTAGCACCTAGGTTGGTAAAAACTTATGTAGATATTGTGAAAAACTAGTCGAAAAAAAGCATTTTAGACTTCTATACATATCGAAACATTTACAACTATAAACTAGCTGTTTTACCCGGCGTTGCTCGGGTATTGATAAAAAGAGAGCACAAAAACAGCTAATAAAATTATCAAAATTATCAAAATACACCGATTTCTCCGGTGAAAGTCCAAAACTATCGAAAATATCGAAAAATATATGCATTGGAAAAACCGGTAAATGTCGAAAAATATCGGAAAACTGCTAAAATATCGGTAGAAGTCCAAAAGTATTGCAAAATATCGAAATACATCGAAGAAACCGGTTTAAGTCTAAGTGTATCGAAAAACATTTTAAATACATACATCGAAGAATTCGGTAAAAGTCCAAGTGTATCGATAAACATCCAAAATATCGGTAAAGATCCAAAATGATCGAGATACATCGAAAAAATCGGAAAAAAGTCCAAATGTATCGAAAAACATCTAAAATATCGGCAACAGGCTAAAAGTATCAAAAAACATCTTTTAATATAAGTTAAAGTCCAAAAATGTCTAAAAACATCAGTAAAAAACCAAAAGTACTTATTGGACAAGGAATCGGCAAAAGTCCAAATATACCGAAAAACATCCAAATATCGAAAAAAGTCCAAAAGTTTCACAAAATATTGAAATACATCAAAGAAATTAAAGTCCAAGAGTATCGAAAAAAACCCAAAATGGCCGGGAAATTTCCAAAAGTATCGAAAAATATTGAAAAACATCAAAATATCGGTAAAAGTCAAAAAGTAGCTATTGGAAAACATCGAAGAAATCGGTATGAGTCCAAATATATCGAAAAACATCCAATATAACGGAAAAACTCTAAAAGTATTGAAAAATATTGAAAAACATCGGTATTAGTCGAAAAATGTCGAAAAATATTGAGTTGGCATCACTGATAAAATCACTCTCAGCGCTTCCAAAACGGGCACTTTTCAAAATTTTGGCACTTGGGCACTTTCATAATCTTGTTTAGGCACTCAGTTTTTGTCCAGCTACAAAAATTAAATCCTCAGAGCCTGGGAGAGCGCATTGTTCTCTGCTTAATTTATTTCCAAATAGTTGAATTGGCAAATGTTAAAAGGGCGGAAGTCATGAATTTTGACATAAGAATTAGTTTTCTTGTGAATTTCTCATGCCAGAGGACAGATCCATTGTCTTGTGTTATAAGGAAGCCTGAAAAAAATTTTCCCTTATCTGTACAGCCTCTTGGAATATCAGTTATTTGTTAAAAAGGCGGAAGTCATGCCTATTTAACTTCATGAAATTTAAACAAAAACAAAACTGGCTATAATTTGAGCTAAGCTATAGTTTCATACTGGAGAAATTTACAATCAAATGCTTTTAAAAACTTTTCACACGGATAAAAATACGCATCATAATTTTTACTCCACTCCGGTAGTCAAAAAATTAAAGTAATCAACACTAAATAATGACAACATCCCAAACATTTTTTCTAAAAGCAGAGTGAAATGGGCAATTAATTCTTTTAAACCGTTCAAATCACCAGGGCCTGATGGGATTTTTCCAGCTATGCTGCAAAACATAATGGAAATTATTCTGCAATGGCTTATTAATATTTTTGAAGGATGTTTAAGGCTAAATGTGACTCCAAAGTCCTGGTGCCTAGCACGTGTGATCTTTATACCGAAAGGAGGTAAGAGTAGCCACGCTAAGCCCAAGGACTACAGACCCATAAGCTTAACATCTTGTTTGCTCAAAGTAATGGAACGTATATTAGAATCACACATTAGAGAAAAGGTTCCTAAAAGCTTTCTATGTGTATCTCAGCATGCATATCAAAAAGGGAAATCCGTAGAAACAGCTTTACACACGGTTGTTCAATCGATCGAATCTTCCCTGCAGTATAAAGAATTTACGTTAGCGGCTTTCCTAGATATCGAAGGTGCTTTCTATAATGTAACAAAAGAAGCGCTAGTAAGTGCCGTTGTGAGTGCGGGGGTAGATTCCAGTATATGTAGATGGATCGATACCATGCTCAGCAACCGCATAATCAGAGCCGAATGGGGACAAACTAGTACCCAAAAATTTTCAACAAGAGGCACTCCACAAGGCGGAGTTTTGTCTCATCTACTATGGATACTCGTTTTAGATCCTATACTTAAGACTCTTCAAAGCAGGGGGGTCAAAACAGTGGCCTATGCAGATGATGTAGTTATTTTAGTAAGGGGTCGTTTCCTAAATGAATTAAGTGAGCTACTTGAAAATGCACTCACAATCATGTGTAGATTGGTTTCAAGTAAAGGACTAAACATTAATGCTCAAAAAACGGAGCTAGTCCTTTTTACAAGAAAATATAAAATACCCACGTTTAGGGATGTATGTTTAAATAATATTAAGTTACCAGTTCTCAATCAAGCCAAATTTCTGGGAATAATTCTCGATAAGAAATTGTCTTGGAAAACCAACATAGAAGAACGATTAAAGAAAGCTAATAATGCCTTCTATGCATGCATAAAAATGTTTGGCTGTACTTGGGGACTAAACCCAAGAGTGACACACTGGATCTATACCTCTATTGTAAGACCTATCTTATTATATGGGGTGGTGATTTGGTGGAAAGCTCTTGATAATAAGGGAAACCTGAAAAACTTAGGAAAAGTACAACGCCAGCTTTGCATAGGAATTACAGGAGCGCTTAAAACAGCATCAGCCGATTCACTCAACATTATTCTAAACTTACTACCAATAGATCTTTTTGCCAAAAGTGTGGTGTATAGAAATGCCCTTAGACTGAAAGAAGCGAATCATTTCAAACACAAAATTTTTGGGCATAGCAATATAGATGATATTAAAAATATCACAACAGATTATTTACCACCAACAACACGGTTCGACAGGAAGTTTTCAGTTAAATTTCCATCCAGGGACTACTGGACATCGCATCACCTAGACCCACCAAATGAAATAAATACATACACAGATGGTTCGAAGCAAGATGAGGGGGTTGGCGCTGGATTTTTTGTACTGAACTCCAATACTTGCGAATCCTACAAGCTACCTACTGACTGCAGCATTTTTCAGGCAGAGGTAGTTGCGATTCAAAAAGCCGCAGATTTTTTAGTGGGAAATATTTCTTATAAAAAAATAAACATTTATGTTGATAGTCAAGCAGCTCTTAAAGCACTTAAAAGCAACACTATTAATTCTAAAACGGTATCAAACTGTTACGAATCATTGCATAGCCTGAGCAATAATAACTCAGTACGATTACTGTGGGTTCCTGGTCACTGCAACATTGTGGGAAATGAAAGGGCTGACGAGCTTGCTAAACAAGGTGTGCAGTTACTCAATGATCCCTTGTTTGTAGAAGTACCACTTAAGTTCTACTATACGCAAAAGACTAAGCAACTAGAAATTTTAGCGGAAAATAGATGGCTAAACAACACTAAAAACAAAACGGCCAAAAAATTCTGGCCCTCTTACAATAATAACAAAACTAGATATGTACTCTCTCTTAGCAAAATTAATTGCAGACTGTTGATTGGTGTTACAACTGGACACTGCCTGATTGGACACCATGCATACAGGATGGGATTAATATCAAATAACTGGTGCAGAAACTGTTCCGAACCAGATGAGGAAGAAACGGTAGAGCACGTCTTGTGCTTTTGCCCGGCGCTAACCAGACGCAGAATGGCAACTCTTGGGCAGGCTATGTTCGGCTCCATAAATAAGATAGCTGGAATAGCATTATCGAAACTAATGAATTTCGCCTTAAAAACTGGAACCTTCGATATAGATGAAAATCATGAAGCCAGAACACTGCTATTCTCCTAACTGAAGGGAGTTATGTGGTAACGCTATGGACCTAGTTGGTCTATGTGAGGTTTTTGCTTACGCGATTACCGCCACCCTAACCTAACCTAACACTAAATTTCAAACATAAATTACCTTACTTATGAACTATTTGATGGGTCCGTATAGAAATATTAACAAATAAAATGTAGTAAAATAATAAAATAATATTTACTCCAAATTTCCTACATTTGACTTTATGTAGAAAAAATTATACTTTCAGAAAAAGATGTGTGACCATTTTGAATTTGTAATTCTAGTAAAAATTATTTTATTTTTTTCAAGCACAAAAATGAATGTCATAATTTTCAATCCACTCGAGTAAGGTAAATATTATAAAAATGTGGAATCAATTTGACTTTTATAATTTTAGTAACTGTTTCTATTTTTAGGCAGACATTTACTTTATGTACAAATTTTATGCCTCTTCATCATATGCGCAAGTAGCGCAGGAGGGTGTACATTTGCATATCACACGGACGCACAATGGGAGATTGTGGCCATAAATAGGTAAAATTTGAAAGTGCTATGGATTTAAAAAATGTTTACGCCAATCGTCAGATAATACTTAGGGACGGAAAAAAAAACTATAAAAGTTTAAAATTTTGTTTTGGTTTAGCAACACAGTGAGCCCAAAGTTGGACTTTAAACAGAAAAAATGCTCTACAGAGCTTTTAAAATTAGGAACTGCTGGATAAACGCTCTAGTTAATTTGTTTTAAGCCCGATCCACTAATGTAGCATATCGTTAGAAATTATATTGTTTCTACTCTGTTAAAAATATATTTTTTTTTCTTTTGCCGATTTTATGTGAATTATAGTGATTTTTCAAATATTTAAAAAAAAATGCTAAAAAGGGAAAAATTGCAAACTTTGACATTAAAAAAAAAAAATACATTTTCTGATTTTCATTATTTTTCAATATAATATGTGGCCAAGTATGCTTAATCGAAATGCAAAGTCCCTACTGCTTTTTTTGAGAACTTTTTTTTTTATAAACTTTTTCATATTGTGGTTTTTGACTGGACAAAATAAGTTGACTTTTTTGGAACGCTATTTTTAATTCGTTTGCATCGAAATATATCAAGATAGCATTTTGTCATAAAGAACACGCATTAAGCTTTTAAAAAAACATTTGTTTGAGTTTTTATGTATGATAGGTGAATTATGGTGATTTTTCGAAAATTTAAGCTCAGAAAGCCAAAATCGATAAATTTTACAAACTTTGACATTAAAAAAAAAAAAAAATACATTTTCTGATTTTCATTATTTTTCAATATAATATGTGGCCAAGTATGCTTAATCAAAATACAAAGTCCCTACTGCTTTTTTTGAGAACTTTTTTTTCTATGAATTTTTTCCTGTAGCAGTTTTTGAGAAAAAAAATATTTTTATTTCTTTACATTCTGCAACGTTTTACAATATATTTATCAATTTTAAGCTTACAGTCTTCTTAAATTCCAAAAAAAAAAAAAATTTTTAAGAGAAGGATGACAGGTAAGGGGTAAATTTCCTCCTTTTAATCCCCCTTGGGATTCATCCTTTCTTAAAATAAGCCATGAGCATATTGAAAGATATACAAAAAACATTATAATTGGTATAATATGCCCCTTTCTGTGCATAAAGTTTTAATTCACGGAAGCGAAATCATACAAGCACCTCAAATACCAATTGGTAGTCTTTCCGAAGAAGCTCAGGAAGCATCAAACAAAGTTTTTAAAAGCGATAAGTTACACAACAGCAGATTGTGCTCTAGACTAGCAAACAACGAAGACGTTTTGCATTACATGCTGATCTCTTCTGATCCGATTGTTAGCCAAATCCGAGTAAAACGTGATAAAAAATATAAAGAGTTATCACCAGAAGCTCAAGAGCTGTTGCAATTAAATGAAAAAACTGATTTAAGTAAATTTAAAACAATGAAATAACTTAATATTTTCCATTTTCTATTATTGTATACATTAGTTTCGACTTGATTGTGTCCTCCTTTTTTGATTTGATCGCCAATTTGAGCCAAAAGAATTGCAATGAAAAAGTTTCTAGTGCGGACTATTTTTTCTGATAGTTTTTATGAAAATAATAAATAAAATGTTTAAAGGGCGTGAAAACGCCTACTTTTTTAGTGGACATTATTTGTCATAATATCATTAACATATTTACATCATCAATCTGCATTAAAGATTTTCGGAGATACTGATAAGTTAATTTTTTGGTAGGCGTGGCACTGCCCATTTTTCTAGTGCGGATTATTTGTTCTGATGGTCTTTTCATATGTACCAAATAATATCTATCTGCGACAAATATTTTCAGAAATATGATGAATTTTTTTTTTTGAAGGCGTGGTACCGCCCACTTGTCCGGTGAACATTATTTGTCCTGATGATTTTTACACATTTACCAAATCTCATTTTTCTGCGTCAACGAGTTTCGGTGATATGATTAGTAAATTTTTTGAGGGGCGTGGCACCGCCCATTTTTTTAGTATATAGCTTAGCCTTTTTTTTTGTACTAGCATAATATTAAAACTTCTTTAAAATCGGTTACTTAGTTTCCGAGTTAATAAGGGACAAATACACAAACAAACCAAATCTAGTTTTTATAAAGTAGATTTTCGTTTATTCCTCATAACTTGAAAACTATAAAAGATAGATCAAAATTTTTAACATTTTTGAAATTAGCGGGGCTAAGTTATTGAAAATTGATACCCATTTTGGCGGATTTTGTTCATATTCACAGATTTGTATTATTTTAATGTAAAAAACATCTGTACCAAATTTCAATAGCCTAGCTCTATTATTACTATATATGACCGCCGTTCCATACAAACCCTCCCATTGTGGGACGGGCTGTTGTATTTTTTTTTTTGTTGTTTGAACTTTACAGTAATGTAAATATCACGTCAATTTTTCCAAAATAATTACTAGCAAGCATACATTCTGAATTGACTAAATCAGTAAGGTGAAATTTACTTCGGTGTGGAGTTGTCACTATTCTGACTTGAAATTCTGGTAAAATTTATGAGAAATAAAGTAGCAAGTACTATTTTTTTTTCTCCGTGCAAAAGTGGCGGAGATATAGGACATTGAATTTTGAAGCATTTTTTAATTTTTTGTCCAGGAAGTAGTTTATAAGTGTAGTCTATAAATACCCCAAGTTTAGCTTGGAACCGCCTGTAGTTCTCCAGAAAAAAAAAATTAACTTCTATGTCTGCATTTTTGCTACTGTACTTCAAGTCGTATATTTAGTTAAAAAATGTCTTAAAACTAATATATGTAGGGCTTTTAAATTTTTGTTCTCACTTTAAACACTGCAAGCATTGACATTTCTCGTTATATGTATGTTTAAAAAAATAAATCAAAAATTGGTTTGTTTGAACCATTAGAATAATCTCTAAATTTTATGACATAAAATTTTCTATTAAACACAAAATTATAGCAATAGGAACGTTTTTTCAGTTTTCTGGAAGTTTACTTTTATTGACTTCCGCCCTTATAATATTTAAATGGGTTTACTGGAAAGTGGAATAAGTCCGATTTCGGAAAAAATTGAGTTTATGGTTGTTATAGCTAGCTATATATGTCCTCTTTTTATATTGAAAATTAAAGGCTCGTTAGACCACGATTTCATCATAAATAACTTAAAAGAACTTTTCATGAAAAGCATTTTTACAAAAATGATTTTTTTGAAAGTGGGATAAGTCCATTTTTTCATCTTCTGCTATGCAGATGGTTTTGCTTTTAAATCAATTTAAAAATATTGGCAAGCGTTATTAAACTGGTGTTAAGTGTTTACCATTGCAAATTTATCAAATTTTGTTAATCTGTAAAAATTTTTACAAGTGTAGTAGAAAATAGTTGAGTTTTTTTGGTCTGAATGGACTTATTCCACTTTCATTTATAATAAATTGAAAACTTTGTTATACTTTTGTATGACTTATTCCAATTCCAGTCACAAAATATTTTGTAAATAAAAGCAAAGAAAAATAAAAACTTAGGAAAATTTTACTTTAGAAACTGTTGTTGTTTCTTTCCTTTTCTTTTTGCCCAAGAAGGGCTCCGGAAATTATTAATAACAACAACAAAAACAAAAAGTTCTAGTCGGACCTACTTTCGGAGATATAACCATCGGAAGATCGAAATATATCTTTTATAAAAATTATTATTAGTTGGGAACTCCTAAAAGGATTTTAGTAATATTAGTGTCATACGAAAGATATGTTAATTTGCTATAAAATCAACCTACGACAATTTTAATCCAAGTCTTGGTTTTAGAGATATTGCAAATTTTCAGAAATTTTGACCATTTTTTTTTTTAAAGAAATCACTATTTTTCCAAAAACTGTATCATTAATGCATAGTTTTAGTAACATAACAATTTATTTCCTTTCATTTGACATGTAATTTGTACCTGATTTCTTGCATTAGTATATTTTTTTTATAGGAAAACAAAAAAGTAAAACAAAGAAAAAGTCAATTAAAATCTAAGTTATTGAAAAACATCGAAAGAGTCTACAGGAATCGGAATTAATCCAAACTATCCAAAAACGTCGTTATTGTTGTTTTTGTTGCTGTTATTGTTATTTTGGTTGTTGGTATTATTGTTGTTCTTGTAATGTTTTCCTAAATTTCATGAAAATTTCTTTGGTTCATTTTTTTGTTTTCCTATAAAAAAATATGATAGTGCAGGAAATCAGGTACAAATTACATGTCAAATGAAAGGAAATAAATTGGACTTTTATAATATGTTACTATGCATTAATGATACAGTTATACATACAAAAGTATAACAAATTTTTTAATTTATTCAGGCATGTTCTGAAATCCGATTTACTTCGGAATCGGATTAAAAGCAATCTTCAAGAGCTCTGCATTGCGACAAATAAGATGGAATCGGATTTGTCTTTCAACAAATAAAATTTGCTAATGGTTCCTATTCGATTTACCGAAACATAAATCTGATTTAGTGTTAACTATCGAAATGCGGAGTTCTTGAAAATTGCTTTCATTCCGATTCCCAATTTAATCGGATTTCAGAACATGCCTGATTATAAATGAAAGTGGAATAAGCCCATTTAGACCAAAAAAACTCAACTATCTTCTATTACACTTGTTAAAATTTTTACAGATTAACAAAATTTGTTAAATTTACAGTGGTAAACACTTAACACCAGTTTAATAACGCTTGCCAATATTTTTAAATTGATTTAAAAGCAAACCCTTCTGCATAGCAGTAGATGAAAAAATTGGCTCACTTTTGTTCTACGCTGACACCCTTGATCTAGTTGTTAGCGCCACTTTTCTATTTATTTTGAAATAATACAACTATGTAACTCTCAATTATGATTTTTGGGGTAAGTGGCCTATGATGTCCATTTTGGTTTGTTGCACATTCTGCTCCGATCAGAGTACTCTAAAGTGGCACCATTGCGTGAATAAAATAAAATTAGAAAAGTTTAAAATCGGTATAAACTCCAATTTCCAAAAATATTTGAATTGAATTACGTATACTCGTATCTTAAAACTAGAATATTGCAGTTACCTAGTTGTAGTACAAATTGAGGTGACGATGTGTAAAAAAGTTAATTTAAACTAAAATAAGCCATTTATTTAAAAAGTAGAGGACTACAAATTAATGCTCGCTTTGAAAATACAAAAAAAAAAAATTGTTTTGCTCGAATCGGGTACCTTTGGGCACCAATTTTTAAAATTATGGGCACCGATTTTTTTTGATTTCGGAAGCGCTGATCGCTTTCATTTTTGCTCTCATCTACATCAAATTCTATATTCTTTCTTCAAGAATAAAAACAATAAATGAAAGAGACGGAAAAGACAACAACAACACATCTTCTCTTCTTATACGAGCTAAAATTGTGTGTTTGATTTGTTTTTTTGTACTTATTTCTGTGCCAATATTTTTTCTCGAAAACGGCTGCAGCGATTTTACTGATACTTGGAATAGTGTTAGATATAAGCATACAATGAAGGATGAGTTAAATTTTAACTTTATAAATGCTCACCAGGGGGTGTGGCACTGCCTTAAATTTTAAATTTGATTTAGTCATAACTCGCAAACCATACAAGGTATTTGAATGAATTTTGGTAAGCAAGTACGGTTTAATAATACCTTGTAACAAACAAAAAGTGGGCGGGATCAAAGAAGTACCACGCCCACTTTTTAGCCTTTGAAAATTTTGATTCAATATTACTCGAAAACGACTCCAAAAATTTTAATGAAAATTTAGGAGGTGTTACCTCTGCAAACAAGGATTAATATTTAATACTCCTTTATATTGGGAAAACTCGTTGAAGGGCGTGGCACCGCCCACAAAAACATATAACAGTATAAAAAGAAAACTGATAAAACAAAGATTCTGAAATTAATTGTGAGGAGCTTAATTGCTATTGGGGATCTCTGATCTGAAAGTGGGGGAAATATCGCCGTTGCGCGTGAAATCTCCTATACAAGCAAAATACGCTAAATGCTATTTATCGCAAATGTTTAAAGATATTTTAATGAAATTTGGTATGCAGGTACTGCTTATCAATGCCTTGTAATAACCGAAAAGTGGGCGGTATCGAAGAAATACCACACCCCCTTTTCAACCATTGAAAATTTCAGTATTACTCGAAAACGACTCCAACAATTTTAATGAAAATTTAGGAGATGTTACCACTGCAAACAAGAATTAATATGTAATATGCCGTTATATTGGGAAAATTCGTTAAAGGGCGTGGCACCGCCCACAAAAATATAATACGCTATAAAAAGAAAACTACTAAAGCAATCTTTCTAAATTTAACTGTAGTGAGTTTTGATGAAATTTGGTATGCGGATTTGGATCATGAGTATCTAAAGCATAACGAAAAGTAGGCTTTGTTCAATAATTGCCACGCTCACTTTTTACCAAAATAAAAAATTTGGTTAGTAACGCAGGCACAAAAAATGGAATGAACTTTTTATTTCTTATATGCAGTCTTATCTAATTTTTGACGCTGAATCCGTCTTCATCGGCAGAACTGTCATTGTCCTTGTAGGATTTTTAATTTTTTTTGTTTGAGGTTGCTACAAGAAAGGGCGAAATTCTTTTTTATTAATAGCATCGAATAGCCCCAATCTTCCTTATTAAAATATCTTGACGGTTTTTTCTAATAGAACTCTTATTTTCCGAGCTATGATCCTATGAAGATAAGATATTTCAGCCCCCATACAAAAGACGAAATATTTCGGGTGTGTGGCATACTTTTATGTAAATGTTAAGAAAACCTTATTTTAAAATACATACATACATTTACAAGGAAATACCCATGAGCAATTTTATATAGATAGTATAGAGTATACAGCAGATCGAGTAGCCTGATAACCTCGCAAAAAATTTTAACAACGTTATTTACACTTAAGTTTTTCGTAGATGAAGCAAAACACGCCAAGTGTACCAGCGCAAAATTTTTAGGTATCCGATTTCGCTCAAATTCGGCAATATGGAGGATTTGGTCCTAGTACCATTTGTTGTTAAAATACAGGGTGTTGAAGTTGGCGTAGAGATGGGCAAAATTGTAACTTTTTGTTATTGATACTTTGTTACTTTTGTATCAAGTATCAACAATTTTTTAGTTACGTGTTACTTTTGTATCAACCCAGTGTGCCAGACGGTTCAAATCTTCGCTTTTTTATCCGTTACGGATCCGTTACTGATCCGTTGGCGGGAGAGATTCCCAAAAAAAAAACGAATCGTTTATTTTTTTGGAATTTCTCCCGCAAACGGATCAGTAACGGATCCGTAACGGGTAAAAAAGCGAAGATATGAACCGTCTGGCACACTGGGAAGTAACAAAATATTTTTTTGATACTGATCCTGTAACCTGTTTTAATTTTTATTTTTTAGTTAAATGGAACTTTTTTAATTTTAATTATTGTAAAAAAAATCAATTTTGGTGTTGAAGCTCTTAGAAAAACTTTTTAAAAATCCAACATATATTTTTAGGGTTGCCACTTGATTATCTCATGAAATTTTGTTACAACTATACTTTTTGTGACTTAATTCAAATTATTAGTTTAGGAAATGCTCAGAAAAACTTTTTGAAAATTATACAAAAACTTTCGGGGCTGCTATCCGGTTTTTTTTTTGTGTAAATTTTGCTTAAACCATATACATTAGACTGATTCAAAAAAATCGAAGGCTTTCAAAACCTCGTTTTTACAATCTAAATGTCTTCATTAAGCCGAAAAATGAAGCCCCATAAAACTTCAGCTCGATTTAAGCATTTTAACTGGTCGCTCAACGAGCATTTTGATTTTACATTTGAATAAAATTGAAAAATTCATTGATTTTACCTATTAACTAGTGTAGGTCACTACAGAGAGATCTAAATGTTATGAAACTACGTGTTTTTATGCAAAATTTTATTACCTTTCAGAATCCGGCGTCAAAATTAAGATTGGTGGCTTATTTCGGGAGCTGTGAGAAATTAGTGTCGAAAAACGTGGTTTTTGCGTAAATCGTAAATCATATTTACTAGGGCTGTGCAACGAGCCGAATTAGTTCGATCAAACTCAAAACTCATGAGCTTTTCACACAATTTCAGTACCGAACTGAGTTCGTTTAGCTCAGCTCAACTCAGCTCAACTCAGTTCGTAAGTTCGTGAGTTTTGAGCTGATCGTTTGATCGATCATCGAATTCGTTGTGAGCTGATCGTTTGTTTGTTGAGCTCGTTAGTTATGAGTTTTCTCGTTTGTTTGGTTAAGTTCAGCGTGTTCGTTATGCGATGTATATAATTGCAATCAGCGTTGTAAGAATTGCGTAGAAATAATACTTAAGGTTTAATATTATACACGAATATTAAACAAATATTTTGCATAGTTGTTTTTGTGCTCTTAATTTGAAATTGTAAACTTAATAAAATTGAAAATAAAACTAAGACGTTTTGACAAATGATTTTGAATGAAAAAGTTAATTTTTTTAGGGTTGCCACCTGTTTTTTGTAATAAAATCAAAGTTTTCTATCAATAAATTGCTAAAATCATAATTTTCTCTCTATAAATTGACATCTTGGGTCCAAAACCGACGAAACAAAAATTTGGGGTTGCCATATCAGGGTTGAAAGACGTTTTTTTGGAAAATTGCATTTCTTTGTCAACTTTCTTTATTGAAAATTATAGAATCGACCCAAAAACCCATAGTAAATTTTTTGGGCTGCCACCTGGTTTTTTTAATAACATCAACATTTTCTTTCAATAAATTGCTAAAATCATCATTTTCTCTCTATACATTGACATATTGGGTCCAAAAACGACGAAACAAAAATTTAGGGTTGCCATATCAGGGTTGCCAGACGTTTTTTTGGAAAATTGCATTTATTTTTCAACTTTCTTTATTGAAAAATATAGAATCGACCCAAAAACCCACATTAATTTCCTTGGGCGTTATTTCCTAACGCCAATTTTTTTGGGGTTGCCACCTCGTTTTTTTAATAAAATCAAAATTTTTTTCAATAAATTGCTAAAATCATAATTGTTTTCTCTATAAATTGACATATTGGGTTCAAAAACAATAAAAAAAATTAACAACCAAATGCAATTTTGCGAAAAAAAATCAGGCAACCTTAATATGACAACCTTAAATTTTTCTTTCGTTATTTTTGGACCCAAGATGTCAATTTATAGAGAGCAAATGATGTTTTTTGCAATTTATTCCAAGAAAATTTTGATTTTATTAAAAAAACCAGGTGGCAACCCCAAAAAATTTACTATGGGTTTTTGGGTCGATTCTATAACTTTCAATAAAGAAAGTTGACAACGAAATGCAATTTTCCAAAAAAACGTTTGGCAACCCTGATATGCCAACCCTAAATTTTTGTTTCGTCGTTTTTGAACCCAAGATGTCAATTTATAGAGAGAAAATGATGATTTAAGCAATTTATTGATAGAAAGTTTTGATTTTATTGAAAGAAAAGGTGGCAACCCTAAAAAAATATGTTGGATTTTTTTAAAGTTTATCTAAGCGGTTAAAGGCTAAAATTAATTTTTTTTTTTTAAATGTATGGTTTAAGCAAATTTTACAAAAAAAAAAAAAAAACATGTGGCAATAATGAAAGTTGCTTCTGCTGTGTACAGCGAAGAGCCGAAGTTCAAACATAAAACAACTATGCAAAATATTTGTTTAATATTCGTGTATAATATTAAACCTTAAACTTATCCCAATTCTTACACATTTTTTGTAACGCTGCACAGTGGGGCAGATACTCTCAATACCTGGCGATAATTCAAAAAATCAAATGTTATTTCAGAATATCCTTTTATATTGGTTAAGTACAATATTAACCAACGTACTATTTGCCATTTTTCAAATGACTTGTAACAAACCCATTTCATCGCTACAGTACGCCAAACTTTAACTTTGTAGACTGAAATAATTTTTAAAAGTTATTTCCATATCAATCAAAGCAGTTTTTTGCTAAAGTTTATTAACATTTAATGTTATTTGACCATGCGCGCTGGTTGCAACTTGCAATCATATTCAATGCATATCGAACACGCTGAACGTAACCAAACAAACGAGAAAACTCATAACTAACGAGCTCAACAAACAAACGATCAGCTCACAACGAATTCGCTGATCGATCAAACGAGCAGCTCAAAACTCACGAACTTACGAACTGAGTTGAGCTGAGTTGAGCTGAGCTGATCGATCTTGTTCGTTGTGTGTGGCGAAAACTCGAACAGGTTCGATCAGCTCATTGCACAGCCCTAATATTTACATACAATCAAAATGCTCGTTGAGCGACCAGTTAAAATGCTTAGATCGAGCTGAAATTTTTTGGGGCTTCATTTTTCGGCTTAATGAAGACATTTAGATTGTAAAATCGAGGTTTTGAAAACCTTCGATTTTTTTGAATCAGTCTAATATACATATTAAAAAAAAAATTAGATTTTAGTCTTAAAACGCTTAAAAATCCAACATACATTTTTTCTTTAAGTTTCTTTAATGAAAAATAATATTTTCGACCCAAAAACCCGAAGTAATTTTTAAGGGTTGCCATCTTATTTTTTTAATAAAATCCAAACTTTTGTTCAATAAATGGCTAAAATCATAATTTTCTCTCTATAAATTGACATCTTGGGTCCAAAAACAACGAAACAAAAATTTAGAGTTGCCATATTAGGGTTCCCAAACGTTTTTTCGCAAAATTGCATTTATTTGTCAACTTCCTTTATTGAAAGGTTATAGAATGTACCCAAAAACCCATAGTAATTTTTTAAGATTGCCAACTGGTTTTTTAATAAAATCCAAATTTTCTATCAATAAATTGCTAAAATCATCATTTTCTTTCTATAAATTGACAACTTGGGTCCAAAAACAACAAAACAAAAAATTTAATGAAGCCAGATTAGGGTTGCCAAACGTTTTTTCGCAAAATTGCATTTCTTGTTAAGTTTCTTTATTCAAAAGTTATATTTTCGACGCAAAAATCCATAGTAATTTTTTTAGGGTTGCCAACTGGTTTTTTAATAAAATCAAAATGTTCATTCAATAAATTGCCAAGATTATAATTTTCTCTCTATAAATTTACATCTTGGGTGCAAAAAGAACGAAACAAAAATTTAGGGTTGCCAGACGTTTTTTCGCTGTCTGTACAATCTAAAGCTATATGACCATTCCTGAAACCAAAAATTTCAATTTAGTCACAAAAGGCGTGATTTTAACAAAATTTCGTAGTATTTATGTGTATTTGGTTGCATTATCGTGCAAAATACTCGAAAAGTTGCGTTTTGAATATATTTTTTGTATGGGCCGTTGACCGATTTCGCTCATTTTCAATCCCCCGAGCTAACTTTGTCGACGGAGGCTGTGCACCAAATTTCATTGAATTATCTTGCTTAGTTTTCCCAAAAAATGTATTTCCACAAACAAACAGCCAGCCAGCTAGACATACGGAAATGGCTATATCGACTCAGGAGGTGACGCTGATCAAGAATATATATACTTTTCTATATCTGCCATGCCTCCTTCTCAGCGTTACAAAGTGAATATATTCTGAGTGTAGGGTATAATTGAAACAGGTGACAGCCCTGAAAGTTTGATAAGCATCCGCATTCAGAAATATATGGAACCGCGAAAACCATTAAAAATGTTAATTTATACATATATGTATCGATAACAATAGTTACTCATGATATTTTTAAGTGTAAAAAATTTTGGTGAAAAAAAAATTTTTACACCAAGAAATATTTTTTTATAAAAATAACACTTCAAAATGAATGGGACCAGTAACTTAGATTTATCAATTTACAAACTTTAGTATAAGCTATAAATTTTTGAAAAAACACTCTTTTCATGAAAATGACTAAAAACACCAACTTCAACACCCTGTATTTTAACAACAAATGGTACTAGGACCAAACCCTCCCGGATTGTTGTTCCTGCGCATTCGGAAACAAAAAAGTTTTGAGCTGGTACACTTGGCGTGTTTTGCTTCAGGTATGTCAAGGAAACACGCCATGAGTACCAGTTGAAAAAGTTTAATGTGACCGATTTGGCAATGATGTAGTACCGATGCATGGCATAAGTAGTAAGGGAGGATTTTGTTCAGAATTATGAAACCAGTGGAAATAAGATTTTTTAATAACAAAAAAATGTTTGCTACCGAAATATGCAAACGCATTGTGAAATTTGATATTTGACAGAAAAGCAATTTGTCGTAGAAATAAGCCGGCACTTTCGTATAAATAATTTTGTGCAAGAATACACAATTTCTTATATATAAGTAATTCTTTAGACTGCAGTTAAGTATCCCAAAACTCAACGGGCAGCAATATTGAGTGCCATGACAATAATTCGGACATAATCCCCATTTCTTAAACTATCCTCCTTTATGATAAACTGCAATTTAGTATATCCCAAAGAAGTCATGTGCTTATTGTTCCAAAATACAACTATCTCAACTCTTCAAGGATGTTTTTCACCAACGCTGTTAGGCTGTGGAACTCATTGCCATGTCGTTGTAAAACTGTTGTGGGAATAGAAAGTTTAAGACTTTTTGCTCGTGATTATTTTTGTGAATGAAGAAGCAACATTTTCTCTTAGTATGTATTATATCTTCTGTCATTATTATTATATTAATTTTTTAAAATTATTATTATTTTTATTTTTGTTATTGTTTATAAGATTGGGTTAATGTACTTTTAAGTTATAATTTAAATTATCTAATTATCTACTTATCACTTTTATAATATTATAAGTATTTTTATTGCATACTTTTTTTTCCACCTTTGATGTATCTAAAAGAAGTACATTCTTAATGTACCTATGAAATTCATCAATAAAATGAAATTGAATTCAAATCGAAATTACCCATTTGCTTATACTGTTTATATCCTCATTCACCCTAAAGCACAAATCTTCAATCAGACCGAGTGGTCTTGATAGGTAGAGTTGGAGATCATTAGCATATGCGTGCATAGTAACTATTACACACAGAAAAAATATCATTGACGAATAGGGTAAATAAAAGAGTATTTACTACCAATTGTTTTTCTCTGGGTTCTACCAACAAGGTAGCTCTTGATAAGAAGGACAGGAGCATTAGAAAATCCAAAGCGGCTATTTACGAGTAGTTTTTGACATAACAACCCAGGTTCTACACTGTCAAAAGCCTAAGAAAAGTCGAAAAGATAGAGCAATGTGATAATTCTTTGTCATACGAAATTTTAATGTCATCAATAACTTTAACAACTGCAGTATGCCATGAACGAAAACCAATTTGCAGAGGTGATACAAGATTGTACCTGTTTAAATGCCTGAGTATTTGATTAGCCATCAAAGGCTTGCAGATTATAGGGATGGATGACAATATACTTATAGGCTTGCAGTCATTAGGTTCACAACTTCCGACTTTTTTGCAACAGGAATTATTGTTGTCACTTCTTCCACTGGCTTGGAAATATTGAGCTCTTTAGACTGTGGTTGATAACGTGCGAATGGGGACTAAGGTCATAGGGCAATACATGTCTTAAGAACTTAAGAGAAACACCATCCTCACCAGTGGCATTTGATTTTATTCCTCTTACACTTCTCTCCACATCAGACTCGATAACACCAGCAAATTCAAAAAGATTCAAAAAATTTCTATCACCTAATTCTTCTTCTAGAGTTTGTAACTCAGGAGATAAATCGACTATAAAGTGTTTATTGAGAACACTAGGATCAATGTCACAAGCTGAATTGCTTTTCTTACTAATACCTATACTTTTTGAGTTTCTCCAAAGCTGCTTAGATTTAGATGAGTTTAATTTTGATGCATAAAATTTGTTTCGAAACCCTGACAGCAGTGGTGGCTTCATTTCTGGCAACTCTATGTGCTTCCCAATGAACGACGCACAAAGGAGTATTGTATGCGCTTTTACGCATTTAATTGAAAAAAAAAATGTCTGAATTACCGGCTTTTTTTTGATACCGTTTTAAAGATAATTAAATTCTGCGTCACAAACAATTATTTTTTAAAGTACATTTTTACTAAAAGAAAAGTTTTTTTTGGAAAAAGTTTAAATGGAACCTTCAACTTCAGGTACATAAAAGTTTTTTTGAGTTAATATTTAAAAAATTTTTTTTATATATGTGACTTGGACTATGAAAAAGGGGCTTACGTGGGAAATAAAAATTTGTAAAAACAACTGGAAAAAAACTTTTAGAGGTCAATTTATGCGAATCGGCAAAAATTGGAAATTTTTTTTTTCGACACGTAAGCCCCTTTTTCATAGTCCAAGTCACATATATTAAATATGTGTTAAAAAATTAAGGTTTTTTATTATTCAAGTGGAGTTAAAGTGTTTTAGTCTGTGCAAGATTTTCATCTTATTGTAATTTTCGTTAACTATAGGCTGTTCATAATAAGTGTTAAAAATTTGGTTGTGCCATGTTTTGCTCTTTCGGAATTATTAAACTTTTTGTAAGAGAACTCCAGTCGCTATAATCATAAGAAGCAAGTACAGTCACCAACAATGCAATGATTTTTTTCCTTTTGTTTTGTTTGTATTCTTAAATTTTGATGGACCATTTTAGTTCAGGTATTTTTGTAATACAAAAGTGGTTTTTGTTTTGTAAAAAAGTGTTTTGTTATATTTTAATTTTTTTTTTGTTCGTTAGTTTAAAATTAAGTGCATTTTGGCTATATACATAGACTTATAGTTGTTCCATAAGTGAGCTCAAACAAAAATGTTTTTATTTTAATAAAGAGTAGACATTTAAGTTACTTTCTATGAAAAAAAGGGTTGCGAGTTTTTGCGCGGCTGTGAAAAATTTTCATTTTCTTAAGGCAAACTGACATGTCCAATAAGTATGAAAGTGGAGCATAAAATAAATAAAAAGTTAAATACAGGCATATAGACAGACAATTACCCCCAAAAATCTGCAAGAGGGTGTCAATAGAGTACGCTGAGTTTTTTAAAACTTTTGAAGGTCATTAAGAGGTCGGTCATCGCCGTTTTATGCAAAATCTCGGCTTAGTACAGTTTTTATTTTATTACGATTTAAGAAACGCTCGGAATGAGTCATCAGATATATGAAATTTTTTGTCTTGAGTCAAGGTATATAAAAATATTATATCTCGAATTTAAAATCATTCATATATTGTTGTTTTAGATAAAAAACCGAAAGAAAATATATTTTCGATGTTTCGGCCTGCTGTAAAACTCTTAAACTACATCTTGGAAAACTGTTTTTCATAAGTTTATCATAAAATCATACAAGAAACAATTTTCTATTGCATCTTAACCTTATCTTGTTTTAATGGGTCTTCTTGACCCTTTTTTCCAAAAACATGGTTAAAATGGTTAAAAATGTACTACAAAAATATTCTTCAAAAAATTTCACTAGGGGTCACCAAAGACAGAAATTCTTAAAACTTCAGAATAATGCGTAAAAAAATTGATGACAATTTTCAAATTCCGTTTTTTATTGCTATTAAAAAAAAAATTTCACTACATAATATGCAACTGCATAAGTTTTCTTCTTTTTTATGCATAATTAACTTAACAAATAAGTTATTATAACCCTCAATAGTGTGGATAAATTAATAGCGTGTTTTGGTATCAAATACCCCACTGTGCGACGGTAGGGTTCCCTTTCCAAATTGAGTAGGATCTATTCCGTTTTTAAATGCAGCTTTCACGGCGACAAGATACATTTGAAGTTCTTGCAGTAGAAACTGGAACATGCCTATCAAAAGCACTATTAAGTGCATTTGTGAAAAATTCTAATTATTCATACATCGAATTAAGATACCAACAAGAATTCCACTGAACAAGAGCAAGATCACTGTAAAGGGACATAAAATCTATAGAGAATCTTCAAAACATATTTTATGTATTCCAGTTTAAAATTATTTAAACATCCTGAGTTAAAATGGACAATTTTTAGCCCACATTGCTGTTTACATAAAATTTCAATCATTACCTTTTGATTTTCATTAACGTTATTGTTGTTATTTAAGACAGACATAAAGCGAAGGAAAATTCTAAAGCGTTGTACAAAATAAGTAACATAAATAAATTAGAAAAAAATGTTGTCGAAAGCATTTTCAAAAAAATTTAAATAAGGTTTTTTTAAAAAACAAATTCAAAAGTTTTGAAAATTTTTTTTTAAAAGATATTATTATTTTCAAAAGAAGATTTAAGAATCGATGGGATAAATTACCAATTAATTTCCCTTGAATTAAAAAACAAAATACGTTGATTAAAATGCTGAAAAAATTTTTGTTTAGTTCTATTTAAAGAGTATGATTCAAATGTTCCAGGCAATCCTAATTTTTTTTTTTTTTGGTAGTGTGTATGAGGCTTGTATAAATACTTTTATAAGCAACTGCAACTCAACAAATTCAAAATAACTTACAATACAGATAAAACTGGTTGGGGAAAAACATTTTGCACAGTACACATAACATCAACGTTGCTTTGTTCACCATCAATTCTAGTTTCCAGGCCAAAATCCGATTCGGGGACTGAAATTAACAATTCATTTAATATTATATACATAAATGATATTTCTGCATATTTTTATGAAAAAGTTTTATATTAAGATGTTAAGTGCATCAAGAATTGTAAGACAATGATTTTTTTACATAACTTTTTATGACAACAAGGGGCTAAAAAAAGGTTGATACTTTCAAGATAATTTTCTCAGATGAACATATCACGCTGATTTCGAAAATGACCAATATTTTTCAATTAGCTTTGGCATTTGAGACATTTTACATACGCAAATTTTCAAAAACATGCATATTTGAAAAAATGTTTCGCGAGCCCATGTAAAGGATTATGTAAATGTTGGTCCATTTTTAAAGCTGAAAAATTCTCCAAAAAATGGAAAAATGTTCAATCATAAAACTAAAATTGTTTAATTTTTCATATGGATCTTTAGCCGTTTAATCCGAATCTGAATAAAGATAGAGATAATTCAAGCTGTAACATTAAAAAAAATAAAATTATAAAAATCTTACTTTTCCACCTTAAATGAACAATACATCCGAAACGACGGAACTTACGGAGAAATAATGTGCGGATTAATAAACAATTTTAATTCCCGAATTTCTTATTGTTTTAATTTTTAAAAGATTTTTCGGTTCAATGTTTTTCTCTTTTAACGCGTTATTCTTTAGCCATGTTAAATTTTGTGACCTTTACATCTGAGGCATATCATGTTTTCGGCAAACTTTTGCAGGACATTACGGGTAATGCTTTTGCAGAAAATTTTAACCCTAAACACCCCCAACATATCGGTCATTTCTACCCATTTCTTAAAAGGTTACAAAACTGAGACAGGGCAATCAATTTTTGGAACTTTCAGGAAATCGAGTTGTCTACTAATGCAAAATAACATGTATTTTTAATAAAAACAAAAAAAAAGAAAATAAATAAATAAATAAAATGGATTTCGACTGTTAGCAGCATCCTGCAAAGCATCACATATAAATTATTATCTATATATTTTTACCCTTTCTTCTCTAGAGCTTGGGCCCAAAATAACAGTAGTGCTAGCTAATATTAATTATAGTAGTACATACCGATTATCTGCAGTCGGGCACTTCTTTTGTCTGTGGATTCAAATGTTTGAACTGAACATGTATATTCTCCTGTCATATTCCAGTCTGGTTTGTTTATCGATATACCCCCTGGACTATCTTCCATAGTAAAAATAGTTGTATCAATTTTCGATTTCATGGAACCCTTTGCATAGTTAGTATTATAAAATTTAAATCCTGTATGATATATTTAGTCTTAAATTGTTTATACGTATAGTACATACCATTGCAAATCCCTTTACTGATGGTATCCATTGGTAAATAGAATGATTGTTAAAGAGCCATTTCAAAACAAATCCTTTTTCACGTGGTCCCACTTCATATTCACAGTCTAACACAAGTGGATCAGGCTCAGACTTTCGATCCAATGTGTACATTTGTGGAACTTTTAAATTGGTTATTCTCACAGAACTCGTTACTATGTAAAAATATATATTACCCCTGTAGCAAATGCTATCAGTAGAAGCTGTTGTAGCTTACCTGAGAGCAGTGTTATCCAAACCAGCAGCAAAACGCAAATAAAGCTCTTCCTTTCCATCAATGTCATCATCATCATGTTGCTGTAATCTAAATTGGTAAAATTTATGCTTCATTCGTTTTGCGGCTGTAAGGAATTATTAAATTTGGCTAAAAGCAGCAAATATTGCTACCATTTGCCTAATTAGCGTAGAATACAGCCAACATTTATCTATCTATAATTCAAAACATACTATATTGTACATATATGTACGTATGCGTTACACACTGGTTCGAGTAAATTCATTTTATTGTAATTGACTAAAAAGTAGTTTCACAAATAGCAAAGGACTATTGAATTCCTTTAAAGTCTGTAACATTTCTATTGAAAAATTTTACATCACAAAATGTTTCCCTAGTTTCCGTCAATTTGGAGTTTGAATTTTGTGATTTTGTTCTTAATACTCATATTTATAGAAGAAATAAAATTTTTTATTTTATATTTCTAACACATTTTCCCCTTAATGGTTAACGTTGTGAAAATGTTTGCTTAAATTATTGCAAAATGTATTTTTTTATGTGTTTTCTTAAGAAGAGCTCGTATCCCGTGTGCTAATTGTATTCCATTTTTCCAGTTGTATTTTGAGTTCTAAATGGTTAATATAAGGTTGGTTGTGCGCAGACTCAAAAAATTTTTGGAATAAAAGGAAACGCTGGAAAGCTCAATTCTAGTTTGACATATGAATAAATAAAATTGACATATGAAGTTCTGCATGCTCATGTTGACAAATGTTTAATGTTGTAGACTTTTTATAAAAATAACATAAAGATATTCTTAACCTTTTTTGAAATTCAGGGCAGTAATAATGTGTAAGAAATTGAAATTTTATTTTCTCAAAACTTTGTTATTTTTAAATAAATTTTGTATTGAATATGTAGCGATTATCGATATAAATTTGAAAAATTTTACAATTGAGCCGTTCAAAATGACAATGGTGCTACTCCAAAAAGTAATGTCATAATATTAATTGGCTGACATTTCACGAAAAATTTACTTCATGATATGGAATTGTTGAGATTAAGTTGAAAAAATGATATCGACCAACCGATCATCATGTCACATATTTTATATAACATTACTTTTACCTTGTTTTGGAGTTGCCCCATTGTCATTTTGAACGGCTCAATTAATGATTTTATGTTTTAAATTTACGAAAATCAGTTTTTTGTATTGTAAATATTTCGCTAACATTTACACCACAAAAAACAAAAACCGGTTTTTTGCTATTTAAAGGTTTCTTTTGAATATCTTCTAAACGGTTACTTCAATGTGTACACATATGGCTTATTTGTAGATCTTGTGATTCTCTACAAAATTGATGTCTGTTGCTTTTTATCGTATGACTTACCGTTTCAAAGATATCCTACAAAAACCAGTATTTTCAAAACTCCAAAAAAAAAAAAAAAAAATTGAATACGGTGTAAACAGAATCCAATTACACTATGCAACAGCCAAATCTCCCAGTGAATGCCACTATCCATTTCATATGTAAAATGGGCTGCTGATTCCGAAAATCGCATAATTTTTTTTTTCGCGTCGTTTTGGAGATATTGGTCATTTTTGGTTTTCGGACCAAAAAAAAAAAGATAGTTCCATTTAAATACAAATATCTCAAGAACTAATGTTTGTATGCAAATGTATTATATGTCATTTTAAAGGTAATTAAATTACCTACAAATAATATTCACACCACTTTTTTTTTGGTTTGTTAGTTTCGGCGAAATAAATTGATTTCTAAAAAAAACATTTTTTTTTTTCGAAAAAATTAACAAAAAATCAAAATCAACTGCAGATTTATACAAGAAGAAATAACTTTTTCATAATTTTTTTTGTTTTTGTATCATAGACTATATATTTGTGAAGAAAATAAGATACCACTTAAAAAAATCGATGGGAAAATGCAAAAGTTGTATACAATTCATTGATAAATTACTAAAATGCGTTTTTGCCTATTTTTTTCGGTTTTTTTAGTAAACTGTCGATAATTTGAAACTTTTTGTAAAACACATAAGAAAATCCAAAAAATTCTTAAAGTAAGCGTTAAAACAAAATACCCGTGTCTCGTCGTTTTTCTCCAGCACGTCAGATTTTTTTTTAATCGATTTTTAAAGTTTTTTAATCCACTGTACATGAAAAAAACAAAAATAACGTATTCTTGTGTTAAATCGATGCAAATAACTATATGATCCTTACATTTGAGGTGTATCATGAGTTGAGTAAACTTATGCAGGATCTTTAGGTAATTTAATTACCTTTAATATGACATATAAAACGTTTGAATACAAACATTGGTTCTTGAGATATTTGTATTTAAATGGAACCATCTTTTTTTTTTGGTCCGAAAACCGAAAATGACCGATATCTCGAAAACGACACGAAATAAAAAAAAAATAATGCAATTTTCGGAATCGGCAGCCCATTTTACATATAAAATGAACAATGGCATTCCCTGGGGAAAACATTTTTACTCATTTGTTGCATAGTGTTATCTTTTGAATGGTTTTTATTTTATTTTTTTTTTTTTTGTACGACTCCTCTTTAAAGAGTATTCGCAATTTTAAAAGTAAGATATTTTAATATGAACTTATAAGTGCATTTACATATAAAAACTGTGCACAACTTTTTAAGTTGAGTTATCTCCTAAACTATAAGCTACACGAAAACATTTTTTACATCATTACATAGGAAATTTCCTGTGTTAAAAAATTGTAGCGAAAAATTTTTCTGTAAAAGTTTGCGTTAGCGAGATATTTGCAAAAAACTAATTTTAGCGACCTTTGAGCCTGAATAACTTTTTATGTGCACAATGGACTTCTATGGACTTTTTTCTCTGTATTTATCATGCTTTAATGAAGACAATTCCGGTGAAAAAAATTCACTTGGAATTATTTCGCACAGCAGCTCTTTTTTCATCTAAGTTAAGTGTACCGAATTACGGTATATTAAGGTACTCATCACTTTTAGAATGGCTCCTAGCCATACAACTTTATTCTAAGACTGGAAATATAATTTCTCCTCAAAATTGATTTATCCGTAGTCGATTGCAAATCAATTTGAGCATCATAACGCTGATATTGTAATAAATTTTTATATTTTAAGAACCATTGCATTTGAAACTAAATCCGGACTTAAATTTTGCGTTGAACCTAACTCCGTACTTTCAGTGCTAGCTTAAAATAGGTCCGTTCGTTGAAAATTTGTGGTAAAACTTGAAGACTGTCAATTTAAAAATTTTTTGAGACTAACCACTGAAATTTCTCTGAGTAAACAAAAACACCCCAACAAATCAACGAACGCAAAAATGGGAAAAAATTGAAGACTGTCAAAAAACTAAAAAAAAAAAAATAGGTCCGTTCGTTGAAAATTTGTGGTAAAACTTGAAGACTGTCAAATTAAAAATTTTTTGAGACTTACCACTGAAATTTCTCTGAGTAAACAAAAACACCCCAAAAAATCAACGAACGCAAAAATGGGAAAAAATTGAAGACTGTCAAAAAACTAAAAAAAAAATAACAAATGATAATTTTACACTAAGTTAAAATTTTATCTATCTATGTATCAGAATACGTGGACGAAAACTATACCCCAGATTTAAAACTTTCATGCACCTTTTATTTTACATCAATATGCTAACAATCCATTTAGGTTTTTCTATCTTTTGCCGGTTTTATAAATCCTACTAGCATATTACGGTTGCCGTTGCTTCACTTTTACTTATTTTCCAAACCTTATGTGTGCATCAAAAAATAGTCTATGACCTAACATGCTTCCATATTAACACGGAGTGATAGTTTTATTGGAATCAGCTGTTTTCCGGGTCCAACAGAAACAAATACACAAGTATCCGGACCTTCCAATGGCTATGTCAACGAGACTAGATTCAAGTGACGCTTTAAGTTGTTGTTAAAGTTTACCCCTAGAACCTCTTAAAAAAGATGGAGCAGGTGTCGCTTAAGCTTGTTTTCAATATTTTATTAATTACAAATAAAGAATATTGGCAAATGGGTTCATTCAAATATTAATACGTTTCTGCAAGTTGACATCATCATTGCAACTGAGTTTTTCCATAACATGTTCATTGTTTATCTGCAATTTATAAAATTCATAAGTATCTATAATATGTATACCACTTAATAGAATTTAATTGCCTCCTTTGGTATATCATCTTCCATTAAAACGTTGCAGGCTTCCATTTTTACAAATTTTATTTTATTTTATCTAAATCACAAAAATACGTATTTCTTTCAATTTAATTTTTTAATTTGTTAAATGTAAACAAATTCTGACAAATAATTTTTATTTGACAGTCTTCAAGTTTTGGCCAGAAAAAATTTGTCTGGGTATAAATTGAAAATTTTATTTGGAGGGGAAATGATCAGCTGTTTTTTACTCTCATTTTTTGTGACGCAAATATCACGTTTTTGTTTCAACGAACGCTTTTTGTGGTAAAACTTTATAAATATTTACAAATATTTATAAAGTTTTTTTTGAACGAACGGACCTAATATGATACATTTTCATTATAATGAAACATGTATAAAATGAAGAAATTTGACTGGGGCCCTATTCTCTAACTTGCTTAGCTTATTCTCCATCTCCCAAATGCTAAAAATTTTGAAACGAAAATTTTTTAGAGATTAGGCATAAATGCGATTCTGTTTTTCAACTTGCCTAGCTAAAATATTTTCTTCAATATTTAGACACAAACCGAAAATTTTATATTAAAATTTTTTGCCGCCAGAGTATTTGAAAATTATATGTACATTTTTATTTCGTTATGAAAAAATAAAGAGAATAGCCTAGGGGTTATATTTTTTTTTTCAAGCTAAATGTCCAAGGTTCGATTCTCATAGCGGGCAAGATAATTTTTTTTTTTTAATACAAATATTCATGAAATGTGTTTAAGTTTATTTTTTTCCGCTATCATGTATTGCATTCTTTATCTTTGTAAAAAATTTAAAAAGTTTATAGCTAAGGAAATAACGTCAAACAACAATTTTATCGTGCTTTATTCCTACAAAGGCTATTCGACAAGGTTAATAAAGCATTTTTATATCATAGTTTTGTGCTTAAACCAACATTTTATTCGTTAAGTAGAATGAATTAATTTATGATATAAAATCTTATCTTAAAAATCGAGGAAGGCTTTCAAAAAAAAAAAAAAATTAAAAGACTGCGACGGGCGTCTGATCCATTCAATGTATCGGCCGAAATATTTGTTGAATTTCTCAGATTACCAAAATCTCTTTGCTCAAATTTGAAAGAAGAAGTATGTTCACGTATGACAAATAGGTAAAGAATTAGTGGCTTCCCAAAGAGGCTGCGGTTGTTAATAGGTTGAGGTTTTTTTCTTATGGTATGCTATCATTACAACTTATATAATTTCTTTTAACAGAAGCTTATATTCAGTTGTCAACGCTCCGTGGGCCAAGATTTTCTCCAGAATCACTTACAAATCTGCATGTACATACATAAAAATATAAATGGTAGTTCAAAAATAAGATATGTAATTTGATCCTCCCATCATGAGCAAAATCTATGTTTCCCTCTAAATATTCAACAAGAGCGGTTTTTTGCTCTATTGTAATCCTTTGGTGTTGCTTTCTATGTAAAAAATTAGAGTATTAAAAATAAATAATTTTTGCAACATAACCACCTATTTACTTACCTTAAAGATTGTTTAGCAAATATTTGTTTCTTCAAAATAGCTTTCTCCAAAAATTAGATTATTTACTTCACTCAGAAAAAAAAAGATTGTTAAAACAACAATTTTTCTTTCTTAAAAAATTGTTATTTCTAAATTGTTGAAATAAGAATTTTATTCTTAAATCAACAATTTCATTCTTGGTACTTAGTTTTTTACACATTTGTCATAAAAAATTATGAAAAATATTTTAAAAAACAAAACTTCAAACATTCTAGCCCAGGAAAATAAGACGAAAAAAGAGCTTCTGTGCGAAAAAATTCCCAGTGGAAATTTTTCACCGGAATTGTCTTTATTTATGCATGATACACAAACTGTGAAAAGTCCATTGCAAAGTCGTGTGCGAATAAAAAGTTATTCGGGCTCAAAGGTCGCTAAAATCAGTTTTTTGCAAATATCTCGCTAATGCTAACTTTTACAGAAAAATGTTAGTCTCCAATTTTGTAGCACAGGAAATTTCCTACAAAAGTACGTTAAAAGTATTTGCGTACGACTTCTAGTTTAGGAGATCACCGAATTTAAAAGTTGTTAACAGTTATGATATGAAATACTACCTATGAGTTCGTATTAAAATATCTTACTTTTTAAATTGCAATAACTCTTCAATGAGAAGTTGTACAAACAAAATTAAAATGCCGTTTGAAAGATAATTTAATTTTCTATATACCGTACAAAATTTTTTTTTCGAACGGCTCATGACCTTAAAAATATTCTTGAATAACCGTTAAGGCTTCGAAATTACTGGTTTTTTAAGGATATCTCCGAATTGGTAAGTACTACGATAAAAAGTAATGGGACCAAATTTGTAGAGAATTACAAGATCTACAAAAAATAAGCTACATGTGTACACATAGAAGTAACCGTTTAGAAGATATTCTAAAAAAACCCTTAAAATGCCAAAAAACCGATTTCTATTGAATATCTTCTATACGGTTACTTCTATGTGTACACATATCGCTTAGTTTTTGTAGATCTTATAATTTTCTACAAATTTGGTCCCATTACTTTTTATCGTAGTACTTACCAATTCGGAGATATCCTTAAAAAACCAGTAATTTCGAAGCCTTAACGAAGCCTTTTTCTGTAAAAGTTAGCATTAGCGAGATATTTGCAAAAAACTGATTTTAGCGACCTTTGAGCCCGAATAACTTTTTATGCGCACACGACTTTGCAATGGACTTTTCACAGTTTGTGTATCATGCATAAATAAAGACAATTCCGGTGAAAAATTTCCACTGGGAATTTTTTCGCAGAAAATGTCTTATTTTCCTGGGCTATTCTGTTTTGAAAGAAAAAAAATAAAAAAATCCTTTTTAAAACAAAAAAAGATTTATTTAACGAACAAAGGTAAGAAAAATTTCACTCAAAGTTTTCCCCATCACTTAACATATTTTTCTCCCATCTTTCTGGCAGCATGTCATAACAAATTGAATTCTATTGATCCCACTAAATACAGAGAAGCTTCGAATCCTAGATATGTATTTGGATTTGCGGACGATGTCGATGCATAGACCTGGCTCACCTCACGACTTTTGTTGGGATTCTCGTACTGAAACCATTTTCCATCGCCAGTCACGATAAGATGCAAAGATTTTGTCCTTTTCTGCCGTTGAAGCAGGAGTTCCACGTATGAAAACGCTGTGTACTTCTCTCGGCTTCTTCTCATACGACATCCAATGTCTTTGTATATATTTCATTCCTATTGCTGTAAGATATATTCCAAATAAATAAGTACTAATAAAACCACAAACATTTCAACAATCATTTATTTTTTGTTCAAATATTTCGTTCTTAAACATTGTCAACAGTTTCATTTTTGAAATAACAATTTCCGCTCTTAAGCTTCCAAGAACTTTTTACTTGATTCAACAATTTTTCGTTTTATGAAACATATAACAATTTCATATTTAAAACAAGAGCAAAAGTTGTTGGGAAGATTTCAACCAACGAAAATTCTTGAAACAAAACATGAAGCTGTTGGAAATACAATTTTTTTTTCTGTGTGTTCAAATTTTTAGCATACGAGTTTTAGAGAATACAAAAATAAACACTTTTGGAGAAAACTCAGCTAAAATTTGTTACGCTAGAGTCGAAAAAATTTTAAATTGAAAACGCATTGAATCATTTGAATATTATACATTTTTATTTCATTATAAAAAATAAATGGAATAGACTAGTGGTTGTATTTTTGTTTTTCAAGCTAAATGTTCAAAGTTCGAATCTCACAGCGGGCAAGATAATTATTTGATAAGTTTTTTTTTTTTTAATACAAATATTCATGAAATATGTTTAAGTTTATTTTTTCCCGCTTTTATGTATTGCATTCTTTATCTTTGTGAAAGTTTTAAAAATTTTTTAGCTAAGGAATATAACGTCAAACAACAATGCTTACAAACGTGGCACTCCCAAGTAGTACATTTTATTTTATGAATTCCTACAAAGGCTATTCGACAAGGTTAATAAAGCAATTTTGTATTATATTGTAGTTTTGTGCTTAAACTAACATTTTATCCGTAAAGTAGAACAAACGTATATGAATTCATTTATGACATGGAATCTTATCTTATAAAGATCGAATCGAGGAAGGCTTTCAGAAAAAATGAGAAGACAGCGACAGGCATCTGATCCTTCGATGTATCGGCCGAATTATTTGTTGAACTTCTCACACGGAAAAAACTAAACCGTAAATTCATTGAAAATCCCAGTATTTTTTATTGATTTCGTCAGTAACTGCGAGCCGTAAAGAAAAACCGTATTTTTTACTGATTAAACATAATAAATATTTTTAAAAATATAAAAAAAAGTTTGTGTTGTGGTGTCGAACTTGAGACCTTTGTGTTTCTATGCGATGCTCTAACCACTGTGCTTTTATTTCAATAGCATATTGTTTAATTTAAATTATTTTTCAGTAAAATTTTAATACATATTTTTTACGCTAGAGTCGAAAAAGTTTGAATCTCTAAAAATAAGCTACAAATTTAGAGATTGCTAGCAACGAGAATCGGAATTCAGCTTACAATCTCCAAATTTGAATTTTTAGAGTTTTGGCGATGGAGAATAGGAGATATCAAGTTAAAGAATAGGGCCCCAGCTCTGTTCTAACTTCTAACTGACTTATTTTATTTCATTTGGACAAGCACTATAACCAATTGTCACAAAATCAGCTTTTAGAAACGCAAACAGTTTTTTAAGCGTTGGCTCTCCGTCTAATATATTCATACCTATAGGTATATATACGCGATATTGAATGCAACCAGCAATTTGTAATTGGAAGCAGGGTCAAGATTACTATAAACGACTTTGAAATAGGTAACTTTTTGACTATCAAGAAAAATATTTTTAGGTTGAGGTAACATACGAATTTTATTAAAAATGCCCATTACATTTTCGCCAACAGAATATGGGATGCCAAAAAGGATAGCATCCAAAGAATGTTTAACACTTTTGTTGTTGTTGAACACTTCAATTAACTGTTGGTTGAGATTGTCACAACGCGTATTCAGAATGGAGACTTGTTCTTCCAATGATTTAACTTGTTCATCATACTCAGTAAATTTTTCTTAATTTTGCTATCAAATTTACTGGAAAAGCGAGATAATTCTTCTGTGAGTTCTTTAACCACACTTGTTGTATTTTCTCTTAGACGCTGCTCTAGTTTATTAAGATTCTCCTCCGAATTTAACTTAAGTCTCTTCTCCAAAGCAATAAGTAGCGCACCACAACTACAGTGAGTGTCAAAATAAAGTAAACACTTCAAAATATAATTGCAACAAAGCAATCCAATTTAAATAAAAAGTAATAATGCATAGTTCAGTAGTCATTTATGGAGTGTTGAAATTAACATTAAGATAAAACAAAACCAAAACACAACCAGAAATATTTCACCAAAATTAATAAATGACCAGATTTTACGCGTCAAAAAAAGAGTAAACAGATATTAATATAATTACAAAAACTAGCTTTATATTACAGTTTAATTTTTGATTTGTTTTCCTTTAGTCTTAAGCACCACATTCAGTCTTCTAGACATAGAATCGACCAGATTTTTCGTTATATCAGGGGAGATTTCGCTCTATTATTCCCTAAACAACTGTTTTAGATCCTTCTTGATAGAAATGGTCCTTTCTCTGATTTTCCTGTCCGCAAAAAAGCAATTCGACGGAACAAACAGCAAAAAATTGCTTCAAGCACGGACCGCCAAAAAAACACGTCAAATCACAATTGCTTCATAAGGGCTCAAAATTTTTGTAATGAAATAGGCTTTCGATATTTGAGTTGTTGGACTGAACTTGTCCCAGTGTTGAGAAATTTGAAAAAAGTATATCGAAAAATGTATTATTTCATTTGATTTCATTTTATTTAATAAATCACATACACTGGTCGGCAAGTATATTTTGACAAAATCTATTCGTGACTTTCGAACGTTGCGTTGCTCAGAATTGTCCACTAACGGAGAGAAAATTAGCGTTGCCGTTTTCGTAAAACAACTTTTTTTTTAGGTATGACTACACTTTAACTGCTCTGTAGGGAGAACGGCTAATCTGATTAAAATTGAAGGCATTTCGTTTAAAAGATAATTAAACTATGTTTCCAACTGTGTATTGTTTGTAGGAATCGACTAAAAACTATTTGAGTTATAGCTGCCGAAAATTAAAATTATATTTGGTGATATTGTGTCACTCCCACTAATTTTTTTCTGACCTAACTTTTGGAAAAGTTCAAGTTTTGTAACTGTATCGTAGGCTTATTTCATAACAAAAAGTCGGTAATTGTAAATTTATTCAAGAAATAATACACTATATTTTTAACGATTTAAGTTTTATCGTATTAACTATGTGATATATTTCTCCTAATCCATGAAGCTGGTACTATAATTTATATGATTATGTTAAGAATCTTGTTGTGTCAGTTTGACATTATTTTTATAAATCAAAAAAATCAAAATGTATTGGCTTGAGTAGATTTTTTGAAAGTGGAATAATTCTATTCAAGGTGCAAAAGTAATGTCACATACAATTATGTGCCATAATAATCGGTTACTTTTATCTTTTATCTTTTCGGCTAAAAGCCGCCAATTCTATATAATTATTTGTTTTTCGTGAAAACAAAACCTAATTTTATTTATTTCTAACAAAATTCAGCCCAAAACTTTATTTCGATCAATTTCAATTTTTATCCGATCTTGGTTTGCACGGGCTCAAAATTTTTGTTATGATGCTCGATGTTCGATGCAGTTATAAAACTTGAGCTTTTTCAAATGATCAGAAAAAACTTAATGTGAGTGATGAAATTTCATTAAATTCAATATTTATTTCAAATATTTTTTAATCGATTCCAACAAACAATATACCGTTCTCTATACATATCAGTTAAAGTGAAGTTATACCTAAAAAAACGTTTTTCCACGAAAACGGCAAATTATGTTTACATTTTTTATCTCAACACACTTCCTGTAATTGAAATAAATTTGAATCGTTCGAATCACAATTTCTGCTGTAAAACAGTGATAATGCGGAGTTGACATTAAAATAATTACATATGTCACGAAAAAACTCGTTGTTTTTTCTTTGCATTCTTATCATCAGAAAAAAATGCAAACTGCAAAATATTTGGCAATCATATATATAGCAAGGGTGTCAGCGTTTTAAAATCTCTGAAACAAGCGCAGTCAGCGCAAAATTTTTGCTTTTGCAACAACTTCAAATACCCCGAAGGACAATAATCACAAAAACAATTTTTTGCTGATTTTTTCGTTGCTCGTTAACAACAACAATTTTTTTTTTTGTTGCGAAAAAACAAAAAAATTTTTTCATAAATGTTTTAATTTCGCGAAATTTTGACGAATTCAAAAAACAACATCAAAAATAATTTCTGTGATTGTTGTACTCCTGCGAAATTTGCAAAATATTGAAATATTCCTGTTGTTGTAGGCGAGCCAAAATTGGCTCACTTTTGTTTGCTCAGCTGGAAATTTTAAAATATTTCAAAAAATGTTTTTTTCGCAAAAAATCGTATGTAACTTTAAACACCATGATTTCCTCAAGATAATTAAAGGTTTTCCTATTCCTAATAGTTTTTTCACAATTTTCCATTAAAGCTATCCGGCTGATAAATATACTAATTGCTATATCTCATTACGAAAAGACATTCCTTCATAAAAATACTTTAGGAAATAACCTTTTAATATCCTCAAGTTTTCCGCTTGTTCTTCTGTCTTCGGATTTTCTATAATTTTCCAATAAAGGAAAAATACTTTCCGGCTGGACATATGAGGTTTCAACTGCTTATAGTGTTGTTATAATTCTATACTTTTTGATAAAAATAATGAAGAAAGTAACTATTCAATCTCTTCAAATTTCCTCATGTTACCACGATTTTCTACTTCCCTCAGTTTTCCCACAATTTTCCAGCAAAGTTTTCCGGCTGAAAAATCTTAACTCACGCATAACTTTGATTGTAGAACTCTTGAGGAAATCAATTTTCCATATCCTCAAATCTTCGACATTTTCCGGATTTTTCCTCTCATCTCAGATTTCCCACAATTTTCAATCAAAATTTTCCGAGAGCAAAATATTCAGACAATCATGTCTTTGCAAATGTTGCATACTTGTAGGCTAAAATGTTTTAAGAGTTTTTATTCTACTAACTTTATTTTTTACTAGATATTTTTACGGAAAATCTTAAGAAAATAAGTTTCCAATTTTCTCATAATATATAAGTTTCCTCTCTATAAAGTTTTTCCATAGTATTCAATCGAACTTTTCTGCCTGAAATTCATTAAATTTTTCATAGCTTTGTTATTATTCAATATTTTTTTCAATCAAAACAGAAGCGAAAATTAATCTTTATATTTCTTAAGTTTCCTCAAGTTACCACGCTTCTCGGAAAATTTTGATGGAAAATTGTGGGAAAACTGAGGGAAGTAGATAAGCGTGGTAACTTGAGGGAACTTAAGACAAATAAAGACTAATTTTCGCTTCTGTTTTTATTGAAAAATATTGAATAATAACAAAGTTATGAAAAATTTAATGAATTTCAGACAGAAATGTTCGATAAAAAACTATGGGAAAACTTCGAAAGCCGGAAAGTATTTTCAACTTTGATGGAAAATTGTGGAAAAACTGTCAATAAGAGTGAAAAATAGAAACTTGAGGAGACTTAAAGGAGTTAAAAATTAATTTCCTCAAGAACTTTTATTCAAAATTATTCAAAAACAACATAATTGCAGTTATTTGAATTTTTTTCAGCCGGAAAACTTTGATGGAAAGTTGTAGGAAAACTAGTGGGAAGACCAAAATTATGAAACTTGAGGAAAATATGTATATTTATTTTATATGTATTTAAAATGTCTTTAATTTCAGTTTCAAAAATTTTTTTTGGAGTAAAAATTAAATCTAAGTATGCTCTTCCTTCCGAAATAAAATCCTGGATTTGCTCATGTTTCGCTTGTTGTTATTGTGCTTGCTCTGAAATGTAGTTTGGCATGATACTTAATTCTGGACTTCCTTGATTGCTACCCTATGAGCGATTATGATGCTTTTTTATTCAGGAGAAATTCAGCGTTTTTACTGTTGCGCAGTTGTTTTATGTCTCAAGTATAAGTATTTTTTCAGAGGTATATATTAAGTACTAAGATCACAAGTTTAAGTATTGCAGCTTTGGAAGAGGGTATGAATGCATCGGTATAATATTCGTGTAAGTTTTGTTATGCCAAATTTCTTATTAAGAAAGTTTAAGTACAGTAGAAGGTTTGGGATTCGGTTTTCAGCAGTCTATGCATATAAATTGTATATAGAATTAAAATAAGAAAAAGCATAAAATTTATTAAATAATATAATAATAATGTTATTAAAGTTTTAGAAAATCGGTTGTCATCAGAATTCCCAATTCCGGGATTCCTGCATTGTTATTTTTGAATGTATATTTTTTGTTACACTTTACTTGACTCAGATTTATGTATTTTTAACTACACCCTACGTTCATCGATAAAGAACCACACCTTTATATGTTAAATCGGATCGTGTGTATGCCGTACTAATGTGTATTTAGTAGGAATATGCTTTCTTCTATTTGGTTTGTTTCTCTACTTACCGTTTTACCTTTACCAGAAGCTGGGGCTATATCCTTTCAAGCACGATCTGCCTTCAACACATTACTAAATAAAAAGAAATCGGAATTTATGCTCGTTCTATTTTATTTTAGTTAATATCACAATGTACATGTAACAAGTATAAAATGTCTACATTTTAGACTTTATTTGACATATAACTTCTTAATAGTTTTTGGTTCTAAAACTATACCATGCAATAAGATACAATATACGTAAGTAGGTATGTATAAGTAAATTATCTTCTAGTATATAATTTTTACAAAATTAAAAGAGCCATTTCATGTACATAGATTGATAAAAATTTCAATCAACCACTCCGATTTCCTTTAACTTTGACAAAATATATGATAACAATATACAATATATGAAACCACTTGCATTAATTGGAGCCAATATTGACTCAAAATGTATTTTGTGGGCTAATTGTGGATGGTCTAATTTAACAAAGTGTTTTACTTCGAGGGCAATATGGCCATTTTATGACGCTTATAAAACACGTATAATTATCTCATTAGATAGACGAAGCCTCAGAATTTTAATTGGTGTCATTACAGGGCACTAGCTAACCGACGCACAATGGGTTATTTGATACCAAAAAACGATATTAATTCAAAAATTCAAAATTCGGATACATCACTAACAGAAAGAATTATTGAGAAACAGCTTACCGATATTCCACAATGCTCTATGAAACTTATCATTTGTTTTGTTTTTGAAAGCGAGCTGCGAAAAACCAATTTTTTTTTACATCTTGAAGCTGGTTAGCAAACGATGAAAACTCCAAACAAATTTTGGTGGACCCTTTTAGTTCAGGCATTTTGTTTTGTGGAAAAGTGTTTTGTTATATTTTTTTTTTGTTTTTTTGTTAGCAAGTCTGAAATTAAGTGTATTTTGGCTATATACATAGACATATACGAAGTTGTTCCAAAAGTGAGCTCAAACAAAAGTCTTTTTATATTTTAATAAAGTATATACATTTAGGTTACTTTCTATGAAAAAAAAGGTTGCGCGTTTTTGCGCGGCTGTGAGACATTTTATTTTTTTTCAGGCAAGTATGTGTTAAAGTGGAGCAAAAAATAAATAAAAAGTTAAATACATACATATGTTTATGCTCACAATTACCCCCAAAAATCTGCAAAAGTTTTTTAAAAATTTTAGAAGGTCATTAAGAGATCGCTCATCGCCGATTTATACAAAATCTCGATGTGGTACAGTTTTTATTTTAGTAGGGTAGAACGGGGTTAAGCAACCACTTTTGTGTTTGGCACTCTGTAAAAACTTTATTTATGATAATAATTTGAAAATTTCAACTGTTCCTGGTTTGTTGTATCCTTGGTTACAAAATTCATACGAAATTTTTTTTCAAACTCGGATTGTTTATCCGGTATTTGCGTTTGAACAAAAAGTGTGAAATGGTTGTTTTACCCCACCTGGTGGGGTTTTTTTTTTTTTATTTTATTAGAATTTTACAAAACACTTTCCTCAACTTATACTACTTTTCTTGGACGACCTCATTTGGAGCGACGAGTATTGTTTTTGGCTTTTGCTCAGAAATTTTCTTTCGAATCTTTTTTTCCGACCTAACCATGGTCGCCAATGCCTGTTTTTCCTTCTGGTTATTTAACCCCACGTGCTTTTGTTTTTTTAAGGCGAATAACTTTTTAAAAAATTCAAATTTTGTAAAACCAATTACAGATTTGGATTCAGCATGTTATTCTGCTCTTAGAAAACACTTACCTTTCTTTCTGCACTTCACTGATTTGTGGAATTTTGAACTTTTGTCGACTGAAAATATTGCGGCGAGGACGCGTCAAATCTTTCTTTCGTCAGAACTCAGGTTAAAACACACTTGCGGTAGTCGAACCTTTTGCCAAAGTTGCTTTGTATCGATCACTATCTACTGTACCAACGGTCGTTCGATTCGACTTTATTAAAAAAAATTAGAGGCAATTGGTTGTTTAGCCCCATGGCGATTTAGCCCCGTTCTACCCTACAGTTTAAAAAATGCTCGGAATGAATCGTCCGATATATCAAATTTTTCGTCTTGAATCAAGGCATGTCCACAAAAATATTCTTCAAAAAATTTCACTAGGGGTCACCAAAGATAAGAACACTTAAATTTATTGACAATTTTCAATTTGCGTTTTTATTGCTATTAAAAAAAAAATTATTTCACTACATAATATACAATTGCATAAGTTTGTTACTTTTTTATGAATAATTAACTAAAAAATTAATATCGTTTTTTGGTATCAAATAACCCACTGTGTGTTTGAAGAGTTTAAAATCCATTTGGAGCTTATAAAAATTTCGAAATGATTCTTATAGGTTGACAATGAAGTTATAAACCAGCTATACAGTGGGCCCAACTGCGGCCTAAGTTATGCAAACCTAACTTAGTGTTATATATTAGCCTAAATTAGCCCTTTTTTAATTAGTATTGTAGAAATGCTTAATGAGTTTTTTGTTCAGAAATTTCTACTAACATCGGTGTCTGATGGATTTAATTTTTTATTTTTTTTTTTGGCGTAAGCGCAAAATAATGCAACAATAATGATCCGAAGGAATTACGTTTATGGCATTCACTGTTCTAAATGTGGATAAATTATAGTAAAAATAAACAACAGTGAGAAAAGATGAGCATGTTATCAATGTTAGCAAGGTGAAAAAATTTGGCAGACCTCTACATACATGAAAGAACTTAAAAAATAAAAAAAGCCCACACTACGACTGAAATATCTATCTTCCAAATAAGCATAATTTTAATGGAATATGCAAATCTTGAAATAATTACACCATGCTAAATAAGGGTGTGTTTATGATCGAGCACATTTGCGTCGCGTGATGCGATTAAAGCATTTTTTGTCCCCTTTTTGGTGACCCCTAGTGAGTTTTTCCAATGTAAAAACCAAGATCAAGATTATTATGGTCTTGGTTTTGGTTTATTCATCAATACTTATCAAGAGAGCATTTCAATCTTCTTGAAACCCATAAACTCCCATACAAATCGATGAAGAATTATAATTCTGTGGACATAAGGAAAAATCGGTTCTTAACTCACTGTAAACAAACAAATAGCTCTTGTACATCAAAACGTTGTGAGTAAGTTTATGCTAAAAATGTCAAACTTTGTTATGGTGTTGCCAGAATTTAGCTATTGACATTAGTGTTGCCAGTTCCCGAAACATAAATAGTGCTCCGAATATAGAATTCTAACGTAAGATTTGATAGGGGGGGGGGAGGGGGGTGATTAATGAACAGACCGTTAACAAGATATTTAAAATTTTAGTTTAAATTCATTTTTGCCTTTGAAGCACACAGTGCAAAATTCCACAAAAAAATATCTGCAAATATTTTCGATCGTAAAATCATATAAATATGGGGTATAACATACCGTTCCGGATAGCATTTTGCTTTTGCTTTAAAATTTTTTTGTCTGTAGTACAATACTAGTTGAGATTAGTTTTTTGAAATGCTCACAACTGCGTCAATAGTCAACGAAATCATGAAACTGAAATTTTTTTTATAATTTTTCAATTAAATTTTAAACTTTTAAAACTTAATTGCTATTTTGATCAATGATGATACTCTTCAATCAAAAAAAAAAAAAATTTAAGAAAACTTTAATGAATTTCACAAATTTTAAGACTATTTTTAAAATGGGCAAACGATAGCTTCTATTTTTTAACTAACAAAAAAGTGAGTGAACGACCCCCATTAGTTTTTCCTCTCCAACATTTTTCTTTAAGGGGGTGCCCATACAAAAATTTTATAAAAATATCGAAAAAAATTCCTCGTTGCCGGGAAAGGAAAAAAATTTTCACAGACACCCATTCATTTTTTTTCCCGACATTTTCTTCGAACTTACTAACCCCTGTTATCCACCCCTTAAGGGGCCTCCTTACAAAGATGATTATTTCTATCTAAATTTTGTATAAGGGGTGGAAAAAAGAGAATAGTATGTTGAAGAGAAATGTGGAGGAGGAAAAATAAATGGGGTCGGTGAACATTTTTTTCGCCTCCGGGCCATGAATAATGTTTTTGATGTTTTTATATTGGAAACATTTTTTCCCTCTGCTGGCAATGAGGAACTTTTTTGATATTTTAACAAAATTTTGTACGGGAGCCCCCTTAATTAGTGGAAAAAAGTAATAATATGTTTGAGAAAATTATTGAAGAGGAAAAGTTAATGAAGGTCGGTGTACATTTTTTCCTTCTCCCGGCAGTGCGGACTTTTTTTTTTGGTATGAGAAACCATTAAGGGGTGGATGAAAGCGGTTAGTACATTGGAAAACAATTTTTAATATGAAAAATTAATGGAGGCCGTTGAACAGTTTTGCTCTCTCCAGGCAAAGGGGAGTTTTTTGATATTTTTATCAAAATTTTGTATTGGATCCCCCTTAAGGGATGAAATAGGGGGGTAGTACGTTTAAGAAAAATATTGGAGAGGTAAAGTTAGTGGGGGTCGGTGAACATTTTTACCCTCTTCCAGCAACAAAGAATATTTCAGTACTCGTTCACTCACTTTTTTGCCCATTTTAAAAATAGTTTTTTCACACATTTTTAAAAAAAACCGAAGAGTATAATCATTGATAAAAATAGCAATTTAGTTTCAAAAGTTGAAAATTTAATAAAAAATTTATAAAAAAAATTTTTGTTTTTTTTATAAAAATTTCCCTAAAAAACAAAACTTTAAAAAAAATTCATGATTTGGTTGACTATTGACAAAGTTATGAGCATTCTAAAAAAAAAACTACTAAATGTTGTTTTTGCAGCATTTTTAGTTTTTTGAAAATTAATATTTCTGAAACGGCTCCATGAAAAATATGTAAAAAATCGTAGATCCTAATCTCAACAGTACTGTCCCTAGAGGACAAATTTCAAGCGCTTCTGAGCCAAGCACTTTAAAAGCCCTTGTCCCCATAGAAATTTAGAAGCACTTACACAATGATTTTTTGTAAGGCTTCAGTAAGAACAACATGAGTTCGAACTCCGTGCTAGGTGATATTTTTTTCATTGTTTTTTTTTTTTATTTTTTATTTTTTTTTTTTTGTTAAAATATTTTTTATTCAACATTATTTTATTTCACAGTTCTATTTTCCTTACTCTTAATTATTTACTTTTGTTTAATTGAATTGAAACTGTTTACACAATGATTCTATGTAAGGCTGCAGTTTGGACAACATATGCTTAATATACAAATTTAATACCTCTTTATCGTATCGGGCAATGGTGAAGCGGCCTAAGGAGTTTGTAAACTTAAGTAAAAATAATGTGTTTCTAAGTATCTATCACACGGACGGTCCGTGCTTCAAATCATGGTGCTGACAGTTTTTATGTTTTTTTTTTTATTAATTTTATAGATATATGGGCATGTAATGCCCATATAGAGATTAGGAAGACTTCATTAAGCATTTTGTCAGCATGAAAGAACTTCATTCGATTGCAGCCGTTGTTTGAGTGATATCGGCTTTTAATCTCCTTGTGGAGACCAAGTTCTAAAATGAGCAAAAGCAGATAAAATCTGCACCGTCTTCATATACATATCTTATTTTTTATGCTGGAAATAGTTAGAGATATGTACATTAGAGTGGTCCAAATTTTGTATGAAAAAACAAAATAGTTAAAATGTGCAGGTGCGCGCGACTTTTCTGAATCCTTGGATAGTGCTGATTACAAAAAATGCTTTGGAAAATTTTCAGGAATTTTTGAGTCTTTAAGTACTTTTTTCAATTTAAATAGTATATCATTTGAATAAGACAAGGTATTTGCAAAAATTGAACTGAATCTTTTTAAAAATTCCTTAAGTAAGATTCTGAAACAAAAATAACTAATTTGCTCATTGCCAATTTTTTTAGAAGCACTTTAAACTTCAAAATTTGTTAATTTTTTGAGGTATTTTCACTTTCAAGAAGCGATTTTTTTCTTATTTTATCCTAGCGACCTTTTTTTATAATTTTAGGCATTAATTTATTTATCAACTGACTCCAATAACTAAGCCATAAGTTTCACTTTATTTTTTTTTGCACGACATGTTAAAGTTCAGCCTGGTATTGCAGTTAAAAGTGACAGCATTTTTCTTAAAAACCCAATTTAAATTGTTCCTCCGAAATATCGTAAGCTAAAATAACGAAAAAACGTATTTTTTGCACTTTTTAAACTAATTAGGTTAGGATATCTGCGAGAATAAAAAAAGATATCGGTATAATCTAAATTTACAGTTTGCTTTAAAGGATATCTAATCCAGGCCATGACAACCCCTCCTACCATCCAGCCGATCACTTATGTGGTATTAAAACGGCACTAACAGTGCTACTTAGGCTTAGCATCGTTTTACTAAGCCACCACTCTAATCTAATCTAAATAATCTAAATTGAATTTTAAAGAAACGACTGGCACTTTCAACCACTTTTTGAGGCTGTAAGTAACCTTGACTTGTAATATCACTTTAAAAATAGCGAAAACAGTGTTTTTTACACTTTTATGTTAGAATATCTTAAAAATCGTACGAGATAGAGCAGTTTTGAGACCGGTTTCGACATTAGCATAAAAAAATACATCGAAAATGACTATTTTAGATTCGGTTTGGTTTATTTATTTTTTTAGTTTCTTTAGAAGGTCTATGAAAACTATCTGTTAACCTATTTTGCCAAAAATTACATGAAGTGCCAAGGTTTCGATTTTGCGAAGAATGTTGTTTTACTCAGGAGGTTAGCGACTAATAATTTTATAAAAAAAGTGGTATCTTACGTCATCCCATTAAGATATCTTATTTCAATGCCTTGAAAACATAAAAATGAAATTTTTTTTTAAGTCCAGTTTAATTATACTTAATTATTTTTGGTGAGTAAAAGTGTTACTAATAGCTTGGGATCATTTTAAAGATAAATTAATGCCTTATCATAAAAAACTAAATAATTCGCTTGAATAAAATAAGAACAAAATCGCTTCTTGAAAGTGCAGATACCTCAAAAAATTAACAAATTTTTAAGTTTAAAGTGCTGCTGAGAAAAAAAAATGGCAAAGAGTAAATTAATTATTTTTAACGCAGAATATTGCACAGAAAAAAAAACTGACGGTAAAATTAACTATAAATTTTGTATTCTATAGTTTTTCAAATTTTCTATAGGAAACAAAATCAAAAATTCAAAATTTCAGAATCAGCTTTACTTTTCTACAGTTGAATTCAACTGTACATTTTGTATTCCATAAATTTTTTTTTTTCATATGAATAACATTTTGAGTTGAGTTTTTAACAGGTTCATAAAATTCTCACATTGTTTAAGAATAAATCAACATAAGTTTGCTTGAGTTGTACTGATATTTTGCCATTTGAAATGGTGTCGCCGTAGAAGTTGTTTGCTACAATTTCTACGAGTTTTTGGAAACGGCTAGTTACAGCCCTTCTGGGGTGCTAACTATTAAACCGTTCCAAAACAGTTTTAACTGTTTGGAACAGTTTATATTGTTAGCTGACCTTTTAAGAAGGTTATTTTTACTGTAACTGCGATTGATAGTTTCTAAACCGAGTAAACTGTAAATTTACAGAGTTCTACGGTCAAAATACAAAAACTCCGGGTTGGTGCAATTTCTATCGAAAATCTAGGTAAAATTAACTGTTTTCACAGTACCTAAACATTTTAACAGCAACTGTACAGTACTATTTTTACAGTAATTTTACTGGACTGCACAGTCAATTTAACCTTTACTGCGGGTTGGTGCAATTTCTATCGTTGAAATCGGTTGGATTGACCGATATTTTTTTTTCTGTGTGCTCAAAGAATTCTGAAAAAGATTCAATTTAATTTTATTTTATTTTGTTCAAAAGATATGGCATTTTAACTGAAAAAAGTACTGAAAGCCTCAAAAATTCCTAAAAAATCACCTTCAAGCTCGTTGTGGAATATCTAAACAATTTTTTTTTTTTTCAAAGCACTTTTTGTAATCAGCAGGATCCAAGAATTCAGAAAAGTCGCGTGCACCTTGACATTTTAACACTTTTGGCATTTGAACCACTCTAATGTACTTAGATACTTGAAAATGTTTATTTACCGTTTGAGAAGTCACAGAATGCTATTGAGAAAATATAAGATTGCTTAGATCATAGCTGCCCACGCGTGCCATCGCAAAGTGCCATTATTTGAAAATCAGTTGATCTCACGTGCCACAGCAAAATTTAATTATTGAAAATGAAAATCGCACACACAAGTAACGGTATATGCGAAATTTTGAAGAATTGCGATCGACCACCAGCAACAACATATGCGTAAATTTTGTTGTTGTTTTTTGCGACCGCACAAGACTGTGTTTTGTTGTTGCTTTTTCGTCCACACAGGACTGTGTGTTTTGTTGTTGCAACAAAACGCAAGGGTTCATATCGAAAAGAAAAAAACAACACACAATGGCAACAACCAATTTGATCAATTTATGAACTTTCAGGATTTTTTAGATTTGCGAAAAAAAACTCTCGCACAAGTAACTGTCAATTTAAAAATCTTTGCTGGTTGTTGTTTTCAATAATTTTAAAAAATTTATGTTTTCTTTTTTATTAATTTTACATGGGGGCCACGACTTTTTATGCGAGTGCCAAATTTTTTTAATTTTACTCTAGACGGGCAGCTATGGCTTAGATAAAATAACTAAAGTAATTGTTAATCTAAGTGGTATTGTTAATTCTGCCGTATTTGTCATTGTTTTTCTGTCCGAAATTAATAAAAGCCAAAGTTTTATAAATAGCCGGCTATTATGAAAGTGGGGCAAGTCCACAACGAGGCAAAAGTACACATTATGTGCCATGATCATTAGTTATTGGACCGTTATCATTTTTTCAACTTAATACCATCAATTTCACATCATCAAGCAAACTTTTCGTGAAAACAAAGATCAAATTCATTTATATCTAACAAATTGTCAGCCTAAATAGAGAAAATGCTCTCACAGCTAAACAGCTGCATCGATTTTTGTGAAATTTGGTACGTAGGGTTAGCACTAAGGACCTATACGTTTTTCAGTCGAGTGGTGTTTCTAAAATCAAATCGAAATGGTCGAATTTCAGCCACAAGGCTAGCTCTAGTATTATTTAAACCAATAACAGTAGCAAAGTGATGAGTAAGAACATTTTAAAACATTTTTTAAAAAAATTAACTCTTTCGTGAAAATTACCCCTTTCGAGGACAAAAATAAAAAGAGATTATTATTTGTCCTGACGCCCTTTACATTTATACCAAATTTCATATATTATCAAATTCTTTCGAAGCAGTTAAGAAGGAAGGGGACAAGCTGAGTGAAATTTCAGTTTCAATCTAAACATTTTGGCTCATTAACGAAATAGTTTACAATTTTATAGACTGTGTATGTGTTTTAAATTGTTGCAGATATGATGTTGGTTTTTTTATTAATTAATTACCTATATAAAATACATTTTCAGTTTAATAAGTTGAATTTACAATTTTCTTATATTTAAATTTAAAACATCTATTCATAACTCTAATTTTGGTATAAATACGTATGGGCTCTTCATGAATGTACTTATGTACGAGTATTCATTATTTTGTATTCGCTGCTCTATTCATACGATATAACCTAATTCATTTTCGGACGGTTTACAGGTGAATACTTTCCTAGAATTTATTTTGAGCCAAAAATGCCAATTAAAATTCGAAGCTGCATGTTATCAACTGTATCAATAATAAAATACAACACTGACAAATTAATTTCTAACATTTACAGAAATTTAGTTTTGTACACTCTTGGTTTGGTTAGCATTGTAGATATGGTGGTTCTGCTGTCATTTTAGAGCAATCTGCAAGTAAAAGTTTTTAAAAAAATTAGTTATAACTAAATAAGCCAAATATGTATGTATTCCGTATGCATTAAACTAGTTGGCCCGGGAGTGACTTCGTTCTTCCGTTCCCAATGCTCTTTACAAATGTATGTACCTAATCTCATCCAGTTTCATATTCAAAAAGATTTTTTTTTTTATATAAGTGGCTTGGTCTTGCTTATTTTTCCAGCGGATATTATTTGTCCTGGTGCCCTTTCCATTTATATCAAATCTTATCCATCTGCGTCAAACAGTTTCAAAGGTATAATAAATTATTTGTTTGGGGTTGTTATACTCGTATGTATATGTATTAGACTGCTTCAGTATCTCTTTTTTGTTTCCTTTTTGCTTTCAAACAGATTTAATAGAATAGAAAATATGAATATTTATTTATTTTATTTCTAATGAAACTTGGGCTAAAGATAGATATAAGCATGAAATAAAGAATGAGCTGGTTTTTGCCTTTATGCATACTCATTAATAGGCGTAACACCGCTCTAAATTTAAAATTTAATTTGATCATATCTCACATGCCATACAAGGCATTTTGATGAAAGGACCCCGCAGAATCTATACAGGAAATGGATCCCGGTAAAATTGCACCAAACTTTCGTAACTAATAGTATACGGTGCGTAGATAAAAAGTCTCAATAGGCGCATAACGTAAAAAATTCGCGGTCGAGAGATATCTTCCTCTGAAGTTTGATTTTTTTAACGTTTTTCAGTACTTATGCACGCATAACCTGCCTGAGAATACTGACCTTAACAAACTCAATCGGGATTTCATTCAATTGCCAAATGTTAGCTTTAGATAAGAGCCGAACGATATTTATATAGGCCATGATAGCTCTGATATTTTTTCGTTTAGTGGTATTGATGAAATAAGTGTAGGTTTAGCTGTTATGAAAATTAAATCGAAACCCGTGTGCTCGGATGGAATTAATCCTAATTTCATCAAAATCTTGTTACCTGTAATTATAAAGCATATAACTTATTTATTTAACACTATTATAACCACGTCTATTTTTCCAAATAAGTAGTTGGAAAACTGCCAAAATCTTACCACTGTTAAAATCAACAGTTACAAATATGCCTGAGCATCATGTGCGTGAAGTTAGCCCCGCTTTTGAGACATTTCCCGAAAAAAAAGTTGTGCCGGGGTGTGCTCCATTTCTGCAGCATTGTGCCGTATTGGAAAAAATATCCGGTCCAAGGAATCACTTTTTATGGGGAAGTCCTTTTGTTTGTACGAAGTTAGCCACGCTTTTGTGGAATTTCCCGAAAAAAAAGTTATGCAAGTATACACCCACGGATACGTCTGGCTGAAAAAATAAAGTTAGCCATACAAAACAATTTTTCCGCTTTTCCGGAAAATGGAAAATGTCCCAGACATCGAAATTTGTTACAATTGTAATAGTCTAAGAGCTAAGGCTGAAAATTGTTATGTATGTATTTTATTTATTTATATATTTATTAACAATTAATTACAAAATTAAAAGGTAATACAAAAATAAGCAATAGCAGCGATGGCCTTCAGCTTATCCAGTGGAAGGAGGAGTTAAATTAGATAATCTATATTAGAAAGTTTCAAAAAATTTATAACATCAACTATATTTTTTTCGGAGGGATTTCTGATGAGGAGGAATGGGTCCCTGTCTTGGAATATCAATTGTCTGGGATAATCAAATGAGGGACAATTAGTAAATATATGGGTAAAATAATTATGAGGGGATACTTGACAAGAACATGGTAAAGCCAAACTAAGGTTCATCAAGAAACTATGCGTAAGTTTTGAATGACCAAGTCGGATTCTCTCAAATTTAATAATATCTGATCTTTTTAATAAGACTGGTTTTAAAAAATCTTTAATTGTTAGTTTGCTAGAATTGATGGATTTGTACCAGTTAGAAGATGAATTAAATATTGATAGTTGTTTTTTTGTGAAATATGTTTTTATATAGTTTCCTATGTCTGAAAAATTTAAATTATTAGACATAATTAGTGGCGCGTTGGTAGCATATTTCGCTGCTTGATCTGCAAACTCATTACCAGAGATTCTAGAATGGCCTGGAATCCAAACAATAGTGATCTTAGGGTAGGTATCTATCAATGTATTTCTAATTTGTGTAGAGTAAAAATTGTTGTCTGTTATATTCAAAATTGCTTCTATGGCTGAAAGTGAGTCCGAGCAAATAGCGTAGTTACCGCTATTATTCTTTGCATAATTGACCGCTTCATGTAAGGCAATAATTTCTGCAGAAAAGACAGAGCTATATAAAGGTATAGTAGACATTTTGATGACTTCGCTATGGGTGGTAATACTGTAGCTCACTACATTATCTCGCTTTGAACCATCTGTAAAAATAAATGTATGACTTCTTAATTTATCTTTAATTTCTGAGAAAAAGTAATGATATATTTCAATTGGGGTACTATTTTTCATTAACTTGTGCAAGGAAGTATCGCAAGAGCTCAGATTAAGATTCCAGGGAGGATGAGAAGGACTGTTGATTTTTAAAGGCAAAAAAGGAATATTCAGCGAGATAGAGAGTTGTACAGCTCTATATATTGCTGACTTGACCTTAGGGATTTTTTTGGATTTGTTTATTTTGTGGACGATGCATCGAATAGGGGTATCATGGCTAAAAAGAAGTGATTTAGAAAGCTTGGCGGTAATCAGTTCTCTTTGTACTTCTAAAGGTAGAATGTTTGCTTCAAATAAAAGATTATTCACAGGGGTGGAACGAAAAGCACCCAAAGCAGCTCTAATAGCGGAATTAATAATGGTTTTTAATTTGTTTAAAGAAGATTTGGGAGAATGACCATATATAAACAGAGCATAATTAATTTTTGATAAAATTAGTGCTTTAATAACTGATACTAGTGTTAGAGTATTGCAGTTCAGCTTATAGTTAGAGAGGCATTTAACCACATTAAGTTGTTTGGTCAAAGACGTACATAATTTTTCAATATGAGTTTTCCAAGTGAATCTTGAATTTATTGTAAGACCTAATACTTTTAAGTTATCAGTTTCTTGGATGCAAAAATTACTAGTGATTATATTGCAATTGCAGTTATTTTTGCGACAAAGATGAATATATTTGGATTTATTTAAAGATAATACAGCACCAGAGGTATTGCTCCAGGATGAAATGCCGTCAAATAATTGGTTGAGGTTTAGAGTAGGATTTGTTTTCTTATCCGATTTTATAATTAAATTGAAGTCATCTGCATATGCAGTGAAATCAATTTCTTTATGGAGAGAAATAATACCACAGAGTTTGTTAAAAGCGATTAAAAATAATATAACAGAAAGAGGAGAGCCCTGAGGGATACCATTGTATAAATTTTTTAGATCTGAACAGCATGCTGCTAAACGAACAGTAATTTTTCTGTGGGTCATAAAGTTCAGTACATATTTTGTAATCTTGGGTCCCATTTTCCATTCAGAAAATTGGTCAATGATTGAATGTATTCCAACTTTTTCAAATGCTTTCTCGAAGTCAAGTGATACGATCGTTAGGTGTTTTTTTAGAGAGAGACAATTTGCAATTTGATACTCCACGTTAAGTAGAGAATCGCTTGTCGATTTGCCTTTTTTAAAACCAAGTTGTCGAGAATCTATTAATTTATTTTTTGTGACGAACCACCACAATCTGTTCGATATAATTTTATCTAAAAGTTTAGAAAGGCATGGATTCAGGGATATTGGCCTGTATGATTTAACCAGTGTTTTGTCAGATTTAGGTTTAAGGATTGGTATAACTGTACTAGATTTGTATTGCTGAGGAATGTGGTTATCTAATATATTATTATAGAAATTTAGAAGCCTTATTCTCGTTGCTTGTGGGATATTACGAATCATTGGATATGAAATTCTATCCATACCGGGAGTCTTTCCTTTGAGTTTTGATAATGATGATGAAAGTTCTACACAAGTTATCTTGCGCTCAATGGCATCAGCGTCTGCACATGGATAAAAGACAGGAAGGTTCCTTAGAACAGCAGTTTTTCTTAATTGAAAATTTAGAGGGAAATTTTTGTCTGTGGAATTATCAGACCAGAATTCACAAAATTCGTTCGCAATTTCCTTTTTGTCTGTGAGTTTATTATGGGGAAAAGAAATCGATTCAATTGAGTGGATACCATGAGAAGCTTTATAACCGGAAAATCTTCTTATATCAGCCCAAATTTTTTGAATTGGTGTATTAGGGTTAATGTTTGAGGTGAACTCGTTTAGTGACTTGGATTTCTCTATTTTTATTTCCCTTTTTAGAATTGCGTTTGCTCTTTTGTAACTAAGCATGTTCGTTAAAGAAATGTTTCTTTTAAATATGAGCCAGAATTTATTTTTATTTTGTTTGAGCTCTTCTAATTTTTTATTCCACCATGGAACTTTTTTTGGACAAATTTTGGGGTATGATTGAGGTATAGAGACACTAGCCGACTGAATAATAATTTTGCGCAAGTTAGCTGCTTCCTTATTAATGTTTATGGTGTTAGGGTAGCAAGGGTCTAACTCTAAGCACTTCTTTTGAAATAATTGCCAGTTTGCCTTATCTATTTTGAATTTAGGTATAAATTTTATATTAGATTGTGTTGGAGTAGGAAATAGAGTTATTACTATTGGAAAATGGTCGCTGCCACAGAGGTCGGTTTCTATAGACCAATTTGCGTGGGGCTTGATGATCGGTGTACAAAAAGATAAGTCAATATGAGAAAATGAATTGTGTGTGGTAAAATGTGTTGGTGCTCCGTTATTAAGCAGAATAAAGTTTGATTGGTTAATAAATTTTGATAAGATCTGTCCTCTACGATTATTCTTTGGTGATCCCCAATCTCTATGCCAGGAGTTGAAATCTCCTGTAATAAGTGATGGGGTAGGAAAAGTATTCAAAACGTTGGAGAGAGTTCTTGAGTTAAATTGTATTTGAGGAGCTATATAAGATGATATGACATTAAATTTTATTTTCGAGTTTATTTCAACTGCGACAGATTCGAAATCATTATTGATAGGGACGAGTTTATGTTGTAATGAGTTGTGTATAAGTAGAGCAACTCCGCCGTATCTAGTGGACGAAGTGTTACGAGTATACAAAGAGAAGTTGATAGGAATTGGGATATTTAAAAGAGAATGGATATGTGTTTCTTGTAATGATATAATTTTAACGTTGTATTTTTTGATTAACATAGAGAGTTGATTGTAATTTGATGAATAACCTTTTATGTTCCATTGGATTAAATTGAGACTCATCGCTGAAATATTAAAGATTGAAAAGAAAGTTGACTAAATATACTTAAATTGTAGGTTAGCAAAATGAAATAAGCCATATGGCAATTTAGAATAAGAAAAAATAAAAATAACAATTGTTTTATACAAATTATATGCATAGTAATTAAACTAGATCTAAGGCTTTGAAAGAGAATGTAATACAAAACAAGCATAGCCTACAAAATAATAATTGAAAGTTACAAAAAATTTATTTTCGTTGCTTTCTAGCACCTTTCCTTTTTAAATTTTGTTTAGCTTTATAGGAAGTATTTTTCGGTAAAATAAGAATATTTTTGTTTCGTGCAGGATTTGAAGAACTAGTTGTTGCAGCTGGTTCACTATTTGCCATGTTGTTATGATCATTGGTACTGTTTTGCTCATCATCCGACATTGCTATGACATTTGATGAACTGGCTATTGATGTTTGGTCTATGTCTGATATGAAGTCGGAATAGTTAACTATTGAGCGTTGTGTTGGCATTGATTTTTGTAAGTTATTGCTGTGCGGTGCATTTGCACTTGCAGTGGATGGATTTGTTCTTTCTGTGTTGGAGTTAGTTTTTAGGACTGTTGAGTATGAATTTGTTTGTGTTTGGTGTCTGTTATTGTATTCGTTAATCGCATTTTTTCGATCAGTTTTTTCCAGTGTTATGATAGCCTGAATTTCTTTTTCTTTTAAAAATACTGGGCAGTTTTTATCGTATGAATTATGATTGGGATTACTGCTATTATTTACAGAACAGTTTATGCATTTACTTTCTAGCAAGCATTTCTCTTTAGAATCAACATCGGTGTGAAAAACGTTGGAGCAATTAGGGCAAGTTTTGTTGTTATTGCATATTTTGCCTATATGACCGAACCTTAAGCAATTAACACATCGTAGCGGGAGAGGAATATAGGGCCGGAGTCTAACTTTTTCGTAACCAATTGAGATGTCAGATGGTAGTGTAAGAGAAGCGAATGTGATTATTATTAATCCAGTTTCTTTAAGAGTTTCATCTTCGAGTTTTTTCATAATTTTTTTTATTTCACAAACGTTTTGTGGTTTTAACTCCTCTAAAATCTCTTTATCATCAATATTCCTCAATTCGTTGGAGTATATTACTGCCTTGGTGTAATTAAGAGAAGAATGTTCTGTTACTTCTACGTGTATGGTCGATGAGAGAGATGTCAGTTGTATTAGCTTAGTTGCTTGTTTATAATTGTTTGTTTTGATTAGAATTGTTCCGTTTCTTAATTTTTTACATATTTCAACGGTGCCTTCACATGTACAGTCTATAACTTTTTTAATCAAGAATGGTGACACATTTGATAAATTATCAGAACTTCTAACACGCGACATTATTAAATATCTGGGACCATTGTGAGTAGATTTTAGAGTTTTGGTTTTGTCCAAAGTAAATAATTGCTGATTAGAAGTTTTTGATAAATCAGGAGGGCGATTCATGATTATTATGGTAGATTCACTTGATACTAAAGTTTGCACTAAAAAGTGTCAGTATAAGTATATTTTTTTAACTTAGAAGAGAAAATCAAAAGACAGTAGAGTATATGCACAGAAAAAGAAAAAAAAACAACGGGATACAACTCAAGGCGCGCACAATGAACAATCGACCGAACTCAGTAAATGCTCACGGTGTACTGTGTTATGTATGTAGATTGCATAATGCATATAAAAAACAATTTTGTCGGTCAGTCAGTTAAACGTTAGAACAAGGCTGGTCAGCAGCCCCGTGAAAGGCAAAACGCTTTTTTAACTCACGTGGGAGAAGTCTTACGAAAAAAGTGTACATGACATAAAATGCTTAGAATCGTTCAAGGAACAAGTGTGATTTTTTTTTTTTTAATTTTAACGACATAAATTTTTCAGAAAAAAAAAAAAAAAAAAAAATCCACACGTATTCATTGGATGATTCTAAGCATTTTATGCCATGAGCACTTTTTTCGCAAGATGCCTCCCTCTTGAGTATAAAAACGTAATTTTTTAAAAAATTTTCAGAAAAAAAAAAAATTCATATGTATTCCTTGAACGATTCTAAGCATTTTGTAACGAACTTTTTTGCCGCTAGCCGGGGCTTAGCCGTCGGTGCCCAGGGTTCGTATATAAATATTTATTTCCCGCCGCGGAGAGAAACACTTTTCACAATTTTCACTTGCTTATTGTCACTGGTTTTATTATTCACTTTTTCTTAACCTTAAGATGTGCTAAAAATATATACTTAGCACTACGGGTGATCAATGGGCTGATGCATGGGCGAATGAAACTGATGAATGTAATGGATGAATAAAACAACCAATCCAGGAGTCGTGCCACCACTGCCTCCCTGTGGACTTGTCGTGTCACCGGTCCGGGCCCCGTCCAGATGTCAGGATACAAGAGTCACGACGCCGCTGCCTCCCGTTATCCTCTGCTAACCTGTACTTGTCTGTTTTATTAGTCTCGCGAGAAACCGTGACACCACTATTTTCTCGCGTCAGGTCTGGAATTTTTTCCGAAAAGAACAAAGCCTACGGTCCCAGTCAATGTCCACTGATACGTCTGTATCGGAAAGTCGTCGTTTTGTCCAAGGATGGTTGAAGTAGCAGGTCTTAGCTCGCTGCCGGCTAAGTAATAGCTTAAACACAATTGGAGCGTACGACGAATTTTGCCAGACGAATATTCGCTGTCAAAATTAAAACACACAAGAGTATATGAAGTTGAACACAACCGCACCGGACGACGAAATTCGTCCGACGAATATTCGTTGCAATAGAACTAGTTCTAATTTTGTCGCCGGCGGCAGCGATTTTTGGAAATGTCAAACCGGAAAAATACGTTTTTAATGTAAAATTTTTAGATTTCTTAGAAAAAATTCAATGAATATGAGATTTTATTTAATATTTATTTATTAAAATTGCCATCAGAGAATATAAACAACAATTTAAAATAAAAACAACTATTGCCGTCGTCACTCTGATTGTGTTTAACAGAGCGAACTTCGTCGACGAATTTTTTTTGACAGCGAATATTCGTCGGGCGAAATTCATCGTACGCTCCAATTGTGTTTAAGCTATAACTAGAGAATGATACCATCGCCGGAACTTACATTCCACCATTCCATTTTCATCCACGATCAGCTGTTTCCTTTTTATCGACATCATTTGACTGTTGGCACATGATAGTTTGGTAAGCCCGTTTGATGCGATTGTCCTTACTTACTACTTGCTAACAAAATCCTTAGGTTTAAAGTTATTTCTAGACTTATTCAACTAGAAATTCATTGCTTATTTTAGCCTTAATTAGTTCTTAAAATTATTAATACTTTAAATACAAGTAATTATTGAAAGATGTGGACACAAATGAGGCTTCCGATTTGTGTCCTCACAATTTTATGTCATGTACACTTTTTTCGTAAGATGCCTCCCTCTTGAGTAAAAAAAGCGTTTTGCCTTGCACGGGGCCGCTGACCAGCCTTGTTCTAACGTTTAACTGACTGACCGACAAAATTATTTTTTATATGCATTACATAATCTGTATAACAATTTTCAGCCTTTAGAAATTAATTTGATCAAAATCAAAATTATGACATGTTTGAGACCATATACCAGCCACCTGTTCTACAGTTCGCTTGACTGACCGACAGTTTATAGGTGTACACAATTACTATAACCAACTGTAACAAAACCAGCTTTTAGAAACGCAAAGTTGTTTTTAAGCGCTGGCTCTTCGGCTATGAGGCTCACTTTATGGACCTAAAACGTACATACATTGCAAAAAATTTAACTACATAGTTTTAGGCTGCATTAAATCTTATTTGTGTAAATTAAAATTATCTCAGTATGTAAAAGTATGCTGCAAAAAAAAAAAAACAACATAAAACTACATACTTTAAGGGTGAAACGTAAGGATATCCCCACAAAATCTATATCCTTGGAGCGATTTTGTTTTCCAACGCGGCACAATGCAGCACAAGTTGAGCACACCACGGAACAACTATTTTTTTTGGGAAATTCCACAAAAGTGGGGCTAACTTCGCCCAAAAAATTACTTCCCCATAAAAAGTAAATCCTTCAACCGATTTTTATTCCAATACGGCACAACGCAGCAAAAGTCGAGAACACCACGGAACAACTATTTTTTTGGGAAATTCCACAAAAGCAGGGCTAACTTCACGCTTTCATAGAAAAAAGGACCACCATTAAATCTATACCCTTGAAAAAAAATATTTTCCACCAAGAAATATTTTTTTATAAAAAGAAAACTTAAAATGAATGAGACCAGTAACTTAGATTTATCAATTTACAAACTTTAGTGCAAGCCATAAATTTTTGAAAAAACACCCTTCTCATGAAAATGACTAAAAACGCCAACTTCAGCACCCTGTATTTTAACAACAAAAGGTACTAGGACCAAATCCTCCCGGATTGTTGTTCTTGCACACCGGATCTTCCATATTGCTAAATTTGAGCGAAATCGGAGAACTGGTACACTTGGCATGGAGTGCTTCATATATTTTACGTAAATTAACTGAATTTAATATCATATGATGTACAGCATAGACTAAGTCTCATTGTACAACCATTTAGTGATTAATAAACAGTACCTGGAGACCGATCCCTGCTCGATCCACAATCTGATCTTATTATTTTAGTCGATGTTTTTATTCATAGCTATTTCTTGTTATGAAACTCGTACTTTTTCACCTCCAATGATCACGCTTTCAAAATGATAAATTAACCGATGAGAATAATTAAAAGAAAAAACTCGGAAAGTATCGAATAGTATAGAAAAATATCAAAAACTCAAATTTTTTTTTGGTGTTTTACTTGTATGGGAGGTTCCACGCACGCAGGCGATATTTTTCCTATTTTCAGATCGTAGGTGCCTAATAGCAAGTAGACTCCCTACAGTTAAATTCAGAAAGATTGCTTTAGTAGTTTTCTTTTTATAGCGTATTATATTTTTGTGGGCGGTGGCACGCCCTTCAACGAGTTTATTTAATATAACGGCATACCACATATTACTACTTATTTTTAGTGGGACAATCTCTTACATTTTCATTATAATTGTTGGAATCGTATTTGAGTAATATTGAATCAAAATTTTCAATGGTTAAAAAAGGGCCGTGATACTTCTTCGATACCGCCCACTTTTTGGTTATTTTAAGGTATTGATAAGTAGTACCTACATACCAAATTTCACTAAAATATCTTGAAAAATTTGCGAGAAATAGCATTTAACATATTTTGCTTGTATGGGAGGTTCCATGCGCAACGGCCTTATTTTACCCACTTTCAGAACAGAGATGCCTTATAGCAGTTAATCTCCACACAGTTAATTTCGGAATGATTCCTCTTTTAGTTTTCTTTTTATACCGTTTTATATTTTTGTGGGCGGTGCCACGCCCTTCAACGAGTTTTCCCAATATAACGGCGTATCATATATTAATTCTTGTTTGCAGAGGTAAAATCTCAGAAATTTTCATCAAAATTGTTGGAGTCGTTTTCGAGTAATATTGAATCAAAATTTTCAAGGGCTAAAAAGTAGGCGTGGCACTTCTTTGATCCCACCCACTTTTTGTCCGTTGCAAGGTATTGTTACGCCGCACTTGTTAACCAAATTTCATCCAAATACCTCGCATGGTTTACGAGTTTTGACTAAATCAAATTTAAAATTTAGGGCAGCGCCACGCCTCCTGGTGAGCATTTACAAAGTATAAACCTAGCTCATTCTTCATTGTTTGCTAATATCTAACACTATTCCAAGTTTTATTAAAATCGCTGCAGCCGTTTTCGAGAAAAATATTTGGCACAGAAATAAGTACAAAGAAACAAAAAAACATAAAAACAAAAAAGCAAACATACAATTTTAGCTCGTATAAGAAGAGAAGATAAACAACGCAACACAAGTGGAGCACAATCCGGCACAACTTTTTTTTTCGGGAAATTCCACAAAAGCGGGGCTAACTTCGCAAAAAAAAGTACCTCCCCATAAAAAGTCAATCCTTGGACCGAATTTTTTTTCCAATACTGCACAAAGCAACACAAATGGAGTACACCCGGCACAACTTTTTTTTCGGGAAAATTCCATAAAAGCGGGGCTAACTTCGCACAAAAAAAAGGACCTCCCCATAAGAAGTTAATCCTTGGAGCGATTTTTTTTCCAATGCGGCACAGCGCAGCACAATTGGAGCACACCCCGGAACAACTTTTTTGTTTTGTGAAGTTCCACTAAAGCAGGGCTAACTTCACGCTTTCATGAAAAAAGACCCCATAGAATTTATATCCTTGGACCGATTATTATTTCCAATACCGCTCAATACAGCACAAGTCGAGTACACCCCGGCACAACATTTTTCCACAAAAGCGGGGCTAGCTTCGCACAAAAAAAGGACCTCCCAATAAAAAGTGAATCCTTGGACCGATTTTTTTTTCAATACGGCACAACACAGCACAAGTGGAGCACACCCCGGCACAACTTTTTTTTCGGGAAATTCCACAAAAATGGGGCTAGCTTCGCACAAAAAGAGGACCTCCCTATTATATAATAATATATATGGGTGATTCTCAGATAACTGTACTTTTTGTGTCCTCTGGCAATTTCACCTATATAGTAGGCTTTTTTTTCACAAAAAATGACGCTATAAGTTAGAAACTATGTTTTTCTAATAGAGTGGATCAATTTTACCACCAAATAGTTATTGGTCTACTGTGAAAGTTTGCAAATGTACCCCAAATGTCACAAACGTGGCATGTCCTACCCCTACTTTTTATACACAAAACGATGAAAAACGACCAAAAAACGGAAATAGAACAGAAAACAAGTTACTACACATATTAAGTAAATACTTAAGGCTACAATATTCTGAGCTCATCTGCAGTTTTAAATAATTTTTAGAGGGCACAATTTCGAATTAAAAACTGTCCCCTAGTTTTGGAAAAAAAAAAGTTCTTGAAAGCATTATGCTACTACTGCATGGTACTACTGTTTCAGTCAATAGATTGCAATACATATGCATTAATTCTGATCACTATCCATCACCCAAAGGTTATCATGTCCAGACGCTTCCAAAAAGAAATCTGTTTGCGTTTTATATGGCAGTTTATAAACAAAAACAGTTTTTTTTTTTTAAATTATGGTCACAAACGTGGCACTCGGCACTCCCAGGTAGTGCATTTTATTTTATGCATGAAACAATTTTTTTGTAGGATTTGCATACATGACCCCAAATTCTTTCGGAAAAATCTTGAACTCAAAAGCGTGCTTCACAATGAGCGATAAACTACAAAAATGTCACAAACGTGGCACTTTTTATCAGTCTGCAAAAAAACATATTTCGATATAAAGTTTGAGTACGCAGATGTTTAGTTGAAGGCTATTAATTATGTTTTTAATACAAACATTTTTCTACACCATCAGAATCCTGAGTTATCCTTACTCAAAAGTGAAAAAATCACTGTTTTGACATCTACTTAAAGCTATACAACAAAAACAACAACAAGTAAAATTAATTTTTGTCAATTGATTCAGACAGCCAAATTTATTGTCAACAAGACATAATTTACCGTTTTTCAATTGGATTTCCAGCTTTCGAGTTATAAGCGTTTAAAGTAAGGACATCTTTCGATAACATACAAAGGATTTTTCGACACCGAAAAGTTACAAAAAATCAAGTTTTATTATTTTTATCAATAACATATTTATTTACAAAAATTTCGAGACCATAATCGCATGAAAAATGACAGTTCTATGCTAGATTTAGTGAATGACCCTGCTAAACTATTGCTTTGCAAATTAACGGAATAAAAATTTCATCTGTTCATTCACTAAATCTACAAAAGAGCCTTATTTTTTCATCCGATTTTAGTCTGCAAGGGCTTAAAATTTTTGTGATAAAATATATTTTTGATAAAAATAATAAAACTTACCATTTTCGGTTCAGAAAATCCTTTGTGTGTTATTGAGAGGTATCCTTTTTTTAAAGGCTTATAACTCAGAATCTAGGAATCCAATTGAAAAACGGTAAATTACATTTTGTTGATAATAAATTCGGCTGTCTGAATCCATTGACAAAAATTAATTTTATTTGTTGCTGTTTTTGTTAATTAGATGTCAAAACTGTGATTTTTTCACTTTTGAGCAAGGATAACTAAGGATACTGATGTAATAGAAAAAAATCAAGATCAGATTCGTAATTAGGAGATCCTAATCCACCATAAACGGTTATAAAAACAGAGGACAGGAAACCATAGTTGATTTTTAGGGCGGACCACTGGACCACTGGACCACTGGAGACATGACACTGTTGGAAAATTAGTCTTGAAGTGTAAATTTGTCATTATATGCACTATATCTCTCATTAAAATGCTTCAAAACCATAATTTTTCCATACTGTGGCTAAAATGTCACAAACGTGGCAATTTGGTCACAAACGTGGTAGCAAAATTTCTTAATTTCGACCTCAAAGCCGTAAATTCACACTTGTAGTTCATCTACTTAAAAGGTGAGTTTTAAGAGTGTGTTTACACAAGACAGCATGAAGAAACTTGCAAAAATCCAAAAAAATTATCAGCCAATTTTACAACTCGAAAAAGCACAGTTATCTAAGAATCACCCATATATATAATACGATTCTTCCTATCTCTGAAACTATTAAATACAGAGGAACATAATTTGGTACATACGTAAACGGCATCGGGACAAACAATAATCACTGGAATAATGGGCGGTGGCACGCCCCTTAAATAATATATTTCATCACATGTCTGAAGCGCGGTTTCAAAAAATTTGGTACATATGTATGTATATGTGAAATGGGGCATTTTTTGAAGCGAGCGATGCCACTTTACTAGGTATCAATTAAAAGAAAGAAGTATATTGAGAAAAAACGAGTAAAGTTACGAAAAACAACTAGTTTCGATAAAAAGCAACTCTGAAATCAAGCAATCCGATCATAATCCTGAATATTTCGGTTGCGAGTCGCGAGACATTAATGTCGGGATTTTAGCTATGCATCTGCGCAAAAACAAATTACGTGTATTTAATTGCTTGTATATTTCATTCTTGCATTTCAGTTGCTAACACAGCAGTGCTTTATAGGTGCGCGAAGGCTAAAACTATGTTGTAATTCCATATTTAAAATAAATAATTGCATATTGTTTTCCATATCTATTTGAAACCCCAAAACACGGGACCTAAGCCACTTTCAAAATAAATAATTTTATCTTTCATTCACAAATAAAATTTCAGCTTACAAAATCTTCATGATTTTTACTATATTAGTTACAATTATTTTCAGAATGAAAAGATAACACAAAAATGTAACTGATACCGTAGCTAACTTAAGGGGGGCTTCCCATGTAAAAATCGATTTTTTTTTTTCATAGGTTGATAGAATAACGTCTGGGGAGTATATTCCTAAAGTTTCATGACTCAACTCTAAATATTATGGAAAATATGACTGATTGAACCAGCGACCTCATGTAAAATTTTCAAAAAATCGATTTTTTTTAAAAACTTTAAATCGTTTTTTCTCAAAACAATGGTTTTAAAATCGCGGTACACGATTGCGAAAAAACTACTTAACCGATTTTCGATTTCTAAAAAGTGTTTTGCAGATTATAAATTGAACGAGTGCATGAATGTCTGAAATTGTGGAAAAAAAGTTATTTTATACACTTTTTAGCCCCATTTAGTGGAAAAAAAATGACGAAAAAATAGCACTTTTTTTTCAAGACGTGATTTCAATATTGTAGAATCGAATTTTTTGGAGTTGCAGACATTCATGCACTCAGGGGAACCCTGCTGAGTAATAAAAAAATTTTGTTTTATGTTTCAGATAAATACTTTGGGCTCCACAATGTACCGCGATAAATCCTACTTGTTAAATGTCGCCACACGCAACATTTAATAAGTCCGCCATTTTGTCATTTTAGTTTTTGAAAAAATGCTTTTTTTATAGTTCTAACATGTTCTTAAATATATGCAAAAAATTATTTGTGTGTGTTTTTATTTTCCGAGTGAAAATCAATCCCGAAAAACAACTACTTTTTGACGTGTTACATGAGAAGCCCCCCTTAATTTTTTTGGAAAATGACTTAGGCCACTTTCAAAATAACCGGCTCATATAATATATGAGGAGTGATTTTTCAAAAGTGCTTATAACCAAAACGAGGCAAAAGTAATGTAATTTTAATTGCCTGATACTTTGTTAGAAATTATTAAAATTGGGTTCTGTTTTCACGAAAAGTTTACCTGATGGCGTGAAATTAATAATGTGTATGACAATACTTTTGCCTAGTTTTGGTTATAAGCCCTTTTGAAACATCACTCCTCATATATATTTTATTTATATATGTTATTATTTATATATTTATATATATATTATATATATACACACATATACACATATTTACATACATATATGATTATAAAAGGTTTTTCAATAAGAGCGCTACAAAAGTTTTTTTAAATAAAACAAAAACGGTTTTGGATATCAATAAAATTCTTTATTCCTGTGAAAGTACATTCGATGCCATTATGTATGAAACTCGATTTCTTTTGCATGGCCACCACGGGCACGCTTGCAGTAGTCCAGACGCTGAACCCAATTTTCGACAGTTTTCAAGCATAAATCGGCCGATCGATATTCGTACGAAGTTCATCAATCGTCGCTGGCTTGTTGCCATAGACCGTAGACTTGACGTAGCCCCACAGGAAATAGTCTAACGGAGTCAAATCGCACGACCGAGGCGGCCAATCGACTGGGCCATTTCGTGAGATAACTCGTTCACCAAACTTGGTTTTCAATAAATTGATTGTGACATTCGCTGTGTGGCTTGTGGCACCGTCCTGTTGAAACCCACGGCCCAATGACGCCGCCGGCCCATAAACCGCACCAAACCGTTATTTTTTCGGAATGGAATGGTGACTCATGGAGTACGTGTGGATTGCTGCCTGACCAATATCGCATATTTTGCTTATTGACGAAGCCATTCAGCCTCATCGCTGAAGATGATTTTTCGATGAAAATCCGAATCATTTTCAAGTTGCTGCTCAGCCCAATTCACGAACATACGAAGCTTCTGGTGGTCAAGCGGCTTCAGTTCTTGCGTCAATTTGATCTTGTAAGGATGTAGGCCAAGAGATCTTTTCGCAAAATTCGCCACAACGACGTCACAGAGATGCCCAACGCTTGAGAACGACGTGTGAGAGACACATTTGGGCTTTCTTGAACTGAAGCAATATTCTCGACACTATGGGCACTTCTTTGTCTCACTGGCACGGGAAAATTCTGTACTGTGCCTGTGGATTCAAATTTTTCCACTAGACGCTCAATTGTTGATCTGGTAGGCAAGGGCGTACGCTTTAGAGTTACAAAAATTTCATATAAAATTTATAGGCAAATAGATTTTATAAAATATTTTTATTTTTTGAACATCTCGATACCTTAAAGAGCTATTATAGTCCTATTTCCATTTTTACATATAAAGTTAATTTCCACAACCTCCTATTAATTTTCCAAAAAAATGGTAGAAAGTTTTTGTAGCGTAATTTTTAGTTAAGCTTCTTGTTATTTTTTGTATCAATTTAGTTACATACTTGATTTTATGTTATTTTTGTTAACTGGTACTGATAAAACCACTAGACAACTAATTTGAGGTAGCTTTTTTTTAGGGGCCGTTCTCGAGATATTCGAAAACTTCGATTTTTGGGGTTATGCCTCAATTTTTAAGAATATATTTCGAAAAACCCAATTTTGAGCGAATTTATTTTTAAACCATTTTAGAGCAATAATTAAGGTCTAATTAAAATTGGCTAAGCTATAGCAGCGCAAAGTTAATTTTTATAGTAGTTCTTACAACTTTTCAAATTAAAGCCAAATAAGACACGGTTTTTTTGGCAATAGTTTATACAAATACACTTTTATCTACCTTTACTTAATAGTATATTTAATTGCAAGAAATTCGATAGTAAAATCGGATAATAATATTTTAAAAAGTTATCAAGGTTTCACTGAAGTAAGACTATTCGTTTTTTTATCGAAAAAATAAACAGGTACAAAAATATGTTTTTTGCTCATAAATTTTTTTCTATGTTCTTGCAAAAAATGCTGCGATAAAAAATTGAAATTTTTTGTGTAATATAAGTAGATAATATTCGGTTCCAAAAGTCGATTTTTTATGTTTTTAATTACGTGGTCGGAAAATCGTTCGTTTACTCAAAAAGAAGGCTCTTACGAAAAAAGTGTATAAGGTTTAAAATGCTTTTATAAATTTTTTGAGAACTTTTTTTGACTTTTCAAAAATTGGTCAAAGAAAAAGAAAAGAAAAAAAAATTCTAAAAAAATTCACAAGTGTACGATTCTAAGCATTTTATGCATTATAACTTTTTAAAATATGATCCGATTTTAGTAAACTTGAGCCTAAAATATTTAAAATTAAATGCACTAATAAATAAAAATATAAAAAACATTCTAAAATTGTAAATGATTACTATGAAAATTAACTTTTCGCTGCTATAACTTAGCCAATTTGAATAAGATTTTAGTTATTGGTACATTTGAAAGAAGCGTAAGAATTTTTCATTAGTGTATACAAACATTCGATCAAAATTGTGTTTCTCGAAATATTTTTTTCAAAAATTAAAGCTATAACCTTAAAAATCGATATAGTCGATTATGTGTAGAACGGCCCCTAGGAAAAAAAAAAAAATAAAATAAATGCGTTTTTCGGAGTCAGCGACTTCAAATTAGTTTAGAAAATTTGTTTAGCAAAATGTTTCACACACAAATTAATTATTTTAAATTTAGTGTGATATGTATTTAAAAGATAGCCACGATTCATGATCGAAAGGATTTTAAAATTTTGAGAAACCATATTGGTTCCAGTTATAGGAGAATCATTCCTAACTACGCATGTTTCTTGCACCTCCAAATCCGATGTGCATGCTGCCGAGGATTAACCACACTCTGGTGGGTACCACTTGGAGAGTTATTTTCCATCGTTTTTCGATCCATGCTTCATTAGTATAATCTTCTCGGCAACGCCCCACGCAATAAGTTATAAGCTTAAAGCTGGATCCGGCAAGCGCTGCAAATATAGTGGCCAAATTCACTTTTAATTTCAGCCGCCCAATCTGGAACAGACGCTGACCTGGGAGCCGCCCACTCTGGGTCAGACGCATCAGGATTTTGACAAGATGCTTATTTTAAGGCGGCATCGACTCGCCATGTCAGTGCCAGTTACGGGCATTGTGGGTTTTCTTTCAAGGCGCAACGCTATGCCCTTCGACACCCTGGCTGGTCACCCGCTTTTAGTCGCCTCTTACGACAGGCATGCTTACCTCGGGCATATTCTGACCCCTTACCCGCAGGGGTAATGTGGCTTGTTACTGAACAACTAACGAACAAGCTGCAAGTATTCGTCAACAAATGCTTAAGGCGAATACTAAAGGTTTGGTGGCCTCGCACTATATCAAATGCCAAGCTACATCAAAAATGCAATCAGAGGGCTATAGCAATCGAGGTCAAGCTGCGCAAATGGAGCTTGATGCTTTCCTCTTGAGTAAAAAAAGATTTTTGCCTTCCGCGGGCGTTCAAAAGCCAAAAACTCCCATTTAACGTCTTGTTCTTGCACACCGGATCTACCATAAAAAAATTTAAACCTGGTACACTTGGCATGGAGTGCTTCATATACACAATTGGGTATGGTTTCTTGGGCAAAAATTCTTAAAATGCTCCAAAGAACACCATGAGAGGATACGCAATATAGACTTTGTCCGCCCCCTACAAATGGACCCACCCGAATATATATATATGATAATTTATATGATGTATATATAATGTGTAATCATGTATAATATTTATATATGTATGACTATGTGTGCATGTGAGATGCATAGTGTTGCGATATATGCAATGATAAATACTGAAAAACGTCAAAAAAATCAAACTTCGGAGGAAGATATCTCCCGACCGCGAACTTTTGACGATATGCGCCCATGGAGACTTTTTATCTAAGCACCGAATACTATTAGTTGCGAAAGTTTGGTACAATTTGACCGGGCCCACATAGATTCTGCGTGGTCCTTCTGTGTGCCAATCCCACTTTATAACCATTGAAAATTACTAAAGCAATCTTTTTGAAATTAATTGTAGGGAGCCAACTTGCTATTAGGCACCTTTGAACTGAAAGTGGGTGAAATATTGCCAGTGGTCGTGGAACCTCCAATACAAGTAAAACACGTTAAATGTTATTTCTCGCAAATGGTACAAGGTATTTGAATGAAATTTGGTATTTAGGTACTGCTTATCAATGCCTTGTAATAAACGAGGAAGAGCCACGCCCACTATTTACCCATTGAAAGTTTTAGATTACTCGAAAGAGGCTCCAATAATTTTGATAAAAATTTATGAGATGTTACCCCTGCAAACAACGATTTATGTGTGATATGTGGTTATATTGAGGCAACTCTATACGCTATAAAAAGAAAACTGATTATGCGATATTTAATTTCAAATTGAATTTGATAGAACAACTTATCTTAGGTTAAAAAATTCAAGCAAGATGCTTTTCACAAAACAACTTAAGTCGTCATAAAATACATGTTAAATGGCAAAAAAAAATATTGAGAAAAGCACTCCTTCGAAATAACCCCGTAGCGAATGTCATAAAAGAATCATTATGAGTCACTAACGACAGTGCTTTGGCGTTGATGACATTCAGGGACGTTCCCATATAAGTCTTTCATGACAATTCCATACAAGTGACCAAGCTGTCGTTAATACCTTCTGGATGACATTGTCATGCAGGGGACATGATGCCTTCTTGATGACATTGTCTTGGAGAGAGCATGATGCCTTGTGGATGACTTTGTCATGCAGTGGACATAAGTGACACAATGTCTATATGTCAACAACGTCAATGACGTGATGTGTTATTAACGGCTTCTGAATGACATTTTTATACCCTACACCCAGGGTATATTCACTTTGTCCTTCCGTTTGTAACGCAGAGAAGGAGGCGTGGCAGGTATAGAAAAGTATATATATTCTTGATCAGCGTCACCTCCTGAGTCGATATAGCCATGTCCGTCTGTCTGGCTGGCTGGCTGGCTGGCTGGCTGGCTGGGTGGCTGGCTGGGTGATGTGTGTGGAAATACACTTTTTGGGAAAACTAAGCAAGATAATTCAATGAAATTTGGTACGCTGCCTCCGTCATCAAAGATAGCTCGGGAGATTGAAAATGAGCAAAATCGGTTAACGGACACGCCTACCGCCCATACAAAAAATATATTCAAAATGCAATTTTAGGAGTATTTTTCACGACAATGCAACCAAAATACACATAAATACTAGAAATTGTAAGCGCAAGCTCTGAGAAAAAGCGAACTCGGACAAAAGGGCGTGGCACCTCCCATATAAGCAAAAGCTTCAAAACGCTATACTGAAAGCGATTTTTGAGATATTCGAACCAAATTTAACTCAGACACTAAGAACTATAAATGAAAGCTCTCAACAAAAATTGGGTGAAATCGGACAAGGGGGCGTGGCACCTCCCATATAAGCAAAAGCTTCAAAACGCTATACTGAAAGCGATTTTTGAGATATTCGAACCAAATTTAACTCAGACACTAAGAACTATAAATGAAAGCTCTCAACAAAAATTGGGTGAAATCGGACAAGGGGGCGTAGCACCTCCCATATGAGCAAAAGTTTCAAAATGCCATACGGAAAGAGTTTTTTGAGATAATCCAAACAAATTTCACTCAAATACTAAAGACTATAAATGCACGCTCTAAGCTAAAACTAGAGGAACTCGGACAAGAGGGCGTGGCAACTCCTATATAAGCAAAAGCTTCAAAACACTATGCTGAAAACATTTTTCACTCAGACATTTAAACCTATAAATGCAAGCTCTGAACAAAAACTGGGTGAACTCGAACAAGAGGGCGTAGCACCTCCCATATGAGCAAAATTTTAAAAATACTGCAGTGTAGGGTATTTAATGTTTGGCCAGGCCAAATTTTACACCCTTACTAGTTCTTTGTTCAAAACTTTTCCTATTCAATTCTAAATAATTAACATAATTACTAGGTTTTTTTTACCAAATTATATTATATTAAGGTGGTACATATCTTTTGCATCACTTACTAAATGAAGAAATTAATTTCAAAAGAATAAATGTATATAAATATGTATTAATGATATGTTGTCGCTACGGCGTTTCTTTGTGGTCTTCATTTGTACGCTCTCTTCTTATAGTTTCTCGAAGTTCGGCCACAATTTTCGTGAAATGCTATTTCTGTATGCCTCTATAAAATATTAAATAAAAAGTCTGCCATTACTGTCTCTACATAATTTAGGAACCACAATTCTTACATTTCCAGGACCCTTTTTTTTAGCAGATAAAAAATGATGAACAAATAAATGTTTGTTAAAATAAAATTTTTCACATCAAATTCAATCAGTTTTTTTAAGAAAATCAACTAGCAAGACTGACAAAGAAAACAACGAAAAATAATGAAAAAACGAAAGAGGATTTGTATGAGGCTGACGATTGCATGACATTTTCTTGTTTGCGTCATTTGTTGAGAGACGTATGCATGACAATGTCTTGTCAGTGACTATGTCAACGATATGTTATTGTATGTCGCCTAAAAAACGTGTGTGAGACTCAAAGTCACCTACAAGTCATTGATGAAAACACCATGGAAGTCAGCTTACGCTACGGGGAAGTTACTTTTCCCCTGGAAAGACAATGAATTTTTTAAATCAAAAATATTTGACAAAATTATCGTATTTCCAATGCATTAGATTAAATACTATTGATTAAATACTACTGACCTTAGACCAAAAAAAGTTACTGGAAAATATTTGTTTAGTATTCATGTATGATAAAAAACTTTTACATTTGTTCCAATTCCTACACAAAAACAATTAAGAAGCATCAAAGTGGTTTTTTAGCTCTTTTGAAAAGATGCCAATTTCAAGTTAGGTTGTTTTGTAAAACTACCATAGAATTGATTGACAGCTTATTTTCAATGCTTTTCGATTTTAATCACGATTTTCTACACTATTTGAAACATATTTCAATGATTTTTGGGATTTCGAAATAATTTTTGTTTTTTCGATGCCATTCCCATATTGATATTTTTAGGCGAAAATATATGAATTGCACCATATACAAAAGGTATAAGTCAGGCATTGAAATAAGCTGTAATAATACCCTATTTCTGCAGTAATAACTTCAAATTTGCAGTAATAACTTCAGAATATTGTTGAAAATTGTAATAATAATTTTCACCCAAATTCATATTACTTTGTTTTGCGTTAATCGTTGAAACTAAATACTCATTTTATTTCGCTTATAACCGTTATTTTAGTTGTCTAACCTTACCAATTTGGGCTAAAATGTAGCAACCACAATAAGTACTCGGCAACTCTACTTTAAACATATTTTTATAAATGCATTCGAAGAAAATTTCGCTATAAATTTTCAATTTTAAATTGAACCATTGGCATGATATCTGTTATTTAATATTAATCACTTGAATAAGACATTAAAAAAATTTTGCTAAAGATTGAAAATAAAAACAAAAAAAAAAATTCTGCAGTAATAACTTTTTCTTATTTCAACCCCTGGTATAAGTAAAAATATCGACTCAAAATCATCGGATCATAATGTATACCGAGCAGGGATCGGTCTCCTGGTACTGTATAATTATAATGGGATATACGAAACTAATAATATAAGTTAAATTATTACTCACCGTTTAATACCAATGTTGAAATAAATTTGAATTTAGTCACTTGCTTCCACTGTGCTGCCTATCAGTGACTCTATACGAAAATCCTTTGCATTTCCGAGTTTTTTGGACCTGTTGTGCTCAAAGTTTAACGTTAGAATTGTTGGCTTATAGATATCATTATCTTTGTAAGCTATCGCTGGTGGTTCTTCGAAGATAGAACGTTTTCTGTTGGAAAAGTTTTCATCTGGACTTGTTGATACTGGTAACGAATTATCAGATATCTCTGAGTTTTCAAATAAAAGGATATAAGGCGATGAAGTATTTGGCTTTGCATTGCTCTGAAGCTTGGCTTCATTATCCTCGGTAAGTCTCTTTGTACAAATGCTGTCGATGGAATCTGACCTACGAGACTCGTTTTCATTCTCGCTTTCCACGTCAATTCTATCACATGATATGTCGTCTGTGTTTTGAAAATTCCCCGTAGCTTCTGAAACTGGGCTATTGCACTGTAAATTGCGACCAACTAGATATGGTTGCACTTCGCTGAAAGAGTTTGCGCCTCTATAACTTTCCTGTGTGTTTGTAGGTCTCACAATATCATCAGAATTAATAGGCTCAAGGGAGTTGTTTGATCTGCTGAAAAATGATGCATTCTGACGTATCATTTCATTTTTTTCGCTATTTGGATATGATGTAGCATCAGTGTTTGTTAAGAATTCAAGTTTTTTTTCTACTGCTTGAGTTGATTCAAAGATTTCACCTGGTCCATGGATCATATCAAAGCATTCTAAACTGCTTCCAAAGTTGTTTAAATTTAAGTGAATAGGAAGCACTGGTACAGGTTTGCGTATCCAAAAAGGGGAAAAAGGACCAAAAACTGTAGGAAAAGGAAATCTTTGACTTATTGGCGCTCTTTTGTACCGTTTTCGCCTTCGTAGAAAACTTCCATTGTCAAACATATCTTCTGCTAATGGATCTAATGTCCAAAAGTTGCCTTTTCCTGGATTGCCGGGTTCGCGAGGAACTTTAATAAAACAATCATTAAGACTAAGGTTATGGCGAATAGAGTTTTGCCAAGCTGGAAACTTTTCTTTGTAGTAAGCAAATCTGTAAAAAAAGTTATTTTTAAATTACTTAGAACCTTATTAACATCTGATAATTCTATTTGATATTTAAAAAAAAACTATGATTGGGGGCCGTTCACATATTAAGGGAGTAGTCAGGTAGAAATAGCGTTTTTGCGAAACCATTTTTTTCATATAAATTTTAATTCAACATTTTTGATGTTTTTATATGTTATTGTACATATTTTTAAGTAGCAAAAAAAAATTTTCAATTTTCGTTGACTTCCGGTGAAGATATGGGCGACCGGAAGTAGGCCGGTTTTGATGTGGTACCCACGATTTCTCGATTTCAGATCATCTGAAACACAAAAAACAAATTGCATTTTAAAGTACATGTGAATGGCTATCTTGGGTACCAGAACTGGAAAAAAATATTGATAAATAAACAAGTAGTGCAATTTTCAATTTTTTTGGTCTTTTTTAACCTCGTTTTTTGTTAATAATATTGTTAAATATTTATTGACAGTATTGATTCTGGTATCCAAGATAGCCAAATCTATTACGAACATTTAAAAACAAAAAAAAAAAGCATTTTTAAAAATTGAAGTAAATCAGTACAGTAGATCTGCCGGAATCGTGGGTACCAGTTCAAAAAACACGTTTAAAGATTTCACAACAAATTATCAAATTATCAAACTAGTTTTTAATTACTTACCGATTACATCTGAGGGAAAAGAAGGTTTCTACATTATTCTTGAGGGTTTAAAGTATCCGAAACGGGAAAAAAAAATTTTTTTTTTAAAAAAATCTACCTGACTACTCCCTTAAGTAACGCAATTTTCGACCAATTTTAATACCCCCCCCCCCCCTCCCCGGTCATAATGCAATGTAACAAAACGTACAACCCCCTTTTAGATAACGTAGTTGATGACCCCCACCTTCCTCCTGGCGCGTTACGTAATATGTGAACGGCCCCTTATTCTCAGTTTGCTGGTGTTATCGAATAAAAAATAAATTGCTTGCTTCAGTTTGCTAAAGTTCTTGATAAAAGGGCTTTTTAATGTTATAACTAAAAAAAAAAAGTGGGGACTACAATCCAAACGTAAATATACGATTTATTACACTGATATTTATTTGCGTATACCAGTTTATTCCAAAGAATGACTGCCCATACGTCGCACAGTGGTATTTTGACTGAAAAAATTTTTTAACCACTAAATTTTTAAAAATTTAATGACGCAGTTTTATAAAGAAATGTTTCACTAAGTACTATTAATGTTTTTTCTAAAAAGTCATATTTTTACTGCGAAAAAATTAGCCAATGTCACTAACGGCTTGCACGTGTTTCCTATTTTAAGGTTAATCGATGCAGTAGTTTAGCCGTAGTAGCGCAGTTTGCCAATAAAGGATTGGCACCTCCCACTTTAAAACACAAAATTCATGATTCAGCGGACTAGCCGTGAGGGCATGGTACCGCCCACTGTGTCAGTGATCAGCTGTTTTTTTTAGAAACAGTGTGTTTCAATGGTAACACTTACATACATATGAGTACTGCCATGCTTAGCTCTATTTCTAAATTTACTGCCACTACCGCAATGCTTCTTAGCAAGCAAACGGAAAAATGGGGGAGGCAACTGTGTAATAATTAAAATACAAAAGAAAAACAGCCGACCACTGCTGCTGCCGCTGACACTGCCACTGCTTTATTGTAAGTTCTAAGCAGTAAAATACGAAACAGCTGATTAAAGCCACTGCCGCTGCCGCATTGTAATTCCGCTATATCACTGCTCCTCCTCACAATCGTTCCAAAATAGAAAAATTAAGCGAATATGATGAGATTTAGACACAGAAACAAAAGACTTCAATGTGTCCAGCCGGAAAATTTTTAGTTCTCCAAAAAAGACTTTCTCAAACTTTAATCAAACACATTTCAAAGAACATCATTTCCTCAAGTTTCCTCAAATTTCATAAATTAAATTTTCCCAAAAATTTTCCCACAATTTTCCATCAAAGTTTTCAGGCTGAAAAAAAAAAAAAAAAATCAAATAGAGTAACTTAGGGTAATGTGGTTACCTTTTTCCTTTTTTCTACCAAAGTAATGGTAGTAGTTTAGTTTGGTCAATTAATTAGTATTAGTTATTCTATTGTTTTCACTATTATATTATTTATAAAATAAAATATTAACTTCTTCAAGCGTGAGGCCAGATAAATTGACAGTATCTAAAAATAGCTGAAAAAGAAAAGTGTTGGGTAATGTGGATCACCCTGTCCATTTCCTAAAGTAGTACCGTTGTTCGCAACTTTTGTTGACTAAAAGTGAAGTTGTATTATTTTAGATTATAATTGCTATAAAACAGTGGTAAAGGCTTATTACAGAATATTTTTTTGTAAGATAAACCAAATTCGTACTAAGAAATGAATAAGACATAAAGAAAACTTAATCATACGTAAAATAGTGCACCATAGTACTCAAACTCGGGTGGTTCACACATGTAATTAGCTTTTAAAGGTGTAATAGTAATCAGTGTTAAATAATATGGGGTAGGCCACATTACCCGAAAACATCACTTTTTTGAAATAATCATTTAATATATAAAAGCAATGGAAAAGCAGACGTGCTTATGCATTTTTTCGTTGAATAATAGCTCCGCAAATGCATTAGAGTTATTTGAATTTTAGAAAACAGAGTTCTGAGGAAATTATTAAGCTATTCAGTACGCATTTTGACCTCACAGCTTATATAAAGAAATTGCACATATGTAAGGAGCATAACAGAAAAGCCAAAGAGCGTAAAAAATATGTTTTTCGAGCTTTAATATGCACAAATAACCAGAATTGTTATATATGGGTAATTAAAGGGTACACCACATTACCCACATAGTCCACATTACCCTAACTTACTCTATCTATAATTATGTTGTTTTTGAATAATTTTGGATAAAAGTGAGGAAATAAATTTTAAGCTCCCTTAAGTTTCCTCAAGTTTCTATTTTTCATTCTCACTGAGAGTTTTTTACACAATTTTCCACCAAACCTGAAATTACTTTCCGGCTGAACACATGCTTGTTATACTACTTATAACGTTGTTATTATTCGGAATTTGCTACAGCATATACTCGTAAAAATAAACCTTGAATATCTTTAAGTTTCCTCAAGCAAACTCAATATTCATCTCCAAAACAAAATATTCAGATAACACAGGTTTACAAAAAAAAAAAAAATGTCATGGCGTTTTGACCAGACTATGTGTTTCCTAGGGACTTTGACGTCCTGAATCCGAATCCTGGGTCCGTTTTTTTCCAGAACGTCTAAAAAAAAATATTTCAAGGTCATATGGAAGTCAAAATGGGGTTCATGTGTCGTTTAGTGATAAATTTACTAAAATTCTGAAACTAATTTTTAATCATTGAGCTCTTAGGTCTTAAAAAGGATATGTAAGCAAAAAGAGTATCTCTGACCTAGTTTCAAAGATATAGCTATCGGAAGATCAGAATATATATCTTCTATGAAAACCGCTATAAGTTGGGAACCCCTGAATGGATTTGGAAAATATTGGTGTCATATGAAAGGTATTTTATTGTTGTTGCTATTTTTGTTGTTGTTTTTGTTGTTGTTGTTGCTGGTGTTGCTGATTTATTTGTTGTTGTAATTAAAAAGTTTCATAAAATTTCAAAAAAGCTCATATCTCAAAAACTATGAATCCAATTGAAAATATTCCCAATATATTTTTATAGGCTGTCAAAATACCTTTCATATGACACCAATATTTTACAAATCTATCAAGGGGTTCCCAACTTATAGCGGTTTTCATAGAAGGTATATCCGGATCTTCCGATGGCTATATCTCCGAAACTAGGTCCGAGATACCATTTTTGATCACATATTCTTTTTAAGGACTAAAAATTCAATGATAAAAAATTAGTTTCAGAATTTTAGCGAATTCATCACTAAACGACACATGACCTCCATATGACCTTGAAAATTTTTTCTCAGACGTTCTGGGAAAAAACGGACCCGGGATTCGGATTCAGGACGTCGAAGTCCCTAGGAAACACATAGTCTGGTCAAAACGCCATGACATTTTTTTATTTTGTAAGCCTGTGTAATCAAAGGATTGCCGCATTGCATACTTTTTGGATGAACAGTAATAGTACACCTACGTACTATATATAACTTTGCTGTTGCATTTATACAACTAATCTTAAAAATTAAATGTTTTTAAAGATAATTTGGGGAAATTAGTTTTTAATTACGTCAAAATAACTCATTTTCCTCACCTCAAACTTTTCCCATAGTTTTTAATCGAACTTTTCTGGCTTAAATTCATTGAATTTTTCATAACTTTCTTAATATTCAACATTTATAAATGAAACTAAAAGCGAAAATTAGCCGTTATTTTTCTCTAGTGTTCTCAAGTTACCACGCTTTTCTACTTACCCTCAATTTTCCACCAAAGTTTTCCGGATGGAAAATCTTAAATCACGCATAACTTTGACTGTGTTAAATATTTTTGGAAGAAAATTCTTGAGGAAATCAATTTTCCATATCCTCAAGTTTTATGCTTTTTCTGAATTTTTCCTCTCATCTCAGGTTTTCCACAATTTTTAACGAAAGTTTTCCGAGAGCAAAATATTCAAGCATTTCTTTGCAACTGTTGTATACTTGTGGGCTAAAATGTTATAACAGTTTTATTCTATAAACTTTATTTGTTATTATATATTTGTTTTGGAAAATTTTTTTTTCCATACATTCTGGCTAAAATATGTAAAACTTGAAAATTTACAAAATGCAACACACTTTTATATGGTTGCCGACTTATTGTTTTCCAAAGTTTTGTTTCAATAATGTATTTGTAACTAACTTATTTGATAATTTTGTTTGGAAAACGCTTTTTAAAAATTGTATACAAACTTTCAGGGTTGCTGTTGTAAATTTTACTTAATCATTCCAAAAAATATTCGTCCTTATACGTTTTAATGATTTTTTCCTCCTTTGTGAACTTCGCCTTTTTTATAAAAATTAGTCATTTAAAAAAAAAACAAGATTTTCATTTCCCAGATGCACATTTCGGTGTATTAAACACCACTACAGTGGTCATATTTTTATTAAGTTGTTCAAACTTCAGACAATTTTTTAAATTTAAAAATTCCGCTTACAACAACGCCGTTGCAGTTAAGGCATACTATGCAGCGGCGATGTTGTAAGCGGAATTTTTAAATTTAAATAATTGATTGAAGTTCGAACAACTACAATAAAAATATGACCACTGATGCGGTAAAAGGCAGCAAAAAATGTTAAATTCGGTTACCATTTGCTTTGCGGTATTGTCCTATTTGTTAGTTTTTGACTAATAATAAAATACGTTTAAATGAACTTATTAAAAATCCCACAAACTTATTAAGGCCAACCATCAAGTTATTTTCTAAAGTTTAGTTGTAGTCCATTGCTCTTTTAATTGATTTGAAGTATGGGTTCCCAAATCGCTCAAATAAACTTTTTTTGAAATAAACATAAGCTTTTGTGTTGCCAGCTGGTTTTTGTTTTAGTAAATTTTGTTTTAATCATTCCTAAAACAGATTTTTGCCTTTAAACGTTCAAATAAACTATTAAATGTCCAACATACATTTTTAGGGCTACCACCTGGTTATTATACAAAATTTTGCTTAAATCATATTTTTGTGAACTAAATTTAAATTTTGCTTCCAAATATGCTCAGATATACTTTTTGAACATTTACATGAACTTTAAGGGTTTCCTGACATGATATTAATTAACGTATTTAAAAATCCAACATACGTTTTAGAGCTACCACCTGGTTATTTAACAAAATTTAAGTTTTGGGTTCCAAAAATCCTCAGATAAACTCCGTGACGCTAAAATTCGCTAAAATGAACCCCCTCCCCCCTATTTCACGAAAAGTGGACCAGACCCCCCCTAGCGTCATGTGACAGTAACCGAAACCCCCCCTATCCATATTTTTTTTTTTATGTATATGTCACACTAATGTGCACGTATTTTCACGTAAAATGCTAAATATCAGTAAAAATAAATTCTCATTATAAGTTTCTATTTATATTCATATTAATGTATCGAGCCCTAACCGCCAAAAAGGCTTAACCGACACGATTTCAGATTTCCGTTTTTTGAAAGAAATCGATAACTCGCGTCCATAGAATCTTTCCTTCAAATTTCATGACTGTTAAAAGTACCAGTGCGAAGTTATAGCGAAAGCAATTTTGACTCTGGCACTACAATGTATACGTATGCAAAGAAAATTCAAAAAAAGGTATAGTTGCACTAGTTTTGTCATTTTTGTTTAGACGGGTATTGAATATTGATCTTTGAGTTGTTATATTATAATGATAATGACCGCTTTTCTGCTAAAATTTCCTTCATAAACTACAATCATTAAACTGACGGTTTTCAGTATATCGCTGACGTTTAACGATTCTAAAGAATAACAATTTATGTTTTCAAAATATTCCTCAGTTCACACTGAAAGTGTGTTATAAATTGTTAATCATTATTTTTGTATGCAAAAATTACAAAACTAATATTTTTAAAATTGTAATTTAAAGTCAGTGGGTAATCAATCATTAAAGTTAGTTTTTATTTCCGTACTTTAATTCAACCTAATTGATGAAACCTCTATTCCGGCTAAATTGATGGGGTTGCATCAAATTGAACTATGTATACTATAGAAGAGTACGCGGAATGTAGACGAAGCAGTTAAAAATCATATTTAAAAAATTCTTTTCAGTTGCACCGAATAGCCCAGGAAAATTAGTCAAAAAAGAGCTGCTGTGCGAAATAATTCCAAGTAAATTTTTTTTCACCGGAATTATATTTATTTATGCATGGTTAATAAAGTGTAAGAAGTCCATTGAAGTCCACTGTGCGCATAAAAAGTTATTCAGGCTCAAAGGTCGTTAACATCAGTTTTTTGCAAATGTCTCGCTAACGCAAACTTTTACAGAAAAATTTTTCGCTGCAATTTTTTAACACAGGAAATTTCCTATAGTTTAGGAGATAACCCAATTTAAAAAGTTGTGCACAGGTTTTATATGTAAATGCTACGTATAAGTTCATATTAAAATATCTTACTTTTAAAATTGCGAATTTTCTTTAACGAGGAGTCGTCCAAAAAAAAAAAAAAATAAAAAAACCTTGCAAAAGATAATTGGATTCTGTATACACCGTATTAAATTTTTTTTGGAGCCACTCGAAAATACTGGTTTTTGAAGGATATCTCTGAAACGATAAAAAGCAATTGCATCAATTTTGTAGAAAATTACAAGATCTACAAAAAATAAGCCATTTGTGAACACATTGAAGTAACCGTTTAGAAGTTATTCAATAAAAGCCGGTTTTTCGCCATTTAAAGGTTTTTTTGAAGATCTAAACGGTTGCTTCAATGTGTACACATATGGCTTATGTTTTGCAGATTTTGTGATTCTCTACAAAATTGGTGCTATTACTTTTTATCGTATGACTTTCCGTTTCAGAGATATCCTTCAAAAACCAGTATTTTCGAAACCTTAACGGTTTTTGAGTAATATCTTTTAGACCGTGAGTGGCTCCAAAAAAAATTTAATACGGTGTATGCAAAATCGAATTATCTTTTGAAAGGTTTTTTAATTTTTTTTGTACGACTCATCGTTAAAGAATATAAAAACTGGGAACAATTTTACTTTATCGACTGTTGTTTTTTTTTATTTTTTTTGCCCGCGCAATTTTTAATAAAAAATTTTAATTTTTTCAGAATAATAAGTAGCTGCTGCGCTTGTACAAGTAACTGATTCTCTTTGTAGTTGTTGTAGTAGTAGTAAAGTTGTTGTTGTCTGTTCGGCATTGTTGTTGTTAAAAGTTCCTAATTTCAAGCAAATTGATTTTGTCATTTTTGTTTTTTTCTATAAAAATTTATTAATGATGCAATTTCAGATACATTTTGCATATCAAATGAAAGAAAATAATTTGGGCTTCCTAATTATTAAAATTATAAGACATTTTTTGGGAAAAATAACGGTTTTTTGGGAAAAAATGGGGTGAATTTTTGAAAAGTTGTCATATCTCAAAAACTATGACACAAATTGAAAAATTTTGTACAGTAATTATATAGCCCGGTAAAATACCTTTCATATGACATTTTTAAAATCCATTCAGGGGTTCCCAATTTATACCGATTTTTATAAAAGGTATATCCCGATCTTCCGATGGCTATACCTCCGAAAGTAGATTTGACCAGAAGTTGTTACTGTTGTTGTTGTAATTAATTCCCAGAGCCCTATTTGGACAAAAACAAAACAACAACAGTCGATAAAGTAACATTAAGCCAAACACCGTGCACAACTTTTTAAATTGGGTTATCTCCTAAACTATAAGCTACACGAATATATTTTTTACATCTTTACATAGGAAATTTCCTGTGTTACGAAATTGTGCAGAAAAACTTTTCTGTAAAAGCTTGCGTTAGCGAGATATTTACAAAAAAACTGATTTTAGCGACCTTTGAGCCTGAATACCTTTTTATGCGCACAATGGACTTCAATGGACTTTTTACACATTATTCATCATGCTTTAATAAAGACAATTCCAGTGAAAAAAATTCACTTGGAATTTTTTCGCATTTTATTGAGACATTTTTAGATTAAAGATTAATTTTGTTTTTAAAAAATACGGTGTAAGCAAAATTTTAAATTAAAATAGAAAGCGGCCCTGAAAAATATCAGAAGAATTTTCGCAGTGATTCTAGTGGTCACATTAAGATGGCTCTGTACGTTAAGTATGAGAATTTTTTAGTACAGGAAAATCAGAACATACTATGAAATATAGTAGTATATAAACGATTATTTGTAAATCAGGGAAGTACCGCTCCATACGTTGCTAATTTAAGCCTACTATGTACTTGTAGGCAACAGTTATAAAAACATGAATATTTTTCTCTCGGAAAATTATGATTGAAAATTGTGGGAAACCTGATATGTGAGGAAAAATTCGGAAAATTCTGAAAACTTGAGGATATGGAAAATTGATTTCCTCAAGAATTTTCTTTTAAATATATTTAACACAGTCAGGTCAAAGTTATGCGTGTTTTAAGATTTTTCAGCCGGAAAACTTCGGTGGAAAATTGTGGGAAACTGAGGAAAGTGCAAAATCGTGGAATCTTGAGAGAAATAAAGATTTATTTTTGCTTTTTTTTTTCATTAAAAAATATGGAAAGTTATGAAAATTTCAATGAATTTCAGGCAGAAAAGTTCTATTAAAAACTATATGAAAAATTTGATGAGAGGAAAATGTGTTATCTAAGTTATGAAACTTAAGGAAATGATGTTCTTTGAAATGCGTTTGATTTTAGTTTGAAAAAGTCTTTTTTGGTGAAGTTAAAAATTTTCCGGCTGCGTACTTCTGGCAGTTTCTAAGCTCGCATACCGAGATATTTTTAAATTTGACATTAAAATTAAAACACGTAAATTTAAAAAAAAAAAAAACAAATTTCCGTGATAACAGAGAAATTGTACCCACTGTAGCACCATTAAAATAGGTCTGCCGGTCATTTAAGGCAAAAAAAATTTGGTCGGCCAGATTTTTTCTGAATGGTTATGAAATTTATCATCGATTAATATTAAGATTGATCAAAATCCGCGATGACGGCAAAACATTCCGAAAATTGAATAATTCAAACATCATTTAAAAATATTTCTGCCAGGCTATAGCCATGCTGACCAAGCTTTTCTTATTCGTCTTAGTGTAAACTACCATTTTGCATTAAAAATTTCAGAATCCGCGATGACGGCACTTTAAGTATTGCCGGCTCCCGGACTATTAATAAAAAAAAAACTCAATAAATTAAAAAAATTTCAATGTTCGATGTATTTGTCAATACTGAATTCCAATTCGGATTCAGAATTGCTTAAAAGTTAAAAAACAAAGTTACAAAGAGGACACACGAAATTGTTTAGGACTTTTCTATTAAATGCATAGTTTAGTATTATTTTTATTTTCAAAATTAGCTATGAATTATTGTCGTTTGTATTTTTTTTTTTTTAAGTTTTGATCATTCCTAAAAGACATAATTTTAAAGACGAGGAATATACTATATGATGCACTTTATAACTTATAAAAAAAAATTTTTGTAACTTGGACATTTAGAAATGTACTAATCCGATCCACTGCCTAGTTATGAAATTATATCTATTACCGATACCGGTATCCCGGTCTTGAAAACCAGTATTTCGGTATTAAATTTTTATTATTTTTAATAATAAATTAAAAGTGCTATTTCGGTTTAAAAACAAAAGATAGTGTTAAGAAATTATGCTCAAAATGCTAACATCACTATTAATCAAAATTCGACAATACGTGTGGTACCAAAAATTCAGGCAAAGAATCGGAGGATCATGTTTGACCTGTAATTGAAAAATTTCGGCTGATTGTGAAAATATTTCGTACATCACCATCAAAAAACGATAAAATTTTGCAAAAATATGTAAAAGAAGAGTTCGGGAAATAACTCAAGTAGTTTTGGATTGTAAAAAGTTATTATAGACTCAAATATTAATGCAAAGTATCGTATACCTAAAATGACTTTCTTTTGGTTAATATTGAGGGTGTTTCTTAAAACGTGTTAATGCCTCGACATCGTTTTTAAATTGATGTTTCGTTTCCGATTGCTTCTTTGCTTATAGCAAGAATATACAAATGAAAGTACAACAACAAAGAAGAATAAAAAAGGAATATTAAAATTGAATTGAGTTTTATGGCGTTTCTAGTATGATACATTTATAGAGGTAGCGCCAAATTGTCAAGACAAGCAAAACGGAGACAAATAAGTAGCGAATTCTATCAATGAGAACAAAATAGAATAGTTAATTTTGATAGAACTTGCGCCAAGAACAAGAAAGCGCCATCTGTGCTGATGCTACCTCAACAACAATTACATAGGGACTACAAAGCGCGCGAGCTACGTCCTCTTACCCTACAGTAAAATTATAAAAAATAAAACATGCATATTTATGAATAAATATGTATGTCACTATAATAAGCAAACTGTGTGGAATAGCGTTATCGCTATTTCACAGACAGTGAGTATCAAATTCAGTTGAAGTCACAAATGCAGAATATGCTGAGTTGCATATTTTGCATTCAGGGCCAACTGAATTTGAAGCTTGAAGTTTGGGTCTAAGTATAATAAAATCAATTCTGTAGTTAGTCTTAAGATTCATTTGAATAAACGAACATCTAAATGTGTATGTTTTATTCCAACATAAGTGGCGCAGTCAACGGAGCTTAACCTAAGTTAAGATAAAGAACAACTGCATAAAAATTTAACAAAAATTTATAAAAAGTTTATGAAAAAGATACAACTACGATTTGACAGCAATAGAGGATTTATCAACATGGAAGATTTAGTTAGAAGATTAGATCAGTTATCCCAAATAATACGAGGACAAGAGCAAAGGCTGAACGACCAACAGCAACTTACTCGACAGCAGCAAGAACTCCAACAGCAACAGTTGAAACAACAGCAACAGTTGAAACAACAGCAATCGCACCAACAAGAAATGCAACAGCAGATACAACGTCTAGTACAACAATTGTTGCCGCGACAACAGCCCCAATATCAACAAGCTCATCAAATTGAACAACAACCAGAAGAGCGTCATCAAAATGATCGGGAAGCAGATTTAACTTTGAGTGCCAATTAAATTTTTACTCAATTTAGGCATCTTCGCCCTTTTTTAGACAACAAAAATCATGGTTTCACATCATTTGTGAAATCAGTGGAAAACGTAATCAACTTAAGCAGAGGAAATTCCGGTTTATGCAGATACGGAATGCAGATTGTGTTAAACGACAAAATTACGGGAGAAGCTGCAAGAGCCATAAGGATCTTAGGAAGTGATATGTCGTGGGAAGAATTAAAGACAACATTGAAGCAATACTTCAGGCTGAACAAGAATTATGGCGACCTATTCAATAAAGCAAGGGAAATAAAGGTTAGTAATAGTATTAAGTTTGAATTAAATGAAATGTTTGAGTTTGATGAGAAAAAGCCACAGCTATATAGACCGGAAAACATTGATAGAGATTTAGTTCAAATAGTCTTGGAAAAAATAAGCGGTCATGTTCGTATCCGCATTCAGGAAGGTGAAGAGTTAGATAATCTTTCTAAAATACATGGAAGATTAAAGTAACTTAATAACAATAGATGCATAGAATACAGTCAGAGGAAATTAAAAAAAGTTTAGCTCAACAAATGCAAATAATGATATTAGAAACTGTACTAGTACAAAAGTACAGAATAACCAGAATAGCCTTTCCCATAGTGATACCCAATTAGGTGGAAAAAGTTTTTCAAATACACAAATAACAAATTATAGAAATAACAACTTTAGAAATGGTGTTAATAATAATTCAAATTAGATTTCGTATATCCAATATGAGTGTTGACTATGGCAGCTGAGGGCAAAACGTCAATAATTCAAATAAAGACGCAAACATGGATATTGGTAACGTTTATGAGGAGGAAGTAAATTTTATGATATTGCCTCAGCATCAAAACTCCCCATAGTAAAAGTGACTATAACCAGATCAAAATTAAATGTTTGATTGATACTGGGTCTACAACCAGCATAATAAAGCCAAATATTTTGATTGAAAACACACCAAAAGAACGTTTAGCAAAACCATTGACGTACCTTTTTTAATCGACTGAATCAAGTTCAATTCCAGGCAGTAACACCTATTCCTAAAGAATTCTTAGCCGAAGGCACTTTAAAGTGGAAACTTATAGATTTTGGTAACAACAAATACGATGCAATAATAGGCCAACCTTTGAAGAGACCTTTTAAAGCCAAAATAGATTCAGAGAACAACTATATTGAGATATTCGGAAATAAGTTATACTTTGAGGAATACTCACTATCATACAGTTACGATGAAATAGTAAACTTGGAAGGCTTTAATATCCATAAAGGCAAAAATATAGATAAAATCAATTTGAATCATTTAAATAATGAGGAACAGAATCAAATAAAAAAATTATTGTTAGAATTCGTGGACATTTTCTTCAAAGAAGGAGATAAGCTTACTTCTTCAAACGAAGTATATCACGAAATAGTTACAAGGGTGGATAAACCCTTGTACTCAAAAATATTCAGGTACCCTCAAATCCATAAAGTGGAAGTTGAGAAACAAATCGGAAAATGCTTAGTCAAGGTATAATTCAGGAAAGCAAATCACCATACAATAGTCCTCTTTGAGTAGTTCCAAAGAAGATTGATAGTTCAGGCACAAAAAAACGGCGTCTTGTTGACGACTTTAGGCTGTTAAACGATAACACTGTTAGTGATAAATTTCCGATCCCAAATTTGAATACTATTCTTGATAAATTGGGCAAGGCCGAATGTTTCACGACTATTGACATCGCCAAGGGATTTCACCAAATCCCAGTAAAAAAAAGAAGATAGGGCAAAAACGGCCTTTTCGACTCCGTTTGGACATTACGAATTTCTTCGTATGCCATTCGGTTTAAAAAATGATCCATCTACCTTTCAGAGGTTGATGAACTCAGTGCTCCATGAATTTATCAACAAGATATGTGTCGTCTACATGGATGACATTTAATATTTAGTACATCCCTTACATAGCACATTACAAATATAAAAAAAAAAATTTTTAACATTGCGAAAAGCAAGACTAAAAATTCAAGTCGAGAGGTGCGATTTCCTTAAAAAGGAAACATACTTTTTAGGACATATTCTTACACAAGAAGGAGTATAACCAGATCCTTCAAAAGTTACGATTATAAAAAATTTGAAACTACCCAAAAAGCAGATAAAGTCATTTTTAGGGATGACAGGGTTTTATAGAAAATATATAAAAGACTATGCGAAAATTGCAAGTCCTATGATTAAATTTTTAGGAAAGAATCATAAAGCAAACTGCAATGATCGTAATTATATAACCGCCTTTGAAAAATTAAAAGATATTTTGACAAATGTCCCTATTTTACGCTATCCAAATTTTGCAAAAAGGTTCAAATTGATAACCGATGCAAGTAATGTAGCGATTGGCGCCGTCTTGACAAAAGACGGCCACCCAATAGCTTATGCATCGAGAACCTTCAACAAGCATGAAACCAACTACTCAACAATAGAGAAGGAATTGTTGGCGTTAGTATGGGGCATGAAATATTTCCGTCCGTATCTATTTGGAATGGAATTCAACTTGTTGAGCGACCACCAGCCACTTGCTGGCTGCAAATTGTTCTGGTAGGCCCATAAACTCTACGCAACAGAGATGGTTGATTAAAATGGGGGAACACAACGCGAAAATAGACTATATCAAGGGCAGAGAAAACAAAAACGCCAACTTCCTTAGTAGAATCAACACAGAAAGTAATGAAATAAATTTTGCATTCGTGGAAGATTCTACAGGAAAGGATAATAATGGGGCAGAATCGAAACTACCACCAGCGGACTTTCGGGTAAGTGTAGTCGTTAGCGAATATGGCTACCAAAGCGATGACGAAGGCAACAAAATAAACAGTGGAGAAGAAACAATAAACTACTGCAATAGCTCCACTGCAGCTTCAATTCATTCACAACCAGAAGAGAGAAACCATATACATACCTATTTTAGACACAGTGGTTAACAGATTCAAAACACAAATAGTTCTCATTGAAAAAAAAAGATAAAGAATTTAAAAAAATTTTAGCCAATAAAAGAATTTATTTAGATAGGAGTGACTTACCAAATAATATTGCTGACATAGTCCGAAGACATGTTTACAAAGGGAAGGTAGTAATATACTCAAACCTTAGCGATTCTGATTACAACATATTGCAGCTCAAGCTGATAGAAATATTTTCCAATAACAATGGAATTAAATTCGTGAAATGTAATCATCTTGCAAAAGACTTTTATGACGAGGATGAGGTTGCTAAGCAAATTTCACTTTACCATGCAAAGGAATCGGGACATGCTGGTATAGTTGCAAATTGTGAAGCAATTAAACGCAAAATTTACTTTCCAAATCTGAAACTTTTAATACAAAAGCGATATTTGTGCTGGAGGTAAATACGATAGAAACCCTATAAAAAAGAAATTCGAGATTACCTCGACATCTTCAGACTCAAAAAAAAAATAGTCCACATAGACACCTATGTTAATTCAAAACAGTAATTTTTAATTTTCATTGATAAATTTTCAAAGCATGCTGTACGCTTTCACCTCGAGGATCGTAATAGCCGAACACTAGTTGAAAAAATTCGACTTTATATCTCTATTAGGGGTAAAATGGAAAACATTATTTGCGATAACGAATTCAATAACGCAAAAACGAAGGGATCAACATTCACTTTGCCAAACCCAATAGAAAAAATAAGGACATTGATCTTGACCATTCTACAATCAAAGACACGCCTTTAAATGTGTTAGAAAACAAAATTCACAAGGCGGAAATAAAAAGACGTATTGAAAAACAAAAATGTTCTAAGATTTCTAGGTTAAACGAAAAAAGAGAAGATTATAACGAGCAAAGAGTGGTGGGATTCATAAATAATTTTGATAATGTTAGGCATAAAGAAAAGCCAAAGTTTAGGAAATATCATCCCAAGAATGTACATACAAGCAATATTAAACGCCCCTTTAAATTTACAGGTTTCCGTAATGATAATGATCCTGATAGGGCTAATGATAATACCAACGACCAAGACTTTACTGGTGAGTGAGAAAATTACGTCAAACCTAGGGTATATAATATATAATTAAAATGGAAACGGTTGAGGTAGCTAGTGAACATAACATTTTAATTCACGAAATCAATCCCAAGGGAAATAATAAAAAATTTTGAGGAAGTAGTACAATACATTGAAAACGAAAATTATAAAAAATTAATGAAAAAGGAAATTATAACTTTGAAAAATAAAGTGAAAACAATAATACCACGTAGACTTAAACGAGGGCTACTTAATATCGTAGGCACAGGTTTGAAGTGGTTATATGGCACATTAGATGAATAGGACAGACAAAATATTGAGGAAAAATTTTCGATCGTGGATAAAACCAATCATGCTTTAATAGAAAATTTGAACCAACAGATAAGAATTAACTACAATTTCAATAAAACATTCTTTCAACTTAAATCAACAATTGAGTCAGACAGGAAAACTTTATCCAAGGAAATAATTAACTATATAAATAAAAGGCTTTATTCATATAACTTATTTTTTGAAACAGTGCTAAAAATAAATATAGTGAGAGGCGAGGTTGAACACATTCAAGATAACATAGCTTTCGCTAGGACAGGTATTTTACACCCTAATATATTAACTAACGACGAAAGAAGTAATTTTAATATAGATTTTGATAAACTTAAAAATTTGAAGTTAGGTGTAGCAGTATATAAAGAAAATAAAATTTTATTTGCTATTAAAGTTCCAATATCAACATTTAAAACAGTTAAAAAACTCATAGTACCTATCCCAAACAATAACTTTAAGGAAATAGATTATGACTTAGAAATTAATAAATCCATTTATACATATGAAATTGGCAAAACTCTATCAGAATTAAAATTAAGCAAAAACTGTATACTTAAAGCAATATGTACTCTTATCAGAAATAAAAAACAAGACATAATTGAAATTGATGATGATACAATTATTTTTAAGAACTTTCATAATAAACACCTAAATACTAGTTGTAACGAAAGAAATATCACACTTGATGGAAATTATATAATAAATTTCATTAACTGCACAATTCAAATAGATAATCAAAGTTTTACTAACAGAAAGCTCTAGAAAACATTTCTATGGACGAAAAGCTAACTTTCGAAGAAATTGTCATTTATCAAGAAAATAATATCAAACAAATTCAGGAATTAACTTATCATAAAAAATCACTAATGGGTTAAACATTACGGTAATAATATTTATTACTGTCTTTGTAATTGTAATTATAATAGTTCTTATAAAACAAAAGCATCAAAAAATCCAAATTGTAAATCAAATACAGAACGTTCGATAAGAATGAGTGAATTATGTAAAAAATATGAAACAGAATAAGATTTAATAAAAATTAGATTCAGAAGTATCTCCATACAAGGGGTGGAGGAGTTACATCCTCTTACCCTACAGTAAAATTATAAAAAATAAAGCATTCATAAATATGTATGTCACTATAATAAGCAAACTGTGTGGAATATTTCACACACAGTGAGTATCAAATTCAGTTGAAGTCACAAATGCAGAATATGCTGAGTTGCATATTTCGCATTCAAGGCCAACTGAATTTGAAGCTTACAGTTTGGGTCTAAGTAGAATAAAATAAATTCTGTAGTTAGTCTTAAGATTCATTTCAATTAACGAACATCTAAATGTGTATGTTTTATTCACACATAAAATTATAATAGCTGATCACAAAGCGGATATCGAGAAACAGGAGACAACAACAGCACTAAGCCAACATATTATGAAGTACATACATACACACTGCGGATTTTGGAAAAGTTAAAGTTTTGAATCGTGGTACGAACATAAACATTACGCTTACAACAAAATACATAATGATCTGTGATATAATAACAATAGTTAGGTTAGGCGCCAGACGGACTTGAGTATGCAAAATATGAGAACCGCAGTCTGAGCTCAGATTCTTATAGGTAGGAACCCAAATGATCCCAGGGTCAGGGATGGTGCATTTTTTTAACCACTTCCCCCCGTTCTGACATAACATGGTTTTCCGTCCTGGTTTCTTATAGCAGCTTATAATTAAGGCTGTGCAATGAGCTGATCGAACCTGTTCGAGTTTTCGCCACACACATCGAACCAAAATCGATCAGCTCAGCTCAACTCAGTTCGTAAGTTCGTGAGTTTTAAGCTGATCGTTTAATCGATCAGCGAATTCGTTGTGAGCTGATCGTTTGTTTGTTGAGCTCGTTAGTTATGAGTTTTCTCGTTTGTTTGGTTACGTTCAGCGTGTTCGATATGCGTTGGATATGATTGCAATCAGCGTTGTAAGAATTGCTTACGAATTAGGATAAGCATTAAGATTTAATATTATACACGAATATTGAACAAATATTTTGCATGGTTGTTTTTTTGGTCTTAAATCGAAATTGTGAACTTAAAAAAATTGAAAACAAAACTAAGACGTTTTATCAAATGATTTTGAATGGAAAAGTTAATTTTTTTAAGTTAGCCACCTGTTTTTTTTTAATAAAATCAAAATTTTCTATCAATAAATTGCTAAAATCATCATGTTCTCTCTATAAATTGACATGTTGAGTCCAAAAAAGACGAAACAAAAATTTAGGGTTGCCATAATAGGGTTGCCAGACGTTTTTTTGGAAAATTGCAATTCTTTTTCAACTTTCTTTATTGAAAGTTATAGAATCGACCCGAAAACCCATAGAACATTTTTTGGGGTTGCCACCTGGTTTTTTTAATAAAATCAAAATTTTCCATCAATAAATTTGCCAAAATCATCATTTTCTCTCTACAAATCGACATCTTGGGGTCCAAAAACAACGGAAGAAAAATTTAGGATTGCCATATTAGGGTTGCCTGACTTTTTCGCAAAATGGCATTTCGTAGTTAACTTTTTTCATTGTTTTTGGACCCAAGATGTCAAGTTATAGAGAAAACAATTATGATTTTAGCAATTTATTGAAGGAAAATTTTGATTTTATTAAAAAAACCAGGTGGCAACCCCAAAAAATTTACTATGGGTTTTTGGGTCGATTCTATAACTTTCAATAAAGAAAGTTGAAAAAGAATTGCAATTTTCCAAAAAAACGTCTGGCAACCCTAATATGGCAACCCTAAATTTTTGTTTTGTCGTTTTTGGACCCAATATGTATATTTATAGAGAGAAAATGATGATTTTAGCAATTTATTGATAGAAATTTTGATTAGGTATATTAAAAAAACAGGTGGCAACCTTAAGAAAATTAATTTTTCCATTCAAAATCATTTGTCAAAACGTCTTAGTTTTATTTTCAATTTTATTAAGATCACAATTTCGATTTAAGACCAAAAAAACAACTATGCAAAATATTTGTTTATTATTCGTGTATAATATTAAATCTTAACACTTATCCCAATTCGTAAGCAATTCTTACAACGCTGATTGCAATCATACCAACGCATATCGAACACGCTGAACGTAACCAAACAAACGAGAAAACTCATAACTAACGAGCTCAACAAACAAACGATCAGCTCACAACGAATTCGCTGATCGATTAAACGATCAGCTCAAAACTCACGAACTTACGAACTGAGTTGAGTTGAGTTGAGCTGAGCTAAACGAACTCAGTTCGGTACTAAAATTGTATGAAAAGCTTATGAGTTTTGAGTTTGATCGAACTAGTTCGACTCGTTGCACAGCCCTACTTATAATGTACTGGAATCACGTCAGGATCCTGAGTTATCCTTGCTTAAAAGTACAAATTTCACTGTTTTGAGGTCTACATAACAGAAGCAGCAAAGGAAAAATAAATTGTTGCCAATAGGTTTGTGTAGTCAAAATAATTCTCAACAAGCCACACTCATACCATTAGTGGGCGTGTCACATATCTGATTTCGCCATATTTTTAATTGTGTATGGCATTTATGTTAGCCGTCTATTCACCAACTTTCATCAAAATAGCTTGTATGGTTTGTGAGATGTGCACTAAAATCTCAAATCATGAAATCATTAATCCTTTGTGTTGCATTGAAAAAACACCTTTTTTCAATAGCTTATAACTCATAAAGCTATAATCCAACAGAAAAATGGTATAAGCATGGCTGTTGAAAATAATTTTGGCTATTCAAATCCATTGACAAAAATAATTTTTAACCTTTTGTTATGTAACTTCTACTAGACCTCAAAACAGTGATTTTTGCACTTTTACGGATAACTCAGAATCCTAACATGATAGAAAAATACCAGATAAAAATTGTTTTTTTTTTTTCTTCAACTTTCATATTTTTAAGCACTAGTTTTAACATAATTTTAACATTTTTAGAAGAGACAGACACACAAACGATCTTCTTCCAGTCGGTGGAGGCGTCTTAATAGCCATAAAAAATCACTTGCCAGTTCTTTGTTTGACATTTCCAGTGCATCTGACATTGAACTAATATTCGTGGAAGTTATTATTCGTAAGTCAAGTTTTTATATTCCTAACGCTTATATTCCCCCTAATAGTAGCACAGAAGTCTACAATAGTCTTGCACAGGCTGTAGAATATGTCACTCAAAAGTTGACGTTAATGACGACATTTTATTGCTAGGTGATTTTAACTTGCCTGATTTAAAATGGACATTATCGGACGATGACACATATTATTATGCGTCTTGTCCTAAACCCCGACAACAACAAATATTTGTTGACGACATTTTAACGGATTTACAACAAGTGAGTTGTGTAACGAATTCTCACGGACGGCAACTTGACTTAGTTTTGGCTACAAATGTAGTAAGGTTGTTGTAAATAACGCCTCCAATGCCCTTAGTGTGGTTGATACTTATCATCCACCTTTAAATATTTTGTTTCAGTCAGATAATAGTAATTTAAATGACAAGTGTTCTTGTATGAAAATTTATGAATTTAATTTCAAAAAAGCTGATTTTTTGAAATTGAATAACATTTTGGAGAACAATATTAATAATTTTTTAAACTTTTTTGAAAATAATTTTTTAGATAATAGTATTAAATATTTCTATAAAGAACTTTTTAAAGCTATAGCTTTGGCAGTGCCATATACTTTTAAATACATTAATAGCTCTTCATACCCTTGGTTTACAAGAGACTTAAAGAAAATTCGTAATAGTCGCAACAGGGCCTGGAAAAAATACATCTGTTGAAATGATTTGGTTAATTATAATAATATGTTTCAGGAATTTAAGTTAAAATCAGCTTCTGTTTATTCTGAATATTTGAATAAAATGAAGCTGAACATTCTTCAAGACCCCAAGAGTTTTTGGGGGTTTATTAATTCAAAAAAAAAGTCTGATGGTTTTCCATCTGAGTTCAAGACTGGTGACGGGCTTACCAGCAACCCTGAAATAATCGCGGGGTTGTTTGCTAATTTATTTAAAAAATCCTTTTCAACTAATTTATTCAGCCCTGATGTCCCCTATTTTGAATACATGGAAATTGACCCGAAATTTTCGTTCAATGCAATATCTTTCTCTCCTGAACTCGTGGAAAAATATATTGCATCTATTGATGACGACCTGGGAAGTGGACCTGATGGCATTCCAGCAAAATTATTAATTAATTGTAGTACTAACTTGAGTCATCCACTCAGCTTTTTATTTAATAAATCTATTAACGATAATTATTTTCCTCAATTTTGGAAGGAATCATTCATAGGACCAATCTTTAAGAAAGGATGCGAAAATGATGTTTCAAATTATAGGCCCATAGCCAAGCTTTCATCAATATCAAAGCTTTTTGAAAAAATTGTAAATGATCAAGTCAAGATGTGCTGTGGTGAAGTCATTACATCACGTCAGCATGGTTATGTTAATGGCAGATCTACAGTATCTAACCTTCTTGATTTCACTTCTTTTACATTAAACTCTTTGGACTCTGGTGGGCAAGTTGACTGTATCTACACAGATTTCAGTAAAGCATTTGACAAACTACCACATAACTTAATTTTGTTTAAATTAAAAAAGCTTGGATTTCCTTTAAATTTTGTCAGTTGGATCGAATCTTATTTGCCTGCTCGTTCATATCAAATAAGATTTCGGAAGGTGTTGTCCTCACCATTTACTGCGTCTTCAGGTGTTCCGAAAGGAAGCCACTTGGGACCTCTCCTGTTTATTTTAGCAATAAATGAAGTTACTCACATTATTAAAAACTCTCATTTGTTAATATATGCAGATGATATGAAAATATACAGGATCGTGAAGGGTGATGAAGACATTTTCCCACTTCATTCTGACTTGAAATCTTTTGAAATTTGGTGTTCTAAAAATAGCTTACATCTTAATTCTGATAAATGCAAAACAATGACTTTTTCTAGAAAGAATAATATTATAGAGTGCAATTATAAATTAAGTGATAAACTAATCTGTCGTGTCGATTCAGTCAAAGACCTTGGTATAAATTTTGATGCTAAACTAACGTTCAATGAACATATTAATCAAATTTGTAAAAAATCTTCATCACTGCTTGGCTTTATTAAACGATGGGCAAAAGAATTTAATAGCCCTTTAGTAACGGTAACTTTATATAACACAATTGTGCGTCCTCACTTAGAGTACGCTAGCCAAGTTTGGTCACCATTTTATAACATACATATTGATAGAATTGAAAGAATTAAAAAAAATTTTGTTCGTTTTGCTCTTAAAGGTTTTAATTGGACGGATTCTTCAAATCTTCCTCCTTATGAGGATCGTCTGAAGTTGTTACGTATGCAGTCTTTGAGTACGCGTAGAAATATTGCGGATATACTTTATCTGCATCACCTTATTACAGGGTCGCTTGCCACACCAGAGCTTCTTAAATATATGTCGTCTTGGTCATTATAAGATTTTCAAAGAAACGCAATGATCTCGTGGGCGCACGTAAAATTACTATCTCCTTTCCTTTTTACTATTTTTCTGAATAATCATTTATTTTTCATTTGACTCTTTTATCAAATTCTATCAATCTCATTTCATATTTTATAACAAGTACTTTTTATTGGCCCTATGCTCCTCCTAGGAGTTAAAGGAGAATACATACATACTTTTTATAAACAGTGGCAAAGCTTTAAATCTACGACACGGCCATTCTGACATGTCGAACAATGTTACACTTAGCAGGGCTTAATCTATAAGGCGCCGGTAAACACTCTTGCTTGAGTTCCTCAAACTTATTTGCATTGGTTCTACATCAGCAAAACTATTTGGAGTTCCAACCATAAAATAATATTTAAATTTATATAAAATGGACAGTGGCTTTGGCAAAAACTCGGCCAAAATATCTGTATCAATATTGTCAATTTTTAAATCAGTTGATTCTACACTGCATAAGCTTACACTTTTGTTCCCTATTTTTTTTAAATCGTACTTGATCAACAGTCATTTGCACCACTAACGCTTGGGCCAAAACTTATCGTCCAAGCATGATGTTATAACACAAACAATAGTCAGGCAACACATGAAATAATATCACAATAATTATTTCATCTATTTTGACAGTGCTTAGCAAGTGGAAATAACACAAAGTGGAAATAACACTGTCCGATTCCAGTCAAAGTTACTGAACCATTAATACGTTTGCACTGGCACTTAAGACTCCCTCATTAGCGAGCACTCCGCTCCAGAGAAATAACAAAATAAATGTTGCTCACCTGACTTCCGCAAAATACCTGAATGCGCCTCAACCATACATAAATCTACACCGATCTACATCTATCGCCGATTTATGGCCCAATTTGCCGCAGCTGAAACACTTGATCAACGATTTTTGTCGCTTTACATCAAAACCATCATGCTCAAGAAAATTTGTTGGAAGTTTCCTTTTTGCAAGAACCATTGCAGCTCGTTTTGTAATTGCGCCCTAGTAGTAATATCGGCAGTAAAAGCGAGACGTTGCACTTGCTGCTCAATTTGAGCCGCAATACAGTTGTAGCTGCTATTTGCTCGATCGTAAAATTTTTTCCACTTTGTCGTAAGCGATGTCATTAACATTGATGCATAGGAAGCTAAGCTCTCAATATCCTTGGGTTTGCTGTTGTGCAAATTGAATTGGTAATGAAAATGTCCTTGAAGTCGTTCCAAGTCATCTCAGGAAACAGAACTTGCGAAAACCATATAGAAGCTTGTCCTTTTAAAAATTGACTTAGAATGGTTGATTCGCCATGCACATCTCCACAGTTTTGGTGTATACACTTGCATACACTGTACATCTGTCAGGATTGAACTCTAAATGTTCAATTTTTCTTTTTTTTCTGGCACTTGAACTGCATGCAACATGGCCAAAAAGTTCATAATTTGCTGCTCCAAAAGCATAGTCCATTTTTCTTCATCTTGTTGTCGACGAGGAGTATATCCCACTTCTGATGTCGTCTTGGTCATTATAAGATTTTCAATGGAACGCGATGATCTCGTGGGTGCACGTAAAATTACTATCTCCTTTCCTTTTTACTATTTTTCTGAATAATCATTTATTTTCCATTTGACTCTTTTATCAAATTCTATCAATCTCATTTCATATTTTGTAACAAGTACATTTTATAAACAGTGGCAAAGCTTTAAATCTACGACATATATTTATCTTAATACTAACCGAAGAAGTAATCGTAACTTTAATCAATTATTTTATCAACCGGTTAGTAGAACTAATTATATGGCTACAGCTCCTTTTAATCGCATGACAACTCTTATAAATCATTGCGAAGTATATAGTATTAGCTTGTCAAAAGGTCAACTCAAACTTAGATTGAAAAATTATTATAATTAAATTTGTTGGTTATTGGTTGTTTTTTATTTAATGTTTGCGTTGTCCGAGCCCCACAGCATGCAGGGTTAATTTTTTCTAACATTCATTACTTGGATCATGTTATTACATATATACAACTGCATTTAGGCATTTATAGTTATGTATACACGTGATCTGAGAGGGTATGTTGAGAAAGTGCGAAAAAGCTAAGAAAAAATTATAAAAAAATAACACACTAAGACTCATAATTTTTTCATTTCCACAATATTTAATAAGCTTTACTTGATTTAAAGCTTAAAGCTAAATAGCCAAAAAGGCTAATAGCTGTAGTAGCTAAGCTCTATTATTATTATTAATTTGTCTTTAAAATGACTCTAACAGCTAAGCTATAAGCAGTGGTGGGCACCACTACATGTAACTTATTTTTTGTCTCGTTTTATCCTATACGAAAAGATACGCAAAAGTCCTCTCTTTGATACGAAGCTGCCCTCGGGCTGCGTTTTGCCCAGCACCGGCTATAAGTTACTCTTTCTTTACTAAAAATTGAGCCAAAAAAACTTTGAGTGTAATATTTTCATGGTGAAGTAAAAAGCACAATAGTCTTTTGTGATTTACTAATTTGTTTATGCTTATTCTGAATTGCTCTATCTCGTACGGTTTTTGAGATATCCTAACCTAGGTTAGGTTTGGGTGGCGGTAATTGCGTAAACGAAAAACCTCATAAAGAACGACTATGTCCATAGCGATACCACGAACTCCTTTCTGTTAGGAGAATAGCATTGTTCTAGCTTCAGATTTTTATCCTAACCTAAAAATGAATTATATTTGTATGCACCTTGATTCAAGACAAAAACTTTGAGAAATTGCACGATTTATTCTGGGAACTTTTGAGATCGTAACCACGACCCCTAAATAACCTGCAAAAAATTTGAAAAAATTCACAACTCAATTTTTTGACACCATTTTTAGATTTTTGGGGGGCAATCGTGTAATTTTCAAGAGCTAATTTTTTTTTATTTTTCGATCAGTCCTATGCATAGCTATTACATTATAATCATAAAAAACTTTAAAAGTCATTTAAAAATATATGACGTGCTGGGGGAAAACGACGAGACATGTGTATTTTTTTTAAGTTTTTTTTCATAAGAAAGTGAAATTTCTAATGGGTGTAACATAAAGTTTGATTTTGTCGGACCGATGAAAAGCTGGTATGGCAGTTGAAAGTACCAGTATTTTCTTTCAAAACCTAATTTAAATTATATTAACATATCTTTTTTCTCCTAAGCATTGCAAAAGTAAAACCACTTTAAAATACTTACATACACTAAAAATCCTGACGTGAAAGAGTGATTCTGCGGACGAATTCGGATTCAATATCGAAAATAACGTCAAAAATGACTAAATAATGTAATTCGCAATAATTAAAAAAACAAAAATACTTGCTTTAAGGAAATAACATTACGATAAATTCTTTTTCCGATTTAATGTTTTTTGATCCTTTAAAATACTTATATGTTTGAAAAGTATCAATTTTGTTTTTCGATCATATTCACCGCTAAGTTTGAGAAGTACTGCGCTTGGTTTGAATCGGCAGAATTAAACGGTCCTTGACTAAGAAGGCAAATAAGTTGGGCCAACTGTATGATCATAATAATTACATACTGCGAAAACTGAATTCTAGCGATATATAACGGTTCAATTCAACATCTCCAAGTTTCTAATCACAATCATAAAACTGATTTCAATTCATATATGCAATTGGGTTTGCAACACTTTTAAGGGTACTTAATTAAATGGAGCGCGTTTAAGCCGGAACTCTACCAATGAATAAATTTCCAAATAAGTTGACTTAGACATATAATTTTCACAAGTGTTTGATTATTTTAACAGCCCGATTACGAAAAAAACTGATTCTGTGCAACTTTTGAAGAAAAACAAATATTTTTATATCAAAACCATCCCTTATCCGTTGGCATTATATACTTATGTGTATGTATTTGTGAGTATACCCTCACGTACACACTTGCATAGGTAAAAACCGTGTTGTGAGATATCCCTCATTGGATGATCTCGATTATCCTTACCTTGTCATTATAAAATCGCATATTCCACTGAGAGTTAATTTCTTATGCGGTGATTGCAGGATGGCCATGGTGATGAGGGCTATGTAAGAGTAGGGTGGTTTTACCAGTACTGCATTCGAGTTGTTGTTGCAGTTGCTATTGTTTGTGTTGTTGCTGCTGCTATCATCATTGGCTAATGGGCGACTATTAGAGGCGGGTCGTAAATCCAATGGAGGAGGAGACAACGATGATGTTGAGTGCATAGTTAATGAAAAATTTTTGGCAAAAACAAAACCAAAAAAGCAAAAAGATTCCAAATATGTGACTTTGGTCGCGAAAAAAGAACGGAGAAAGGCGGCTGAGAGGGAAAGATAGTGTGTGTCACCGAGAAAGACAACAAATGTGTAGAGGGCGATTTTCACAGTATTTATCCGCTAAAGGAATTATTTTCAATGCTACACCGCGAATAACTCTTTAAATTGGAATCTATGGAAAACATTTGATTGATAAACTTTTTTTGCACTTTGTGTGTAAAGAGTAGGAACTAAATTAAGATTTTTTTTTTTTTTTTTGTTTTATTAATTAAAATTTTCATTTTTCATATACACATTCATGTTTATATACAAATGTATATGCACTTAAAGGATCAGGCGTTCTTCAATATTTTTTACTTTCGTTATTTCATAATTTTTTTTTTTGCTGCCGTGAAGTAATTTTTAATTAACGATTTTAATAAAATTTAATTTTTCACAAAATTTAAGTTATTTGATCCACACTGTTTTGCTCAAGACTCGTACCGTTCGCTGTACCGTTTTAATTTGTAGTTTTATAAAATTCCGTCCGAGTGTCTGAATTAAAAGGAATCTTTATACCAAATGTTCACTGAGTTGAAATGAAAGCGACAATCTCTCGCCCAAATTTATTTCTATGCAACTCAAACATTTATTTATCGAAACCACTGCATCAGCTTTTGTCGCTGCTCAAATATTTCAACTGTTGTTTTTGTTGTTGTTGCTGCGTTGCTGCTTCTGTTATTGTTGTTGATGTTATTGTTGTAGATGTTGTTATCGTTGTTGTTGTTGTTTTCATACAGATAAGGAAGGTACTATTGGCTGACTAACTGGTGTGAATGAGTAGCACATTATGGTACACGAAGTTTCATCGATGCCACAAGCACTGGTGGAAAAAGGAGCAGCAACTCCACATTTTATGCACAAAATCCAAAACGGAGGGATGAAGGCAGTCACGCCAAACTATAGACTAAAACATAAATTGCGGGACCTTAAATCAAAGAAAGATTTTACCATTCGGTATCCGTCTCGGAACTTCCAATTGATTTTGGCCTGCGACTTTTCAGTTCCAAATGCTTTGGATCAGAATATATGTATGTATACCGTAGCTTGATTACAAATTTTAACCGTTGAATCGTTGAAAGAAGAAAAGCAATGAAAAAATGGTTTAAAATTTTGAGTTCCCATAATATAAGCCGTTGACAGCACGACTACGGGACACAAATTGATGCTCTCACCTCTGATCGATCTTCAGATCCGGATATTAAAAGTTTTTATGTATATTTTGACAACACTTTATTTAATTTTAACCTTCGGCACATACTTTAACATTTTCCAATCATATTTTTTAAAATATCTCTAAGCATGTCAATAAGCTTGTAAATTAGTCTTACTCCGCTAATAAATTTCTTGGAAAAAACTCAATAACCACTATATTTTCAAACTGTACATTTGTTCCTGCTGTCTAACAAAACTTTAAAAAAGCTAATTTTTGTAATTCATTCATGTAAAGAGGTTTGATTTCCATTATCATTCATACGAAATTGGTTGTAAAATGAACTGTATAAATATCAAAAAAAAAAAAATAAGTATTCCGTTACATTTATAACATGTAAGGCTCAATTATATTTGATATTATAAATAACTAATAAAAATAAATCAGAAATAACAACTTCATACGATTTGTTACATTTTATCTCCAAGTAGTTTCGAAGTTACGAATCGATCTTATAGCCTGTTTCCACCGCAGATTTAAAAGGTGATTTAATACAGTTTCTGGATTAAGCGCTAAATCTGGACGTTGATCCCAGGATTTACCATACAAAAATAAATCTGAGATTTAAGTTACATCTGAGATTTAAAATAAAATTTTTGACTTAATCTTAGCAAGGCTACCGAATTTGGTAATTTTTGATTAAGTGGCACCCCTGGACCTTCGACAATTAGCATAAACACAAAGAAAATGGAAGACAAATATTAAGAAGAAAATGAAATACAAGTTTAATTTTACTGCTTCTGACATTTACTGACAGAAATAAATCTTTTTTGGCCAGTGGAAACGGGCTGCATTTAACATTTATATATATAAAATATCCTCGAAATTATCATTAAACAATCTTAAATCAAGAATTGCCATTTAAATTTCGATTTATTTTTGTTAAATCAAAAAATAAGATTTTTGAACCTATACGGAAATCGTTAATAATTACTGAACTGCTTCTAATCTTCGTTAATTTTTTATATACAATTATCAATTAAAATTTTTTTTTTTTACACTTTAGGGGAGATGTGTGTACCTTGGTCCGCTTTTCAGTTTTTTCAATGTGCTGGATTTTCTGGAAAAGTTTCTTAAATTTTTTGATTAAGTTATATTCCTACAATTCTTGCAGCATAAAATGACGTGACAAAGATATTTCTATGTCTTACCATTGAGTAGAAATATTACTTTTTCCGTTCCGATCTCAAATGGTTCAAGGTAAATAAATACATATAATAATAATAATAACAATAATATTATATTGCAAGGCGTTTATGACTTCCTGGTTGCTGGCTCGCTGGTCAATAAGCATAGGTCTAAGGTACACACAGACAGCATGTTTTAAAAACTGTCAACTACCATGTATGCATGTATGTATGTATTCTCCTTTAACTCCTAGGAGGAGCATAGGGCCAATATGAAATCTCTCCATTTGTCACGATCCCTTGCGATGACTTTGATCTCTTGCCACGATTTTCCCGATTCTTGGATTTCCTTTTCCAGCGACCTTTTCCAGTTGGTTTTGGGTCTACCACGTCCTCTACTGCCTTATGGATTCCACTCAAGGGCCTGGCGACAATCTTCGCTGTGTGGTTTCCGGAGAGTGTGACCAATCCATCCCCATTTGCGCAGCTTGGTCTCGTTTGCTATAGTCTTCTGTTTGCATTTTTGATGTAGCTCGGCATTTGATATAGTGCGAGGCCACCAAACCTTTAGTATACGCCTTAAGCATTTGTTGACGAATACTTGCATCTTGTTCGTTAGTTGTTCAGTAACAAGCCATGTTTCGCACCCATTTAACAAAACCGATTTCACATTCGAATCAAAAATGCGTACTCTTGTTTTTGTGGATATAACGGATGAAGACCATATTTTGTTCAGTTGAGCAAACGCGCCATTTGCTTTTGCTATCCTTGAGTTAATATCCTCTTTTGCTCCACCATCCATGGAGATAATGCTGCCTAAATACGTGAAGCTTTCGACGTTTTCGATGTCATCACTTTCAGCTCTAAATGTGATGTCATTCCGGTTTGCCTTTAGCTTCATGCTAACATAACATATATTAATGAAAATACATCTAAAACACACTTAAAGCTTAAAACAATAACTAAACTTCCTTCCTGATATTGTAAAACTTAAATATTTCAAGAAAGTTTCTCACAAAACGTTTCGTAGTTTACACCAAAAACTAATTTTTACTTACCAAAAACACTTTTTCCGTCACTTTTATTGAAATTAGTTAAAATTATAACCTGTTACTGATTTCTACTTGTATAGTATTTCATGTATTCAACTTGTATTGTTTTCTGTCATATAGAAAATTTTCTTTCAATTTTTAATTCTTCTCTGAAATAAACGTTTTTCTTTTATGATAAAACTATTTGTTTTTCATTAGGTTATGGGCCCAGACTTCAATCTGCTCAGTTATTAAAAAAAAGCCATCACTTATTAGAAGAAACTTCTAAAAACTAATTCAAGAGGAATAAATCTTGTTTCAGCTTCAATTCAGTTCAGTTGCGTTTAGTTTAAAAAAGAAAATGTATTCAAGCAATGCACTAGCAATGATTGAACAACTGATCGGAAGGATTAAATACAAAACGTGGAAATTTGCCATTCAGACATATCTCCAACACGAAGAATTATGGAGTTGTGTTGAGGGAACCGGAGCTGTTGATGCTAAGCTCGACATGAAGGCCAAGGCGAAAATTATTCTACTTATTGATCGCATCAATTATGTGCATGTACAAGAAGCCAAAACAATCTAGTGTAGTGTACTCATAAAGTCACTATTGCCACAAACGACACTTCTCCAAAACTCAGACTAAAATAATTTTTCTTCAATTTATTTATTTGGAATTTGAGTACTTTGGAATTTTGTTTACTCCAAAGTGATTTTAGTATTTCTGAATTTAATTTGTTTACTTTAAATTTGGTGGGAAAATAAATTGAAGAAAAATTATTTTAGTCTGAGTTTTGGAGAAGTGTCGTTTGTGGCAATAGTGACTTTATGAGTACACTACACTAGCCAAGGTGTTCGATGATGAAGGATTAACACGCAGAGTTGGTTTGTTGAAAGACTTAATTACTACCACATTAGAAAATTGCCAAAACACAGAGGAATATAAATATAAGCAAAATCATGTCAACGGCACACAAACTAAGAAACATATTATTCGCTGTAAATGACGAGCCTATTATAATGACATTAGAAAGTTCTGGTGAACCGATAACCTCTGATGCAATTAAGACTAAGCTCCTGCAAGATGTGAAGAGCTCCGGGTTTGCTGCTTTCTATGTGAACAAAAATTATGGCAACAAAGTAAAATATGATTCACCGAAAACTGAAAAAGGGAACAAAGGCCCACGGAGTTTTAATTTCAATAAACATGGCCATATATCTAAGAATTGTAAAGTTCTAGTAAGGAATCTGGATACTTTGCAGTGTTTTCAGCGACAACAAGCAATGATGGTGGCTGGTATATTGATTCAGGGGCATCCATGCACATGACAATGAAACATGACTGGCTCTATGATGAATCATCACCTTCGATTGCAAGTATTAGATTTGCCAATGATAAAATGCTTCCGGTTAAAAGTGTGGGGAAAGTTAACTTAAATGTTGTTGGAATAGATGGTAACATAAAAACCATTCAGGTTAAAAATGTTTTATATGTACCAGAATTGGCAAGCAATCTCTTATCTGATAGTCAGATGATTAATGATGGATGTTCTGTACAGTTTAATATAGTGGCTGTAAAATATTCAATAAAGATAACTAAGAAGTTGCAGCAGCAAAACTCATTATGAATATGTACAGGCTTTTAGAAAGATAAGTTTATGCAAAAAACTGATTTTAGGAGCCGTTCTTCCAATGCAAATCTATAAAATGACTCATTTTCAAAAATATGGTGTGAGGTGAGGGTAGTAGGTCCGCCGGCAGTTGACGAGGTGTGGTGTATCCTATGGACTTTCACAATCACAATCAGAACACTCGTCCACGACACCTTCGTTGATGCTCGCGGTTGAGCTTATAGCTCCAGCCAGATTGCAGTTGCGCTAAAATGCATCTGGTGCCCCTGGGCGGCGAATGGTGGTGTGCGTTCTTTGAGTACGATATTTGGGCTGTAGCCCTCAATTGACGAAGCTACAGCCACCTTTAGGAGTTGCTTTGAGTATTCGAAAGTATTCTTCTAGGCGAAAAGTTGAACTCTTCGTGAATTTACGGATGTCCTCAGATGGTTTTGATTTTTTCGTGCGACTCATCGTTCTTTAGTTATGCCACTTTAAAAATCAACATATTGCTATGCACACTAATACGTTGCATGTATGAATTACTAAGCTTTACTACTTTTCTAATTAGAATATCTCCTAAACTTTAAGCCGTACGAAAACAACTTGGAAGATTTTTTTATAGAAAATTACCAGGGCTACAAAATTGTACAGCACTATTTTTCTGAAAAAGTAACCGTTTGAGAGATATTTGCAAGAAACTGATTTTTTGATCCTTGACCTTGAATAACTTAAGACGCAGACTCTCAGCGTTGCCATTGTGACACTTTCGGTGTCACATGTGACACTTAGTTTTTGTCTGTGACACCGAAAAAATATCAGATTTTTGTGACACCACGATTTTCCACAAGGTGTCACGAACTATTGGGCTATTTTATTTTTTTAGTAAGTGTGGCTGATTGAAAAAGTACTTTCGATCTCCAAAAAGTACTTTCCCGCATTGAATTAAGTATATCTAAAAAAATATGGGTGGCAACATCGTGAGCACTTATGAAATGTCAAAATCAGATTACGATTAAATTTGTCAACCGTTGCCGTTTTTGCCATTACAGTTTTTGCACTTGTTTAAAAAAAAAAGATGCAGATTCTAAATCAACTTAATAACTTGTACCTGGTCAAATGGAAACATAATGAAAATTCCTTAGAATTTTAGAGTGAAGTATTAGCATATGAAGACGCTGAAAATGATTATCCAATTGAAGATATAGGAACCTTTGCCATGAGCTTTTTGGTTCTTCCCTTTTCTAACGCTGAGGTGGATCGAGTTTTTAGCATCATGAACCTAATTAAGATAAAAATCCGAAACCGAATGGGCCTGCCGTTATTAAATGCTTTAATTCAAATCAAATCATGGCTGAAGTCTTTGAACAAATGCTGTCATGATTTTGTGATTGATATTGATGATCAAAAACTATCTTTTGTATGCAGTAAGAAATGCTACAATGAAAGAAACAGTGAAGATGACGAATCTGATGAAGCTTTAATTATTTATCATGAGGTTTCACAATTAATATGATTTAAGTAAGATAAGAAAACCGAGTTTTTTGAAAATGGCGCGTTAAATTAAATTGAACTATGATTTTGAAGTGTTTAATTTTCAGTCCTTGAAACAAACTGTTTAAAAAGCTTTTTAAAAAAAGCTACTTAAGATAGAATATATCTGAATTCTGATAAAAGTTTGTAATGTTCAAACACATGATTTTCGAATTCGTATGGAAGACTTACGAAATCGTTTTGGTCTTTTCTATTGAATGCATCCTTAAGTAATTTTTGTCTCTAAAAAGAGCTAGAAACTAGTCATGTGTGATTTTTCTTTAAAAAAAGTTATAACCACTATAAAATGATAAATGAAAGTTAAAAATCGTATGTAGGTTCCCATATGATTTTTCTCTATATGGTATCATTTTCAAATGGTCATATTTAAAAAAAAAAAAAATCACACAAAACCAGATTATAGCTCATTTCTAAGACGAAGAACAATTCTTAACGATGCATATAACAGGAAAGAGCAAAACAATTTCATGCGTCTTTTATACAAGTTATTATAAACTTTTATGCAAAACAAATTTTCAGCAAATTATTTGCAAATCTTTTTGAATAAAAGTTTCTAGGTCTGAAAAAAAGTCATAAGTACAAACCATTTTTATATATGTTTTTATAAATTTCTTTACATACTAATTTATGTATTTGTTTTGAAGTTTGTTTATGTTTTCATTAAATAAATTAAAATTGTTAAACAATCCTTGTCGTTTTAATACTTGTATTTCCAGAACCTTAATTTGGAGACAATACGATGATAAAAACTAAGGCTACTTACAAACAATAGTTAAAACTCCTATAGGATTAAATATAATATATTAAAATGAAGGGTGCTATATGACACCAATTTGTACAATGAGAGGGTGTTATATGACACCTTTTTTGAATCGCTGTGACACTCTCCCTTTTGAGTTGATGGCAACACTGCAGACTCGAGACTTTTGAGACAACTTTTAGAACACTATAATGAAGGTGTATACCAGTTTTCAGCTTGTTATCTCTCATTCCGAGGTAAAATCATAATTTGACTGGCCTAAATAACGTGAGCTGCAGATTTACAGCTAGCCGCTACGCAGTTAAAAAGTTGAATTTGGTGTAAATAGTGCAGTGCAGTCCAATTTTCTTACGAATTTAAGAACTTAAATATTATACGCTTCTTACTGCCATACCTAAATTGGAGCGTCAGACGTTGCGTTATTTAACGTTACACAAAAGCGTCAAGCGCCATACCGAAATAACGAGCGTTGCGTTGAAGTCATTCGTTTGTCAAAAACATATTGTTATTTCTTTTTTTTACTTTTCTGCAGCTAGCTTCACTCCATAACGCTTTGTCAAAATTGGAAATTCGAATAGCTGGGCGTTGAGCGTTGGCAATTTCGGTATGCGCCATACAAATTGTATGTGCATGAGAAATTTTTGACAGTAAAATAACGCTGACGCTCCAATTTAGGTATGGCAGTTACAAAAAAAAAAAAAATAAATAAAAAATTATCTCATTAAGAAAGCATAAATTGTTTATTTAAAAACTTAAAAAAAGTAACAAAATAAAAAATTTTTAAAATACTTTTTTAAAATTTGACATTTTTTTTACATGCCTGCAAAATTTCATTTAGTTTGGGTAAACAGTTTTCATGAAATAAATTTTCAAAATTTTAGTTCGATCAATTTTGAATTTTATAAAAAATTATGTAAAAATTAAAATTCTAAAAACTTAAAATTTTTTTGTATAGGGAATGCTTACTAATAACCTAAGCATTAAATCCAGGTTATTAGAATTAAATTTTATCAATAAGTGGAGTTTGGGGCACACACTTGGCGTGATTTGTCTCAGGTAGCTCTGATAGCATGTCAATTTATCGAATTTACATATTTATTTTCAAATTTACAAAATCTTGCAAATTTTCAAATGATTCCTTAATTATATTAACCAGAATATATTTCACTATTAAATTTTTACTGTCCTGATGAATGCATAAAATCTTGCATTGTGTGTCAGGGAAACAAGTCAAAAATATAAAGATGAGAAAAGGGAATCAGCAGCGGTGAAAAATGTTGTAGTGTCATGAATATAAGATTTGTTTTTCCATTGTACATCAAAGGGGGATGAATTGAAATGACATGAAGTTTGCTAATGGAAAGAATAGCCTTATAACTATGCTGTCTGCTTTCTTGTCGATACACATACAAACACATCAAACATAAATACTAATGCACACACGCACGAATTCACACACGTACACACCTACACCCACTGGCTACCTCACATCATTGCAAAATATTGTGTTTTGTGTGATGGTTTTCTTTTTTTCCTTTTTTGTGTACAAATAACAATATATTGCCCTTGTGTACCTCCCTTCCATTTGCCTTTTCGGTAGCCATTTTGTTTCCTCGAATCCTCACTTCCCAAAATTCCTACATTACATAGGGACATGCGAACGAATGTTAGCAAGAACAAAAACAAATATTTTGACTACTTTGTAAACCAAAGCAAAAGCGTTGTTGTCAATTGCTGCAACACAACAATTTACACAAAAGAAAAAATATTAAAAAAAATCTAAATGAACAAAATAAAAATAATGAAAACAATGGAAAAAAATTGTAATACGAAATTATTCCGTTTAGGAACGTACCCTTAGGGCTAAACATTTTCATCTATTATTTGTAAATGCAAAAAGTACTCAATTTCATAAAGTGTGAAAATGAAAATTATTATAAAATTTTTTTTAAATTTTACTTTCAGTCGTGTATTTGCAACAATGGATTTTCAATCAAATATGTTTTCTAACAATTTTGTCTTAAATTACAAAAATCGACCCAAAGGATTTAAAGATATCAACAAAAATATGCGATGACGTTACAATACAAAAAAAGTAATGGGTTCTGACTTGGATTATATTAGGAACTAGGCAAGGCTTTTTGAATAAACTGTTGGGAAAATAACCGACAACGAAGAAAAATTTGCATCGTTGTTACATTTAGCTGGACCAAAAATACAAGAAATTTACGATGCATTACCATGCAATGAAATTGAGGCCGAAGTTGAAAATGCGGTTCGTGGTCCATGGGATAGTGGTTATATATTGCCCAGTAAATATACATAATCAAGCACTAAACCGACTAAATTAATTTTTCTTGCCAAAAAAAATAGTACGTATGAAAGACATATGTTTCGACAAATTAGGCAAAAAGATGGTGAGAAATTTGCACATTTTGCAATTTGTTTACGTATTCAAGGAGAGATATGTGAGTATGGTGACAATTTGGAGGCAAATGTGAATTAATGAGAACCACGATAATGCGAGAGACAGAAACCACACTGGGTGATATCTTGAAATTGCAAAGACATCTGAAGGTTTATTTGAGCAAGAAAAATCATTTAAAAGACATAATACAATAAACGAAGGGGTAAATAAAATCGAAACTAAAGCACCATGGTCAAAACAAAAATCAAACTATGGTGGTAGTGAAGATGCCTTCGGATGTGGTTACTCAACTCATAAAGCGGATGATTCTACATGTCCAGCCAAAGGACAAAAATGTCATAAATGTAATGGGCGAGATCATTTTATGCGGAAATGTCGGTCAAAGAAACGCTCTCATGATGTCATCAATAGACAAAACACTGACGATCAAGCCAGTGAACCGGTTAGCAAACAACAAAAAGAGGGTTAATGTGCAAGCAATGAAACGGTTAAATATATGCCTAATTATAAGCATTACATTTTCTGAGAATACAAAAACTGGAAAAGTTCCAGATGTGAACATTGAAATTAAAATTTTGAAAAGTCGATACCTCAGTTACATCAGGTTTGATCGTCTATATTAAAAAAAAAAAAAGAAAAAGGATAGGAAATTTTTATATAGGAATAGGAATTTTTTATAAATTTTTTTTTTTTTAGAGATATGTTATTGAGGTCGTCGTCCGATTGCTTTGAGGAAAAGAATGTTATTGGTAAAATGAGAAAAGAATAGCAAAAGTAACAATTTTCATCATTAAAAAAGGTTGTCCAGATACAAATCAGTTTCGAGGTTCCCAAACAGCTGGAAAAACCAGAAGCAATAATCAAACCACTCCGCCAACTAACTAGATAAAACGTAGCATTTATTTGGAACAATGAACAAAATGCGTTCGATAAATTAAAACAACTGAAATACATATACGTGACAAGTTTCCTCAAATTTCTCAACCACTCGAAATAAAAAGTGAGTTGCACGATCGACAAGGGAAAAAAGAAAAGGGGAAGACGATATGCTGATAAGTGACGGAGTATTAATAAAGTTCAGCAAAACATATCTACCATAACCATTAACTGTCTAAAAGAAATGTTAAAAAGAAAAGAGTGATGTAGTATCTTAAGATTTGAATGTCATAAATAATAATAGTATACTTCACTTGAATGTGAGACAACAAACAGTAAAGTCGATTTTATATATATTCTACAGTAGTGAAATTTTACAACAAATATTTCTGTAGTACATACAAACTCATTATTCTCCTGTTTCAGGTGTCATTTTTGTACCTTTTTGAGAAAAGGGTAAAAATGACCCACATTTCTTATTCCTATTCCTCTCAATATCCTGCATAAGTTTGCTGAAGACATGATACACCTCAGATTTAAGGATTATATAGTTAAATTCATCGATTTACCAAAAGAATGCGTTATTTATGTTTTTTTCATGTACAGTGGATTAAAAAACTTCAAAAATAGATTGAAAAAAATCTGACATGCTGGAGAAAAACGACGAAACACGCTTATTTTTTTAACCTTAACATTAAAATTTCTTGGATTTTCTCATGTGTTTTACAAAAAGTTTGAAATTGTCGAACAGTGTAATCCAGCTATTCACCAAGTTCAGTCGTTATTAAAATCAATAGACTTAGAGCTGTTCTGAGTGCTCAGCATGGAGACCTCTCATTATTAGTTTTGCAAAAATTTTTTTTTTGGTCAAGTTATGGGCATGGAACTTCAGAGTGTCCAAGTGGTGTTTTTTTTACGAAAATCGATGCAAAGTCCCGCCATTTTGTCAAAAATAAATTCTTTTAATTTTTATTTTCGGATTCTTTTAGCATTTTAAAAACATTCATTCAAAAAGCTTTTTATAACATTGATTATTTTCAAATGTATATTTTTTGAAAGGAAATGTCAGCAAATTTAATAAAATTTCATATAAAAATAGCACAATTGTGTTTATTTTGCTCAATGAAAAATACATTTTTTTTCTAAAAATGCCAGTTCGATAATATTTACAAGACAGCTTTATAATTTTTATTGGTAAGCTTGATAAATTTTACTATGCTAATGTTTAAATATTTCCTACTGAGATAAGTTAAAATTTGTATTAAACTCTTAATGAGTTTTTAATAGATTCGTAAAATGAACGAAGATTAAAAAAAGTTCAGTAATTTTAAATGATTTTCGCTACAAAAATTATGAAACTTTTTTTTCCGTGTAGAAGGCTTTAAGGTTTGACTAATCGGCAGGAATGCGTAACTTCGAGTCCGTTTACCTTGTTTTAAAAGTCCGATAATTCCAAGGTAAACAGGTACATAAAGTCTACACCAGTAGATAGAGAATTTTCCTCTGAACAACTTTTCAAAATTGATCCTCGCAATTTTTCCGGGAAATTATATAAATTGGTAAAAAATTCCGATATTTTCGACTTTAGTATTACTTGATTATGTTAAGGTGCTTTACATGGAAAACCCCAATTTCCTTATGCGAGAGCATATTGTGGTATGTTGTCCAGGGGAAAATTCTCTATCGATTGGTATGGGTTTTCTGTATTTTGGAACTACACAGACCTGCGATGAAAAAAAGTATGAGATCAGAGTAGATGAGTTTTATAGATTTTTGCTCGCTGAATCCGAATATGAACTCCGATTTGCTCCATCTGATTTATTCTTGATTTAAAGTACAGAAAACGCTATTTTCAAACATATGGCGTACATCCTGCAAGTAGTCCAGTTCACTTTTGACAGCTGCGTTGAATATCTCTGAGTTTCCTCTTTAAACTTTTTCAATTGGATCATTATTTTCCATTGAAGTAGCGGTATACAAATTGAATATAGTCCTTTACAGGGATTAGCGATAGCTTTACTTCAATCGATGAACTGATCAACTTAAAATTTATTATCAAAATGTATCAGGCCTGAGGACCAAATCTAATTCAATTTTTACTGCTACTGCCCAATGCGAGTTCGATGTCTTCATTTTTACTGAAACTTGGCTGAATGCAAATTTTTACAATGAAGAATTTTTTGATGCTCATCTCTACAATGTCTACCGTAAAGATCGTGATGCAAATTCAACTGGCTGTCTTCGGGGTGGGGGTGTTTTGATTGCTGTTAACCGAGCAGTTATTTCATCTATTATCTCGCTTGATAATAACAATCCTGTAATTGATCAACTTTGCGTCGTAATCAAGGGCTTGTCTGAGTCTCTTTATATAACAGTTTCGTATATTCCACCAAATAGTGCTGTTGACTTATATAATAAACATATGGATAACATTTCGTCTCTATTTAATAGTATTCTTTGTGCTAAAAGTCAATTAATGGTTTTTGGTGATTTCAATCTTGGTGGTGTTCAGTGGGTACATTTGTCTGATGATAATTATTTATCCCCATTTAATGTATCCAATAATATTGAATTATGTGTCATTGATAAAATTCTAGAGATGGGACTTGTTCAGATAAATAATTGCTTTAACTTACTTAAAAGGCTTTTGGACTTAATTTTTGTTTCTAGTAATATTAATCATGAAATTGTTGAATCTATTGCTCCATTGTCACCATCAAATGCTCATCATTTACCTATTGAATTAAATGTTTCTTTTTTTAAATTTGCAAATATTCATACTGATTTAAAATTTTCGAACTTTGATTTTAAAGCTTGTAATTTTGAAATTGTAAATAACTCTTTTTATTGCATGGATTGGGATAATTTGTTTCATAATTTGGATACTGATTCGTGTTTTAATATTTTTAAATCATCAGTTGCTGAAGTTTGTAAAGAACATATACCTAAGTGTAAGGAATTTTCTTTTAGGTGCCCATGGTATAACAGAGGTCTTCTTAAATTAAAAAACCTGCGGTCTAAATTTTATAAAAAGTTCATATATACTAATAATGAATTTTACTTTTTGAAATATAGGCATTATATGAGAGAGTTCAACTTTCTGGATAAGTTCCTATACCGTCAGTATATTTCGAGATTTGAAACTAATATTAAATCAAATCCAAAATTTTTTTGGCGTTTCATTAAGTCAAAACGTGGATGTTCAAATTTTCCATCTTCTATGTTTTTGAATAATCAACTGTCGGATGAGGCGATCCGTACTGCAAATCTTTTTGCTGACTTTTTTAAGTCTAATTTTGAATTGGATAATATCAGCAATAATTTTAATTCTACTGATATATCTGACACCCCTTTAAATTTTGGTTCCCTTTCCTTAACTGTTACGGATGTTTTGAATGGAATTAATAATTTAAAAAACTCGACTTCAGTTGACACTGATGGGTTTTCGGCATTTTTCATTAAAAACTGCGCTATTTATTTAGCATATCCTTTAATGTTAATTTTTAACTCTTCTTTGCATTGTGGTGTTTTTATTAGTGCATGGAAAATGTCTTTTATCACACCTGTGTTTAAGTCTGGTGCAAAAAATAATGTTGCTAACTATAGACCTATTTCGAAGTTAACTACAATCTCTAAACTGTTTGAGGCTATTGTTAAAGATAAACTGTCTTTTATGGTTAAAAACATAATTTCCCCTTGTCAACATGGGTTTGTTTCGGGACGCTCTACTGTGTCTAATTTAGCATTATTCTCTGAATATTGCCTTTCAGGTTTCCAAGATGGTTGCCAGATAGACGTAATTTACACTGACTTCTCCAAAGCATTCGATAAAATCCCCCATTCTCTTTTAATTCATAAATGTAGATTATTAGGTTTTCATTCCAACTTTTTAAAATGGTTAGAATCTTATCTTTCAAATCGTCAATGTATTGTGTCGTTTGATAACGTTAAGTCCCTTCCATTTTTTGCTACATCTGGTGTCCCGCAAGGCAGCATTTTGGGTCCTTTATTGTTTGTTATTTTCATTAATGATATTACTTGTTCGTTTCGCTACTCTAAATGTTTATTATATGCTGATGATCTTAAAATATTTTTAAAAATTAAAAATGAATCTGATGTTGCTCGTTTACAAAGTGATGTTGACAAGCTCTACCTATGGTGCAATAATAACTTTTTGTCCCTTAATCTCAATAAATGTGTCTTTATGTCTTTCTCTAAGTGTTGTACACGCATTCCTTCATCCTATCATATTTCAAATTTTCCCCTTGTGCCTGTGAATGAGTTTAAAGATCTAGGAGTTGTATTTGATTCTGGTTTCACATTTCATGGTCATTTTGACTATATTATTCCTAAGGCATACTCCATGCTTGCTTTTGTAAGGCGTAATAGTTCTTCTTTTAAGGACCCATATACCCTAAAGGTACTTTATACTAGTCTGGTACGATCCAGATTAGAGTACGCGTCTTTCATTTGGAGTCCATATTATCAATCCCATAAATTGCGGCTTGAACGAATTCAAAAGTCTTTCACTAGATATTCTTTACGATCCATTTTTTCTGGTTCTAATGATGTTCTTCCTGCATATAATGCACGCAGTCTCCTTCTGGGTCTAAAAACACTTGAAGATAGACGTAATATTTTGTCCCTTTTATTCGTATTTGATATTATTAGTGGTGCTGTTGACTGCCCTGTACTTCTTAATCTTATAAATTTCAATGTTCCTTCAAGAGCCCTAAGGTTTAATGCTCCCTTTCACTTAGGTTTAGTTCGCACAAATTATGCCACAAATGCTCCCATTTATAGAACATTAAAATTGTATAATGATATTAGTTCATATATTAACTTAGATTTCTCCTTTTCTAAAAATCAACTAAGATTATGTTTTAATAATATTTTTTAATATAAGTGTATTTATTTTGTTGTTTATATTTTTTTTTATATAGTCTGTAAGAATGTATATTCATAGACCGAATAAATAAATTAAAAAAATATCTCGGAAACTAATGATTCAATTGAAAAAGTTAAAAGTACGCTTTATATAAGAAGCTCAGGGCTGTTCAATACCGCTGTCAAAAGTTAACTAGACTACTTTCAGGATGTACGCCACATGTCTGAAAATATCGTTTCATGCACTTTAAAACAAGGATAACTCAGATTTCCGACGTGATGGAGCAAATCGAAGGTCATATTCGGATACAGCGATTAAAAATCTATAAAAATCACTTACTCTCATTTCATACTTTTTTAACTTTTTCAAAAACGCAGGACTGTGTTATTGGACAGTATGGTTTGAAATAACTCAAGTTTATTTTCCAAGTAATTAAATTTAAAAATCTTTTTTGGTTTTTTTTTTATTAGTTTTAGTAAACGACGCAACAGACATGATGTAACTTACTTAAATTTCTATTGGAAAACTTTTAGTTGAAATTGATTTTAAAAAATTACACTGCGCAACACAAAAATCTGAATTTGATCTGGATAGCTTTTTTGGCTAATTCAGGGTCGCTGATTCAGAATCTGGCAACCGTTTTTTTCGAATCACGTCTGAGATCCGAGTTATTCTTGAATTAAAGTGCAGAAAATGCTATTTTCAATTTCCAACTGGGCCAAAAAATAAAATATTTTTATTTTGGTGGGCCGCAAAAATTAACGACTTATAATGACAAAAATGTAATAATATATTTTTATGTACATTACTTTCTAATGTTTTCTTCCTGATATCTGAGGTATTTAATTTTTAATTAAAGCTTCAAATATGGGAGAAATTGAGTTCGCCGATATTACTTTCAACAGGAGATTGGTTTCCTTTCATAAGCGAAAAAAACATAGATATTATTTCCATTCCAAATTTGTGAGTTTCTTGAAATCTTAAATTCGGATAAAAATTGACAAGCTTTTCGGCTTTTAAGTTTAAATTTATCAAATTTTCCACCCTTGTATTTTGTATGCAATTTTTGCGCTTTAAATTTTTAGTGGTATTCATTCACTTAAAAGCCGAAATGTCAATGTCAATTTTTATCCAATTTCAGGTCGCAGGGCCTCAAAATTTTTGTAACAAAATATGCTTTTGATACAGCTATAATAGCCCAGGAAAATAAGACGAAAAAAGAGCTGTTGTGCGAAATAATTCCCAGTGAATTTTTTTCACCGGAATTGTCTTTATTAAAGCATGATGAATAATGTGTAAAAAGTCCATTGAAGTCCGTTGTGCGCATAAAAAGTTATTCAGGCTCAAAGGTCGCTAAAATAAGTTTTTTGCAAATATCTCGCTAACGCAAACATTTACAGAAAAATTTTGCTCTACAATTTTGTAGCACAGGAAATTTCCTACAAAAGTACGTAAAAAATGTTTTCGTACGACTTATAGTTTAGCAGATCACCAAATTTAAAAAGTTGTTAACAGTTATGATACGAAATTCTACGTATAAGTTCATATTAAAATTTCTTACTTTTTAAATTGCAATAACTTTTCAGTAAAGAGTCAAACAAACAAAATTGGAATACCGTTTAAAAGATAATTTAATTTTCTATACACCGTATTAAATTTTTTTCGAGCTACTCATGGCCCGACAGATATTTTTGAAAAACCGTCAAGATCTCGAAAATTCTGGTTTTTGAAGGATATCTCCGAATCGGTAAGTACTACGATAGAAAGTAACGTAGTACGTACCGATTCGGAGATATCCTTCAAAAACCAGAATTTTCGAGATCTTAACGGTTTTTCAAAAATATCTGTCAGGCCATGAGTAGCTCGAAAAAAAAATTTTATACGGTGTATAGAAAATTAAATTATCTTTTAAACGGTATTCCAATTTTGTTTGTTTGACTCTTTATTGAAAAGTTATTGCAATTTAAAAATTAAGATTTTTTAATATGAACTTATGCGTAGCATTTCGTATCATAACTGTTAACAACTTTTTAAATTTGGTGATCTGCTAAACTATAAGTTGTACGAAAACATTTTTTACGTACTTTTGTAGGAAATTTCCTGTGCTACAAAATTGTAGAGCAAAATTTTTCTGTAAATGTTTGCGTTAGCGAGATATTTGCAAAAAACTGATTTTAGCGACCTTTGAGCCTGAATAACTTTTTATGCGCACAACGGACTTCAATGGACTTTTTACACATTATTCATCATGCTTTGATAAAGACAATTCCGGTGAAAAAAATACACTGGGAATTATTTCGCAGAAAAATTCTTATTTTCCTGGGCTATAAATCTTAAACTTTTTCAAAAAATTAGTTCAGAAAAACTTAGCGGGAATGAGGCTACATATCAAAATTTTAATTTTCATCTACTATTACTAAACAACTTTTCAGTCGATTCCAAAAAAATAATACTTCGCTAGAAACATAATTTAATTAGCTTTTAAGAAAATTATCTTTAATTGAAATCGGACTAGCCGTTCTTTCTATAGATCAGTTTAAGTGAAGTCATACCTAGAAAAATAGTTTTTTTCGAGATCGGCAACACTGCACTATTGAAAATATTTTGTTTTACTTTTTTTAGTTCAGCACACTCCAAGTAACTGAAATAAATTTCCATCGTTCGATTCGCAATTTTTGCTGTAAGACAGTGATTATTCGTAAGGTTATATCAAAACACTTATGCCATCTTATATTTTTACATTTGGCTCATTATTTTTTTTATTAAAGAGTGAATATTTAAAAATTTATGTTATTTACTAATTAAACTATCTATGGAACTTATATATTATGCTGCTTTTCTTGATATTGTTACGTCCAACGTAAAAGTTGGTAACTCAAAAATCGTAGTTTTTAGTTATCATTTTTGTATTGTTTTCGTTAAAACCAGAAAACCAAAAACAAAAATCGAATGAATACTTTGGAAATCTGTAGTCTTAATAAAGGTTTTTCGACTATTAAATCGTTGTTACTATTCCAAATTGATTTACAGAGATATTAACAATTTCAACTTATAATTTGGATAAAAATGGATACATATGAGTTGTAACTCTAGTTACATTTCTTGACTCCGGTGACCCCTAATAAAGTTTTTTGTGGAATATTATCTGGTATATATTAACCCATTATAACCCAATTTTTAACACCAAAGTGGCTTCAAAACAATCCTAAAATAACTTTAAATTCAAAAAACTAATCATTTTTAGTTTTATAATAAATCCAAGAAAAGTATTAAAATATTCTCTGCACGTGTCACGTGTCAAGTGGTTCTGTGGTGTGAGCATACTGTTCTGTGTTCTGTGTAAAAAAACCAAAAAATTGTTGGTAGGTTGGTTTTCGATACGTTTCACCCATAACCATATGGGATCTTCAGTCGAATTCACGTACAAACCAAGAACTCGACCAAGCATGCTTTATTCATTTTTTACATAGATTAGACGAGAATCACAGCAAAAAATTCAATGCAGCATATGCAAAGTACCAATTTTGTGTTTTTTCCCCTGTTATGCATCGCCCCGCTGTTTGTAAGTCGTTGATATTATACTACTTTTCTTGCAAAGCGCCTTCGGATGCAAGCTTTTTTGGTGAGTTTCAACCGAAGTAGCAAGCGCGATCGTATGTTTATCTTTAGCTTGGAGAGACTTTTTAGATTCAAAATTTGAGAAATTTTATTTATCAAAAGAACGTAATTTATCTCCATAGGTATAAGATGTTGTACCCTTGGTTCGAATCTCAGTGTGGATGGCTTGTTTTATTTTCCAATTCTAGTTTAAAATTAAAATTATTTTATTTAATTTTTCTCTCTCTCTTTACTTACTCTAAAATAGTTTAAAATTAAAACTTTTTTTTTGCATTGTTATTGTGCATTGTATATAAATACTTTTCTGGTTTTAAAACCAAACTAAAATATTTACTGTGTGGATCTGATCCAGATCAGATATGAACTCATTGGAACGCACACGGATTCAATTTTAAAAACTTGGTAGCGTTGCACACTGGTTCAAAATCCCTAAAAGCTGGCCAAAAGTCGAAATCATTAAAGTTTCGAGGCAAAATTTTTTACCTGGGGGTTTTTGAAATCGCTGATTACGAATTTGATGTTAGATTTTTAAAAAAGAAAATGGCGGATTCAAAATGGTGGACGAATTACATAAATATTCAACCAAATCCAACATAAAAAATTTACTCGGGGGGTTGTGGGGTCACTGATTACGAATCTGATGTTAGATTTTTAAAAAACAAAATGGCGTATTCGAAAAGGCAAAAAATAACACTTGCACAATTTTTATATCTAATTTAAAAATTTATTTCAAAACTTTAACTTTGATAGAGTTGTGTGCAACGGTAAATTAATCTGTTGGGTGTACAACTTAAAAACCGGAATTTTTTAGCGAAATTTGATGCTTTATTGTGGAAAAATGTTACAATATATTTTATTCAAAGTATTGTCCATTGGAAGCTACAACATTTCCCCATCTTTCAGGCAATTTATGAATTTCATCCCAAAAAAATTGCGCCGGCTTGGCGGCCAAAAATGAATCGAGCCAATTTTCGATATCTTGAACTTAAGTGAACCGTATTCTTGATAGGGCATTCTGCATTGATCGGAACAAATGGTAGTCTGATGGTGCAAGGTCTGGGCTATAAGGCGGGTGAGGCAAAATTTGTATAGATTTCCCATCCGTTGTTTTCCAGGTAATTTTTGACTGGGGCAGCAATATGTGGCCGAGCGTTATCGTGGTGGAAAATGATTGACTCGTGTCTGGTCGCATACGTTGGCCGCTCTGCCTGGATTTTCTGCTTCAATCGGATCAATTGTTGACGATAGAGTTGAGCATTAATGGTTTGGCCACCTGGCAACAGCTCATAATGGATCACACCTAGCTGGTCCTGACCAGGACGTTCTTTGTCTTCGACATCAAAATCACCACTTTTAAACCGTCGAAACCACTCACGACAGACTGATTCAGCTGGAGCATAGTCCCCATAAACTTCTACAAGCAAACTATGACTTTCGGCAGCAGTTTTCTTTGCAAAAAAATGACCCAACAGAACCTCCCGCAAATGCTGTCCTTTTCTCCAATTTTCGAAGTTATTCATCGTGAAAAATAATAATGATGCACACAAGATAAAATTGTTTTGTTGACTGATTTTGACAGCTGTCAAATGTACCTTCAAAATGACATATATATAAAGTTCGAGCTTTCACGATATTTGTTAGTACGGACATCCACCGTCAAATTCCGGTTTTTAAGTTGTACACCCAATACATAAAAATGGGTTTTAAATTCCGTTATCACGGAGAATAAACTGTATAATAATATAAAAATTTTTCCATTTCAGGCGAGCAACACATATTAACACTTGAGCAATATGAGTTAAATTTTCCTATGGGTGCTTCAGAAAAAATCGCGTCAAAGAAAAACGGCAAAAAAAGGCACCTCAACTTTTTTATATGTGTTAGAAAAGGTTTCAATCTTCTTAAATGCAAAAATCCTGGTGGTATGACGTGGTATAAATTAGTTTTGGGCTTTTTTCATAACCATTGCATACTGATGTTGTAAAAATAATTTGACTTTAAGTTAATCATAATTACCGTCAAAGTATAAATTATTGCAAGTTTTGAATATAAAGGTTCGATAGTATTTCCTTTTACAAAGAGATTCCATATTCAAACATTAAATTCGGTTCAGTTTTACAGTAAAAACCTAATTTTTACAGTGAACACTTAATTTTAACTTTTAACTCACAGAATTTTGTGTCTGAGAAGCGTACTTTTGGAGAGATCCCAAAAGCATTGTACCTGGATCTTTCTTACAAATTTTTTGAGGTCTATGTTTTCATAAAAAGTTATTTTAAAAAATTTTTTTTTTTTTACTTTTGGCCAGCTTTTAAGGACTTTGAACCAGTGTGCGTTGGCAAGAAAAGATACAAATGTCAAAACTAAAATGTCAGAACAAATTACACTTATAAATTTAGAAATAAAAATTTAAAAATCAATTCAATTTATTTAATTTAAAAATCGTTAATAAAACGTAAACAAGTAAACGGAATACCTGAATAATGTATAATAGAGGTCGTGATGGTACCGCGGTTGGAAAGTTTCATATTTGCTGTAACAAGCCTTGTGTGTCATTGCTGATTAGTGGCCGTTTAAACAGATTGCGTGGTGCCGGTGTTGGTGAAATGTTTATTGATACTGCAAAAACGCAAGTTTGACTTGCAAGAAATGTAAAATTTCAGTTGTAATTCGATAAAGAAAGCCATTAAGGAGAGATGGTGTATTTACATAGGTATATACTTAGGTACATATTTTCAGGACAACGCCTGTGATATGAAAAGCTTAGCTATAACTGGACCTGTATTAAAAAATAATCTCGTGTTAATAAAAAAACCAAAATAAAACATAAACTATTAAGGGTGTTAATTTTGGCCGGGTCATAAAACAAATACCCTACACTGCAGTATTTTAAAAATTTTGCTTATATGCGAGGTGCCACGCCCTCTTGTCCGAATTTTCTCAGATCTAGCGCTTATAGTTCGTAGTATTTGTGTATACTTTGGTGGCATTGTCGTGAAAAATACTCCTAAAGGTGCATGGCTTGTCCGTTGACCGATTTCGCATATTTTCAATCCCACGAGCTAACTTTGACTATGATTTTTTTTTTTTTTTTTTGACAAAAAAGTGTGCACAAAAATAATTCACTACAAGGACACGTTTTCTTTAAAAAAATTAAACGCGAAATTAAAAGTTATACATTCACCTATCTGAAAACATGCCCGCTTTTTCCAGCATCTGATCCACAAAATATAAAATTTTTTTTATTTTTTTTAGCGCTTTTTTTTATAGAACATATTCCTTATTTTTTAAGCAACTTTGGGTGTTCATTTTGTGAAGAAAAAAAAGTTATGAGCAAAAAATATGTTTTTGGACCTGTTTATTTTTTTGACAAAAAATCGAAATGGTCTTACTTCAGGCGAACACTTTATAATTTTTTAAAATATGATCCGGTTTTGCTAAACTTACGCTTAAATAATTTGCAATTAGATATACTATTGAATAAAACTACAAAAAAAGTGAACTTGTATAACCTAATGGCCAAAAGGACGTGTTTTATTTGGCTCCTATATGGAAATTTGTAAAAAACTATGTAGCGTAAGGGAGGGAAATATGGACTATGTGGGTAATGTGGACCACGCTGTTATTTTCCACTGCATACAAAGGATTTACCGTTATTCATGTTCAAACTTTATGCTAATACCTAAAGCTTATAATAGGGCGATTTTAGAATTCGGTGTAGTCGCATGTAGCTGTGAAGTTGTTTTTACTAAAAAAATTTTTTGTGATTAATTTTTTCTAGTGAGTAAATTTCACTTTTTCACTTTAAAGACATCATGTTTTGAAATAAATCATTAATTGTATAAAGTCAGTGAATACCATTTATAATTTATTAGCACAAATTAGTTCATTAACCACAAGAGTTTTTGATAAAAAACCATTTATTTCACCAACACGTGCTGTGTGTAATATGGACCACCAAAGAAAAAAGCCTCAAAAACAAATGTATGTATTTATCATCTTTTTCGAATAAGGAATCTAGCTGCAGTTTTCATGACGAGTCTGATGGTCATTATTTGTAATTCGTAAACTACAAAGGAAAATATGATGAAAAACTCATATAATGTAATACCCTTTATTCAGAAGATCGCCGTGGCGAATTTTGGGTTGAATGTGTAATCTGACGTTCTTGAAGTCATAAAAAATGAGTCGGATGTGGAAGTGACATTTTTATATACAACTTCAGTACCAAATAAACATGTGGGGCAATATGGATTATATAGTCCATATAACATTACACTTTTTTTTATCTTCATTTTGAGTATTTTGAGTTTTTTAATTTTTGTTCTTTATCCTGATGAGATATTTATCCAAAAGTGAATCAGAATAAAGGAGAATTGTTTCCTTTAATGAATGATATAAAATTAATTGTTTTGTTTTTTGTTTTCTAAGTTTTATTTAAAAAAGAAAGATTGGTGGTCCATATTTCCCTCCCTTACCCTACTTTAAAAATTATTTTCCGATGGTACAACTTGGTCAAATTTGAACAAATCTTAATTTAAGTTGCATTTGTTGGATGCGTTATGTTTTTCTTCTAAACAGTGTTGCAATAAATTCGATCGAAATTGGGTTTTCCGAAAGATATTCTTCAAAATGGAGGTATAACCTAATCTTAATTTCGAATATCTCAAGAATGGCCCCTAGGAACAAAAAATTTTTGTGGCTTACTTTTTTATTTTGACCATTGTATATGAAACTGGTTCGATTTGTATGAAGCAAAAAAAAAGTCGTTCCCACACAGAACAAAAGTTAAAAGGACTCTTAAATACGATGTCTGCATATCTGATTCTCCTGATGGCCCATTTTGGCAAAAGAAAAAAATTTTTTTACTCATAACAGTTCTTTCTTTACAGAATGGATACCCAAATTTTCTCGAAAAGTGAAAGTTATGTTCATGCAAAAATTTTGGAATTAAAAAACTTTATATTTCTTTTTGTAGTATGGATAATATTTGCTTCCGAATATGAATTTTTTTAAGGTTTTTCAATGAAAATAGTGTTTAAGGAAAAAATGCTTAGAATCGTCCAAATCTTTGAAAGGGATTAATTTTCTACATTTTTTGTTCTTTTCTTATTGCTCTACAGTGAAGTTTGCCCTGTGGAAGTCACGGAAGAAGTTAAAAATTTTTGATTCAAAAAACGGTTTTTTCCCTATAACTCAATATACAAGACACACACAAAGACTTTAGACCTCAATAAATGTAGGAAATCAAATCTTTATTCTTAAAGTAAACGGTTACCCGCTATAGGCCAAAATTTGTTAAAAATAATTGTATATCATGATAAAGCGACTTTTTTATGTTTTTGTTTCTAAATATACCCAAAATTTTGATGAAAAACAAATGGAAAAATTAAGGGCTTTCAAACCTGGTTTTAGAATGGAAATCGGATTTAAATTGCGATAGATATGATAACTCTAATATACTTAAAATTTTTTGTAAAGGTGTGATTTTGGGTATTTTTGTTTTACAGTGTATTTTGCATCCAAAACTTAAAACTTTTTTATGTGTACTACATTACGCCAAAGAGTAATAAATGGCGCATTTTTCAAGACCAAGAACGTCAAAATAAGTTTGTGGTTTCTTTGCGAATTTCAGCCTGAGAGTTCCGATATTTTTCAATTTTTGCCAAAAACGTCTTTTTTTTGAATATGAGAGAGGAGTGTATACCCTAAAAACCGTAAAAAATGTGCACAGTTATATTCCAAAAACTATAGGACATACAGTTTGCTATATTTTTTTCCTGAAGATCTTGTTTTTACAGCAACAGTTTGTGCACTAAAGGCCGATTTTTGTGATATAAAAATCGAATTTTTAGAAATTTTTATTTTGCAGCGACCTTTTAATTTTTCTTTACAAATTTTCTCAAAATTTTGGTAAGAAACTTAAGAAGAAGTCATAAGCTTTCAAACGTGATCTTTAGAATAGAAATCGGTTAAAATTTTCGCGAGATATGACCATTTTTATATATTCTGTGATACAAAAAAATAACTAAAAATCATATCCTTACAATAAAAAAATACTCTAATATCTCCCTCTTATAATTCTTATATCTTGCGTAAATTTTAGCCGATTTCTATTTGGAAGACCACATTCGAAAGCTCTTAACTTTTTGTTTAGGTTTTTACTAAAATTTTGGGTAAATTTTGAAAACATAATGAAAAAATGTTGCTGCACAATAAAAATTTCCTTCTAACTTCTGAGTCGTTATGGGGATGAAAGTAAAAAATCAAATTTTTAAATGTGTTCCCAAAATTTTTCCCAATTTTTAAGCTTTAGAAAAGGGCCGCTGACAACTCCCGGGCCGGTATGAGCTGCCAGTCCGTCTCTGAGCTCAGCCGTTGGTTTTATAGTGGTAGGTGAAACGCCTCTAACGGAAAAATACGCTGTCTCTCCAACTTTTAAATTTTTCTTTTGTTTGAGTGTTTTTGGGAATGTCATATCATGATTTTTGAAAGGTTTTGATTCTGTTGTAGATTTCTATTGGACGAAGATTTCGCTTAGACTAATGACGTAAGTAATTCCACGGTTGCATCTTAATCTAATATGACAATAAAAACAAATGAACAAAGGTTTGGATCATTACGAACCCAAACTGTTATTGAAACTCGAAAAGCCTTAAACTTAAATACCAGCGATTGACTTGACTGCATTTCTTCCGCTACTTCCAAGGGGTATAATTACAAACCCTGCTGACAACACAAAATAAGCCATGAATAAACTACATCCTTCTCAGTCATGCGGTGTCTGAAAATCCTCTTTTTGTCAGCAAATTTATTACACGCAAATAACTTTTTATTGCGTTATTGCGAAATTCAAAGGACTTGACACTTGAATTAAATACTTCAGCCAGCAAATTACTCGATACCCAATCTACGAGTAAAGCCATAGCAGCATGACGAAACAATAAAAAAAAAAACAACAAAACAAAATAATCCTTCCAGAAAAGACAGGGAAAGAGAATATAAAAAGGAACAAAAAACAAAAAAAAACCAACAGTCCGACGGTGCTGATGGTGGTGGGTAATGTGCGCCAAATGATTGAATCAATTCAATTCATATGACAGAAGAATTATTGAATCTGTTGTTTGCATGATTTTGAGCACACAAACAAATTCATATGAGTTGGCACTTGAAATGAAATTGCGCAAAACTCAAATAAACCTACCCACAACCTGTTTTGTGCAACTTACCTACCTTGGAAATGTGCAATTGACGGTAAAGAAAAGTTTATTCATAAAAATTTCATATGCACCCTACAAAGTCAGTTAAGAGTTTAGGAAAAGACATGTTAGATGTGAATTCCGAAGGCACAATAGTTGTAGGCATTATATTTCGGCAAAATCTGGATATAGTCTTCGAGACCATGAAATATTCAAATTCAAAAAAATTTTATGAATGAAATTCACAATACCATAGCTGTGGACCTTTAAGCAGTGTTTGTCAAACTTTTCGAACTCCTTTCCTGATTTTTGGCGACCCGCTAGACTAAAATAAAACTATGCCAGTGATTTCAATGACAACTTAGTAAACCCTCATCATGTACTTTGGGCGAATTCGGCTCAAAAGCAAGTTTTTAGTCCCTTAATGTGTGATATTATCTCGAGTGTTTTAAATTAGATAAATGTGAAACTTCTTGACAATTCATTTATTTTCTTTTATTTAGCAATGTTTTGATAGTTATTATTGTGGTTTTATCAACGTGTCCTACCAAAAAAAGTAAAGAATCCTTTTTTCTACAAAATTTGCCAAATATATTTTGTTATGATATAAGAGTTATCGTCGCTATACCTTGCAGCAATGTTAGTTCTAGTCACTAGTAACCATTACGATCTCCAAGCCATTCTACCACATACTTTCGAAGAAGTGCGGAAAAATAGACAATATAATACATAAAAACATTCTATAGGCGGATCGACGTATTGGAGATAAGAAAATAAATAGGGTTGGGACGATTCGTAGGATTAAAGTAATTTTAAATTGTATTTTGGATATGAGAAAATGAAATCTATTTTATATAAAGAGTTGTTTTTGAACACCAAAACAAAACTACTTACTTTAGTTGCCAATTTTTCAAAACATATGACGGCGGTGAAATGGTGTGTTCGATGCAAACATGAGTGTTCAGTTGAAATTTTTGTAAATAGTTTTTCTTTGGGGTTTTTTCAACACTGTGGAAATAAAAATTAAAATAATCCATCAGGCCGTTTTTGAAAAATCTCATTTTGAAAATTGTACTAAAATTTACATGTAAAACAAATAAAAACAAAAATAGTTATTTAAGATATATTTTTTGGTGTTGAAGCCGAATCTTTCACCAGAACTGCACTAACTATACTTTAGATTTTGAGATATCATTACCTAAAAGTGAAAAAACACCATTTCAGCTATATTTGAACTTAAAATAGATTCTAGCCATAAATCTTGATATGGTATTTGGTAGCAGTTTTGGCCTTGAAAACCCCATTTTGAATTATATCAAAATCTTTATTTTTCTCTGAAATATCCTGAACTGAAATAACGAAAAACCATTTTTTTGCGATTTTTCAACTTTTTTGGAAAAAAAAGATATCCATATGATTTGAAGCGGACCTTAGAGACAAAAACTTGTACTTTTAACTTCCATATCAAGATTCATGGCCAGAAGTTATCCATACTTATTATATAACTTCAAAAATAACTAAAACCGGTGTTTTCTGCACTTTTAGGTTAGGATATCTCAAAATCCTGAGAAATTAGCGCAATTCTACTGTCAGATTCAGCATCAGAAAAAAAAATACATCTGTTTTTATTTGTTGGTCTTATTTTTAAGTTTTTTTCGGTTTAGATGAACGGATGTCGCGAAAACAACAACATTTTTATTTTTTCGGAAGTAGAAACTTTGACACATGTGTAGCTGAAGGATAAAACTTTAAGAAAAAACTAAGTATGAGGATTTTCGTTCGCAAGTATTCACATGTGAATATCATACCCAAAACTTTATTTTTTAAGTGTCTAAAATTTGACTTTTGGCCAACTAACAGGGCAAACTTTCCCACAGTGCGTCGTGATATCACTTCGAATATCAAAATATCAAAAAATTTTCAAAAATACAAAGTGACAAATCTATAAGGACACAAATCATCAATCCCTAAGCAAAATTACCAAAACAATCAAATTTATTTTGAGCTAGGTACCAAGGCATAAAGTGAACTCTAGATGAGAGAGTAACTACCCATGTGTAATTCTGAATCAGACCTGGCTGCAAAATGGGTGGTAAGTATCCCGTCTGGCCATTGTGTTCTGGTAAGCACGATACACGACAGGGCAGGGGCGTAAACAAGCTTTTTGGTTTAAAAACATGAAATAAACATACAAATAGCAATGATCTCGTTCTCGAATTTTAGTATATACTGTAGAACTACAAAATAGACCGATTAAAAAAAAAAAAAAAACCTAAATTGTTGAACTGGAAAGCCCAATTCCACTAGACTATATCCTGAACTATAAATCGTGCGAAAACAACTTACGCAACTTGTTTATAGGAAAATTTCTACAACATAAAATTTTGGACCAAAAGTTTTTGCAATAAGCACCACTCATGATTTAACTATTGCAAAAGTTCATACCCACTATTCGAAGAACCCCACAATAAGTTTCAACCTTAATAAATACTATGACATAGGTCAGCCTGGCTCTATAAGAATTGATCAAAATGAAAAATAATTTTTTCAATGCATTCTCATACTATCACGTTCATATGTATGTATGTATCTATGTTCACATTGTTCAGAAAAAAAACATCCAACACTGACACAAAGAGCAGGGATTTGACTATAATACATTATGCTTGGATTGTTTCACTGCAAAACAGCAAACATCAAAAAACTCCCACCCCAATGCGGCATAGCCACAATTGTTGAATTATTCGTTTCCTCGCTTAAGTTTATTGTTTACGGCAATAAAAATTGAGGATTTTTTTTTTTACTTTTGCAACACCAATTCTTTTCATTATAGCTGTACTCATTGTGAGCGGCCCCTTGAATTTGTCAGCCCAAGTGTGTAAATTAAATGTTGATACCCGATTTAAAATTCTGAAATGATCAATAAGGACCACTGCTTGGTAGCTCTCTCAAAAATCCATAGCTATTAACAGAGGATTAGAGTGGGGTTGAGCGTAGTGATATCTTTTGCTCGATTAGTTAACAAACCCGGTTTATTAAGTAATTCTTTTTTTGCAAATACAATTTTTGCACAAATTGATTTTGAAAACAGTAATTTTCATCAGAGCTTATTTTAAAAACTAAAATGGCTTTTTACACCCTACCCTTGTTCACCCGTTTTCAACATAGAGAGGAAGACGTGGCACACGACTCGTTTAAACTCTGTTTAACCCAAAGGTCCTTGCATTCCAGGTTTTTTTTTTTATTTTTTGGCAAAAATATTCACTGAATTCCAAACATACAGAAAAAGGCTTAATCGAATTTCCGGGTTGGATTTTTGGTTATTAAATGATCTTCGCATTGTTTCTGTATCAAATAAAAGGTTAAAAGGTTTGACAAAAATAAACTGACCGATATAATTTTTTGGAATAAATATAATCAATTCTACTCTATCGAGTAAACTTTTCGTTAAAACAAAACCCAATTTTATTGCTTACTGACAGAATACCAGCCAAAACATATTGTGATATTACTTTTGTCTGTATAAGAATTTTGAAAATTAAGCATAAAAATAAATATTAAACGCAAAGTAAAATTTTCAATCGAAAATGCACCGTACTAAAGTTGAACGTAGAGGTACACAGAGCAAAAAGTGACCCCTAAAAACAAGAAGATTGTCGTATTGAGCTATTTTACTATGAATTCACTTTAAAAGTAGTAATCAATATGAATATTCCATAGAGCAATCCCTATGACTTCACTAAGAAAATCTTCTTAAAAATTCAAAAAGATTTTCACATTATTTTTGTATAGAATGCAACATAAAATGTTGCAAGTTATGTGAGCAACTTATTGATTTCTAGTTTTAAGAAGGAAAGCGTATAAATTGATTTCTGCACAAAAAAGTTTGTCACTTAAAATTAAAAAGATACTCTAATAAAATCTAAGAGACATTGTTTTTAAAATTATGAGGTTTCTCATAAATAAACAATTTGTGTGTCACTTCGTTTATATTGGAAAAGTGATTGTGTTTGTTTGCGAAATGGATAATTTTAAAAATTTTCCAAGTGGAAGCACCAACAATGAAAATGTTGGTGATATACTTACTGTACCGTCTATAGAATGGAATGAAAGTGAGCTTCTGGAAACTCAAGAAATTTTTCATTCCTGGGGCTTAAGTGGCTCAGCTTGTTTAGTGTTAAAAGTTTACGGAGTGAACTCCATCGATGTCCTAGAAAATGGAAGACGTGGAAAAATTGTTTGGTAATATATATGGCTCTGGGTTTTTTGGTGAAGAAATAAAGTTCAAAGCCGGATTGCGGCAGTGGCAAAAGGACAGGGTAAGTAATTTTGTTATATTTAGGTGAATCGACTTTACCGTCAATTTGTTCTTGCAGAACAAGCCCTTAATATGTGGCCAAGGGACAATATCGCCACCATCAATCCGTTAAGTGTTAGAAATGCTAGAAAACATTTCAAATAATATAAGCAATGTCAATTGCTCCAGATCCTCAGTTACAGGTATTTCCCGTCCCTCTACGGAGTTCTCGCTTAAGCCTTGTGGCAGCGATTTGTCGACTATGCTTAAGTTCACTGTAAAAGGACAACTAGTTTTGTAATGCTAGTTAAAAATGTGCAATTATTAACTTCATTTCATTAGATGGATCTTCTAATCATTTCTACACGTTAAACAATGGACTCGTCGAAAAAGATACTGGAATTAGGTACGGTGCGATTTTACCAATTGTTCAAAATTATTGTACTGCTTAACATTTGTTTCTTCTTTTCAATAAAATTAACTGTAAAACCATTTTAGATTGAGTTTTCTTTACAATATATAAAGAGCCAAAACAACCACATAAAATAGAACAATAACAAAAAGATATCTCTATGCTTTTCATCCAAGAAGAAAGTCACATCAAAACCATAGAGAAATCTTCTTAAAATATCTGCAAACCTTTTCTATGAAAACCTTATAATATTAAGAAGAAATCTTATCCTTTTTCAAGAAGATTTCTCATAAATTTTAGTTGAATTTCACATAATTTTCAATAGAATGAAAACATCGTTTCAAGAAGAAATCGTATTGAAAATGATAAGATTTCTTCTTAATATTACGAGTTTTTCATATAAATGTTTACAGAAATTTTAAAAAGATTTTTTCTATGGTTTTGATGTGACTTTCTTCTTGGATGAAAAGCATAGAGATATCTTTTTATTTTTGTTCTATTTTATGTGGTTGTTTTGGCTCTGTGTATGGTTCGTTGGGCAAATTTTTGTTTGAAAAAATTCATCCAAAAATATGAATCGTTTATTTTGAAAGTCGGTCATAATAATCGACTATTTGACCCATATCACTTTTTTAAATATATAGCATCAATTCCACACTATCTAGCAAACTTTTTATGTAAACAGAACCCAATTTAATTGATTACTGACAGAAAACCAGCCAAATCATATAAAAACATTACTTTTGTCTTTATAAAAATTTTTAAAATTTAGTATGAAAATAAAAAAAATATTTATAAAAGGTAAAATTTTCGATCAAAAATGCGCCGAACTAAAGTTGAACGCAGAGGTATAGTACCTTGGGCAAATATTCATAGAATTGAATGAACTTTCACATAAGGGGGTAGCCGAGGTCGATAAAATTTCGTCCATACAATTTGGCCCACCCTAATGTACATCCAACGTAAAAGTTGATAATTCAAGTAACTCAAGTTACCAACTTGTTATGGGACATGTTGTTTCCGAAATCTGCACATTTGGTTCCATCTTGTGTCAAATTTTGGCACCTCTAGCCTAAATTTATTTTGTATGGGTTTTCATACAAAAAGAAAAAAAGTTAAAATACAAAATTGCTCATAACTAAAAATTACGATTTTCGAGTTACCAACTTTAACGTTGGACGTATCGATATATATAAAAATGACTGTGTGTCTGATGCATTACCACTCAGAAACTACTCGGGCGATTGAAATTCTCAGGTATGGGAATGTTTTTATGCTACACACGAAGGTTTCATAGACAAAACGAAGAATATCTAGGCATACGAGAGGGGAAAAATCTATGGCGAACTATCAACAAACTTTAATTGATAGTTTTTTTGGAATACCCGAAGGTTCCTGAAGGTCACCCGAAGCCTTCATAGTCAAAACGAAGAATATATAGATATACAAGCCTTAATTTACGGATTCCTGGGACACCCTAGCTATGCTATTGGCAATTTTTAAGACGGTTTGAAATGAAATAAACTTTTCCATGTAACCTAAATTACACAGGCCCACAAAAATAAAAGTACCATGCGCGAAAGATCAGACCACCTGAACTTTATGTTTTCGGGTTCGCTGAATCCGAATATGGTGCCAGAATAGCGAAGTTGGTTCGCGTTTTTTCAGAAATCAACAATAATGCTGAAAATTAGAGATTTTTCCTGGTTTCTGAAAAAACTCGAACCAACTTCGCTAATCTGACACTATATTCGGGTTCAACGACCCCAAAAACATAAAGTTCCGATGGTCTGATCTTTTGGGCAGGGTTCTTTTTTTTTTTTGGCCTGTGCACAGGACTACAAAAAAGAAATTCCCTGCGCGAACGATCAGACCACCTGAGCTTTATGTTTTCGGGGTCGCTGAGTCCGAATATGGTGTCAGAATAGCGGAGTTGGTTCGAGTTTTTTCACAAATCAGAAATAATTCTGAAAAAAATCTCAAATTTTTCAGCATAATTGTTGATTTCTGAAAAAACGCGAACCAACATCGCTATTTTGGCACCATATTCGGTCTAGCGACCCCGAAAACATAAAGCTCAGGTGATCTGATCTTTCGCGCAGGGTACTTTTTTTTGTGGGCCTGTGTTATTATTGGTGATTGAGAATCAAAAAACAAAACAAACATGGCACTGAAAATTCTTTGGAACCAGCGTTGTCTTTTAAACAGAAATTCCAAAAAAAAAAAGTAAAATCTTTCAACAATGCCTTACATCAAGGGTGTCAGCGTAGAACAAAAGTGAGCCAATTTTGGCTCGCCTACAAAAACAAGAATATTTCAATAATTTTTTCAATTTCTGAGAACTACAACGCACACGAAAAATGTTTGTTGTTTTTATCGAGCTCGTCAAAATTCGCGGAATTAAAATATTTATGAAAAAATGTTTTTGTTGTTTCGCATAAAAAAGAAGCAACAAACATTTTTCTTGTGTGTTGTAGTTCTCAGAAATTTAAAAAATTATTGAAATATTGTTGTTGTTGCACACGAGCCACCAAAAAAACAACAAAAAATAGGTTTTGTAAATGTTGTAGTTCGAGGAATTTGAAGTTGTTGTAAAAGGGAAAATTTTGCGCTGACTGCGCTTGGCTCAGTGATTTGAAAACGCTGACACCCTTGCCTTACATCACCATCCATTTTTTATTTCAGATAACGAGCAATGTAAATTTACGTATGCACAGTAAAGCAAGCAAAAAACATTCCTCAAGTATTCGGTTCTTAAAACATAAAAAAATAAATACCGATTACAATTTTTTAACTTAACCCGAACCGTTGAATAAAAATCCTCTCTAATGGCATAACATTAGTGCACAAGTAGAAGTAAAGAGGCTTTCATAAATATTTATTTGTTTATTCGAAATGCATAAAATTTTATTTCAACCACGATAGAGCAAAGGATTATATGAACAGAGTTGTCAGATTTTAAACCTTCGGCACTTTATTGAGATGATTTATTATTCGGCAAGGAATGCAATTAAGTATGATGATTGTCACTTGTCCGTATGCTCTGTTAATGATGACAATACCACACTTAATAGTTCTGTGTTTAGAATCACAAGCCCTCAACTTCTATTAAATAAACTCAAACGAGTTAAAGAGGGAGACGAATTCTTATGCAAAAATAAGAAAAATTGGCTGCTTTTGAAAAGTATAAAATAAACATGTAAGCACATACGCGTACATATTATATGGTAAAGTAATGGTCGATTTTCGAAAACTTTAAAAAAATGCTTTAATTTAAATAGTTACTAGGGTTACCCAAAAAAACCACTACCTCTTGAATATTACTTGTTTCTATTTGAAAAAAAAAAACACTGCAAAAATTAGCTAAAAAAGGCTCAACAACTCACAACTCAAAAATAGTGATTTTTGGGACGGTTTTTTTTTATTTTTTTTTTTTAATTTTTTGTTAAATAGCCATTGTAATTGAATCGGTGATTGTAGAAACGACATAAGTCACACGAATAGAATTTTTCAGGAATCAATAAAAACTGTTTATTTACAAACAGAAGAATTTTTTTGGGCTGAATATAGTGCTTGAGTTCCAATAGATTGAAATATAGAAAAATCTTTGTGGTTTATTAAGATTAATAATGGAAAAAACCTGAAAAACTGTTCTGGACTTAAGTTGTTTTTGCAAGAAACGGGTGATTTATGTTGTTTTTGCAAGAAATGGTTTTAATGGTTGACCAAACCTAAGAGAACAATTTTTATTGAAGTATTTATTGTAAATAAAATTTTTACTTTATGTAACGATCAAATATTGATGTTTAAAGCAATTGAAGCAAAGCATTTTTTTTTTGTTTTTTTTTTCATCAAAAAGCAATATTTTATCAAATTTAAAATTCTTATTTTCCAATGTTTTGAAAATAACTAAAGTTGTTTCACTGAAACCACTGTAGCTTCTGAAATAAAAGTCAGTAATCATCGAATTTTCGCAGTTTCCTTTTGAAAGTTAGTACTTACTAAAAAAAAATTAACTCTGTATTTGTGGCGCCATGAATAATTTGATAAGATATGAAGAACTATTAAGGCTTTTGCCTCGACGACCGCTAATCAGAATTTGAATATTATTTTTTGCGTAAAAAAAAAAAAACATCACCGAAACCAAGAAGTTGTTTACTGATTCCGTTGGGGTTGTACCAGGACAAGTGACGCCTAACGTTTATTTCGCCGAAAAGAATTCATCAGGCTAGAAATTATCGATAAAATCAATGGAGTCATATTGGACGATTAGAGAATAGAAGTGAGTGAGGTGTCTTTCAATGTCGACGATGAAAATTTAAGAGAAACTGCCGCTCTTTATATCATCAACTATAACGTATAGGAAACTGTCGCTCTTTTAGTCGCTGATGAAATATCGGACACTTTTATGAAAATGTCGTTGACAACTGCCTTACAAAAATCCGCATCCGGCATCAATGATTTCATTTAGGCGAATTCTTTTATTATTGATTCAGAGAAATCGATATACGTATATCTGTCATTTCTGTTACGCAAAATAGATAAATTTGTTATTATTGTGTCCGCATATAATTTGGAAGATTTAACATCCGTGACATTAGTTTTTATGTAGGGGAGATGTATGTACCTTGGTCCAAGTGTACCTCGGTCCGAGTGTCGGTTGCCACTCAACAGCTGCACTTGTACAATAATGTTCTTCTATGGAATTTTCCAATCACTCCGCTGACTGATATTAGTAGACTTCAGACAAAGTGACGGAAAAAGTGTTTTTGGTGTGTTTAAATTAGTTTTTGGAGTAAACTACGAATTGTTTTATAAGAAACTTACTTGAAATATTTAAGTTTTACAACATCAGGATGGAAGGTTAGTTATTGTTTAAAGCTTTAAGTGTGTTTTAGATGTATTTGCATTAATAAGTATATGTTATGGTAGTTGACAGTTTTTAAAACATGCTGTCTGAGCGTACCTTGGACCTATGCTATTTCAATATAATATTACTATTATGATTTAAGTGGTTTATTTATTTATTTACAGCCAGTGTTTGCTTGGTTAATTTTTCTTTTTTTTTCTACAATAAATAGAATTTGTTGTGTTATAATTATTATTTACTAGCTTTTACCCGCGACTTCGTCTGCGCAGTATTAGTATTTCGAATACCCTATTTTTCCACTTTCAACATCTTTAATCAATCTTCATACATTTAAGTAATTAAAAAAATTTGAAGTGAAAAGGTAATATTTTTTTACATCAATTAAAAAATCCTTAACGAATTTTTTTTTTAATTTTTGATTTTGCTGTATCGTAGAAGAGCAAAGCAAATGGAGGTCAAACTGCATACGTAAAACTTCGAAATCAGTGTTACGATACTGTTGGTAATATTTGGGTCCCCCTATCTTATCAAAAAAAATTTTTTTTGTTATACCGATCGCTCCGATATTTCCATTATCAAGGCAAATCTGTCGGAATATCAAGGGGATATATGGTGTTAATATGATCTCATTATATCTACTGGGATATGCATAGGAGCGACTCAAATGAACTTTCCAATTAATCTGTTTTTTTTTTTTTTTTGTATGAGAGGTTCAACGTCCCCTTTTACAATTACCTCCATTTTTCTCATAAATCTTTTGGAGCACAAAAAAAAACAGGTGGTGCAAATATGATTTTAATATGTTATGTACTATAGGCGTGGTAGTCATGTATATTCGAAAACATGACGTAAGTAAAATTTAAATTACTGAAAATTGTTACGTGATAGAATTTTTCCACTATTTTTCACCTCACTAAAATCTATAAAAATTGCTTTTTAAAATTAAAAGATGAAAACCATTGAAGAACTGTGTTATCTGAGTAGTTCACCTACATACCTTCAAAGCAATTACTTCTTAAACTATATTTCAGATCCCGATGATACAGGTTTTGTTCTTTCTTGACTTCTTTAAGATCTTTTAAACATGTTGATGCTTACATAAACAGATCTATTAGAAAGCTTGCCACTTGCTTAACTACTATTGTCCTTTTATATTAGAAGCGATAGTAGAAAACTTTTATTGCTGTCTTCATGCCCAATGACATCATGTATCAAAATGAGAAAGAAAGAAGAGAAAGCAGCATTCCTGCTTCTGTCCTTTCATATGCAAAGCGATCATAGAAGGCTACATTGCTTAATTTTTTGTAGATTTTCTTCAGACTTTATGATTCTCAATATATTTAATAAAAGTATCTACTATTTAAGTTTATCTTGCTTGGTATATACTTTTGGATTTGTACGGTATAGTATACATCAATGACATCTAATATAGGACATGTCGATATTCACGAATATCGAAATATGTTGTTGCCCTTTCACATGAGAAGCGATCATAGATGACCAGCATCACTGCCTTTTTTGTGGAAGCATTCAACGACAACATGTGTACAAAAGAGGGAAGATGCCTGTTTCTGTCCTTTCTTATTAGAAGCAATCGTAGAATGCCTGCCTTGCTGCCTTCTTTGCAGAAGCGTGAGTGCTAGGCCTTGATGTCCAATGGCATCATGTGTACAAAAGAAAAGAAGGAAGAAGGGAAGACACCAGGACTACTGACTTTCAAATAAGGCCTAATATTGTACTAATATTTAACACAGAAATACGTTTTTGTTTATATTTACCCTTCAGTTCACGGAACTAGTACCGAACAAGCGAAATCGCTAGCTACCGGTAACCAGCACTAGTTCCTCCCAGATCTACTTTATTCGTTCTCAACTGGCGAATTTAACGTGTGCATGTCTTTGGCAGGGGTCAATTGCCACCCTTTGCTCTACTGCTCACTAGCTATTTCACTAGTGAGAAGCTTGTAAGGCGTTCTCTTAGTAAAGAAAAAAAAAAAAAAAAAAAAAATCGAAAAACCCACACTGAGATTCGAACCTGGGGTTCAAAGTTTTTCACCTGTGTATGTAGATAAATTACGAAGTCTTTAGCTCATTCGTCTGTAAAGCTTATTGACGTAGTTATGTGAAATTCGTATTTAAACAATTGAAAAAATTTTTGTTTTATTTCTAAATTTTGTTCTCTTTCTTTTTTTTTTTTGTTTTTTTTATAAATAAACCCAGCAGAAAATAAAACGAACACCTTCAGAAGTGGAGTAATCGTTGGATGTTCCGAAAAGTAGTGAAAAAACGAACTACTCCTTTTCGGATTGATTAAGAAGCTCAAAAACGATGTGCACAATGTTTTCGTTTGATTTCGGGATTATTTCAGTAACCGACTGCGCTCGTATTTTTATTTCATTTCAGTAATTTTATTGTTTCCATCGATTTTATTTTATTTTCTTGTTTGTGTTTTGTAGCGAAGGAAAATTTATTTCAATAATAACAATAAGAAAATATTTCACTATTTCTGAATAGAATTATTTATAACGGCGTAAACGGCAAAAATTATTCATAAAGTATTCGGCGCTAAATTATGCAATTTTTCGTAAGAAAGAACAAATATTTCTTTGTAAGAGCAATGCAATTAATAACATTTCCCATTTCAGAAGAATTCAGAAAATAAGGCTACAACTACTAATCATACATCCGACACACGTATATCGAACGTGAAGCACAATTAATTTAAATTTGCTATAATGAATTTAATATAATTTTCCTTGTGGTCTTCAACAAATACATTTAATTTTCTAAAAATGGAAGTATTTTATTCATTTGCGGCTGTTCAGATTGCGCCTTCCAATCGAAGGCATAAAATAATGTTCTGTTCATACTACGCCTTCCGATCGAAGGCACAAAATGATGTTCTGTTCAGATTGCGCCTTCCAATCGAAGGCACAAAATGATGTTCTGTTCAGATTGCGCCTTCCAATCGAAGGCACAAAATGATGTTCTGTTCAGATTGCGTCTTTATATTGAAGGCACAAAATGATGTTCCGTTCATACTGCGCCTTCTTATCGAAGGCACAAAATTATGTTTTGTTCAGGTTGCGCCTACCAATGGAAGGCATAAAATGATGTTTTATCGCAAAGAAATTCAAAGACACACATTCGTTTTCCATAGCCAAAAAGAAGAAACCCGATCTCCGACTATTCCGATTGCACCTTCTTGTAGAAGCCAACAAAGGAATGATACGATGAGCGGCCAACGCTGAATAAAAGGAAAGTGTATTCTGATGTGGCAATGGAATGATTCGAGCAACGAAAGGAACCCAGCAGAAAATGTTTCGAAAAGTACTGAAAAAACGAACTACTCCTTTTCGGATTGATTAAGAAGCTCAAAAACGATGTACACAATGTTTCGTTTGATTTCGGGCTTATTTCAGTTACCGACTGCGCTCGTATTTTTATTTTCATTTCATAGTTTTTCTTGTTTCCATAGATTTTCTTATCATTTTGTGTTTATTTTATCGTAACAAAAAATTTATAAGTAAGTAAATATTTTATAATTTTTAGTGAAAATTTATATTTGCGGTTGTTTGTGTGGCATTATAATTTAAAACGATATTTAATTGTGATAAGTGAAAAAGTAATGAGTGGTTTTTCTGCAAGGAATTTGCGTAGACTTGCCGCAAAAGAAAAAGCTTTGTTGTCGTGTGTTCCTTCGAAGCCAGATTTCTGTAATATCACAGATTTGAACGAACGCAAAAACAATGTCGCTGAACGCTTTGAATTTGGTGAAGAAGACATTCATAATATTGAAGGCAATGATGCACCTCAAGCTCATACATTAGTGGATGATTTGGCAGAGTGGTATACCACTTTTCGCCCATCAAGAGTCTGTGCGATAAATCTTTTAAAACATTAAGATCCCACAGAATAGAAGTGCCGCTTCTGTAAAAAAAAAGGGAAAAGCCTCCAAAGGAACTTACAGTTCGTACTGTTGCTCCTGGTATTTATGCACATTATGGCCTTAAGTCTTATTTAAATTCAATTCATCAAAAAATTTGTAATTTACATGTTTTACATATTGATATTGGGATTGATGGACTTCCTTTATATAAGAGTTCAAAAACTTCTTTATGGCCAATTCTAGGCCACTTGGTGAATGTTAAAAATGAAAGTGTATTCGTGATTGGAGTTTTTCTTGGGAATCAGAAACCACGTAATGTAGACCAATTTTTACATGACTTCATCGAAGAAATGTCTCAAATAAAATCTTTTGGATTTTATGTAGACAGTCACAGAATTGATATTGAAATTCGTGCTTTTATTTGTGATGCACCCGCGCGGTCATTCATTTGTGGAGTGGTAGGCCATAATGCTTTTCATGGATGCACAAAATGCACACAGGTTGGTGTACGTGTCGAAGTATAGTTGTATTAGTGGTATCCTACGAACGGATGAATGTTTTGAAAACCGCAAAGATAAGTTACACCATCATCTTTATTACCAAAATCGTAAATCAGAGCTTGAAAAGTTAAATATAAAAATGGTTTCGCAATTCCCGCTTGACCCTATGCATGTTCTGGATTTAGGAGTAGTAAGAAAACTGGTGAATATGATCATTAACAAGGAAACTTTGCGATTTAATTTAGACTCTGAAGTCATAACGAAAATTTCAGACAACATTGCAGTTTTAAAAAATCATATACCATGCGAATTCGCCAGGAAACCACGTAGCTTAGAAGAATTAAAACGATGGAAAGCGACTGAATTTCGGCAATTCATTCTATATACCGGAATTGTACTCTTTAAAGATATTTTGCCAGAGGACTATTATTATCATTTATTATTACTTCATTGCTCATATCGAATGTTGCTTTGTGATAAGTTTTTTAACGATATTGATGTTGCACATGAAATGCTTAAAGATTTCGTTGGAACTTTTACTCTCCTATACCCCGAAAAATGTTTAACATATAACGTTCATTCCTTGTTACATTTGGCACAATGCGCAAAAGACTTTGGAGCCCTGCACAATTTCACAGCATATAAATTTGAAAACTATCTGCAAAAACTGAAAAGATGCATTAAAAAGCCTACACAAATTTTAGAGCAGATTAATAATAACCTCCGATCGATTAGCAAGCCGTTTAAAGAACGTACATTCAAAATGTTTCAAAGTAGAACGGGAGAGTTCACTCATTTGAGAACAAGTGAATTCATGTTATCTACAAAAAGCCCCTACAATATATGTGGTGTAAGATCCAGATTCATCATTTTGATTACCAAATTTGAAGAAAAAGAAGGCGTAATATATGTAATCGGGAGAAAGTTCCCAGATTTACAAAATTTTTTTTCTGCTCCTCTCTCCTCTGGGACGGATTTAGGAATATATGTAACTTCATCAAATGCATCCGAAGTAGAGGAAACTATCGAATACACACAAATTACCTGCAAATATTTATGTCTCCCTTACAATTGTAATAAAGTTTTTATACCAATAATACACACGATGTAATTACAGTTTTTATTCTGACTAAAAGCAACAATCAGAGCAATGAACAAAGAAAATGAACCTCCAAAAAGTCCTCAAAGGCTTATTTTAAAGAAACAGTACCACAATGACGGTAAATTATAGACAATACGTTGTGAACCTAACAGAAACTTTATCGTTTTATCTTTTGTAGAGAACAATTTAACCGAAATGAAGAAAAAAATGGACGAAATTCAAAAACAACAAAATCTAATATTAGAAAATCAAAAGTTAATGCAATTTCAAGCAATGAAAAATCAAGGTAAATGAAGTTATCACCCAATTGACTAATCGGAGTCATTGAAAACACTGTTCGACAATTTCGAACTTTTTGTAAAACACATGAGAAAATACAAAAAATTCTTAAAGTAGACGTTAAAACGAATACCCGTGTCTCGTGGTTTTTTTCCAGTACGTCACATTTTTCTTTTTAACCGATTTTTAAAGTTTTTTTATCCACTGTACATGAAAAAAACAAAAATACCACATTCTTGTGTTAAATCGATGAATGTGACTATCTGATCCTTACATCTGAGGTGTATCATGTTTGGATTTTTTTTATCGTCTACTTTAAGAATTTTTTGGATTTTCTCATGTGTTTTTTTTTGTGTCGAACAGCGAAATTTATCGTTTTTAATTTTAGAGCAAAATACGCAACAACTGGCTAAAATTCAGGCTACTCTTAACCAGTTAATTACAAAAAAACGTAATCACGACCTGGAGCCAACTTTTCCTATTAATTCAGAAGAGGAGCTTGTTGAAGCCGAACAGAAAGTTTCTGCAAACCCAGAAACCTATATTTCTATAATAAAACAAATAGTATCGCCAGATGGGCTTACAAAAAATTTCCACCGGCTGTTTACGAAATCGTTACTGCTGGACTACAATTATGATGGCGTAAATGGTAAAAAGCCATTCAAGAATTATTCGGCGCTAAATAGTGCAATTTTTCGTAAGTTTATCAATAAAATGTATATGAGCAATCCAATTAATGACATTTCCAATTTCAGAAGCATTAAGAAAAGAAGGCTTCGACTTCGAAACATACGTGAAGGACGTGCGTACTACTTTTAAAAGCAACAAAGCGAAGCATTATAAAAAAGTGCATGAGCAAAAGAAAAAAGCAAAATTAAATAAATAATAATGACAATGTTTTTTGCATTATAATTTTAATTATCAAGTTCTTTGTAAATTTTATTTCTTTTTGCGTTCTTAAATTCGACACATACATATACTCATAAACACATTTGATTTAATTTTGCACCTATGTTGTAAAACCACTGAATTTTAAAACTTTCACCTTAATTTTTGTTTTGGTTTTTAGGAAATATATTTAATTTTCTAAAAATATAAGTATTTTATTCATTTGCGGCTGTTCAAATTGCGCCTTCCAATCGAAGGCACAAAATGATGTTCTGTTCAGATTGCGCCTTCCAATCGAAGGCACAAAATTATGTTCTGTTCGGATTGCGCCTTCCCATCGAAGGCACAAAATGATGTTCTGTTCATACTGCGCCTTCCAATCGAAGGCACAAAATGATGTTCTGTTCAGATTGCGCCTTCCAATCGGAGGCACAAATTGATGTTCTGTTCGGATTGCGCCTTCCCATCGAAGGCACAAAATGATGTTCTGTTCATACTGCGCCTTCCAATCGAAGGCACAAAATTATGTTCTGTTCAGATTGCGCCTTCCAATCGAAGGCACAAAATGATGTTCTGTTCGGATTGCGCCTTCCCATCGAAGGCACAAAATGATGTTCTGTTCATACTGCGCCTTCCTATCGAAGGCACAAAATTATGTTTTGTTCAGATTGAGCCTACCAATGGAAGGCATAAAATGATGTTTTATCGCAAAGAAATTCAAAGACACACATTCATTTTCCATAGACAAAAAGAAGATACCCGATCCACGACTATTCCGATTGCACCTTCTTGTAGAAGGCAACAAAGGAATGATACGATGAGCGGCCAGCGCTGAACAAAAGGAAAGTGTATTCTGATGTGGCAATGGAATGATTCGAACAACGAAAGGAATGTGCCAAACAGCTATGTTTGGATGATCAAACTTTCTGCTAGGAATGTGCCAAACAGCTATGTTTGGATGATCAAACTTTCTGCTGGGAAATTACTCAAGTTTTGAGACAAAAAAAGTCTCTCCAAAGAAAATTTGAAATTCAAACGTTTTTATCGCTCACGTTTTATATTTTATTATTGAACTGACGACTGCTTGCATTACCTGGGGTCAAAAAAGGAACTAGTGCGTGTTTTGCTAGCTACTTCGATAGTGATATTGGGCGAATTGTCTACTTGAGAACTGCTGGGTATCTTTCAAATTTTATTTATTTTTTAAATTTTATTTATCTTTCAAAATATTAACATTCAAACTTCCATCAGCCTGTTCACCCTTTTTAAGGATGACTTTAGGGGAAGAAACTACCTTATATCCTTTCGAGGGTCTCTTTCTATCTCCATACCAAATTTTAACTTTCAGCGTTTCAAGGATGATTTTAGGGATAAAAACTATCCTATATCCTTCCTAGGGTCTCTGGCTATCTCCATTTTAAATCACATTTAAATTGGTTCAGCGGTTATTGATTCCCCATACAAACTTCAATCCCCCTTTTCACCCCTTTTAAGGATGATTTTAGAGGTAAAAACTATCCTATATCCTTCTTAGAGTCTCTCACTATCTCCATACAAAATTTCATCCAAATTGGTTAGGCGGTTTAGGCGTGAAAAGGTAACAAACAGACAGACAGACAGAGTTACTTTCGAATTTATAATATTAGTATAGATGATTAATACTTTATTTTTATTGAAAAAAGTATTACTTTTGATGACATAATAAATGCTTCTTTCATAATTTATTACCTATTGCATGGTGTACCTTGGACCGTTTGAGATTGGAACGGAAAAACTAATATTTCTGCTCAATGGTAAGACATAAAAATATCATTGTCACATCATTTGATGCCGCAAGCATTGTAGAAATATAACTTAATCAAAAAACTGAAGAAACTTTTTCGGAAAATCCAACACATTGAAAAAACTGAAAAGCGGACCAAGGTACACACATCTCCCCTATTCTTGATTCCGCCATATAGATAAGTATTTTAAGTAGATTCCTTCAGCGAAATTTTTGTGCCGGAACGTCTACAAAAAGTTTAAAATGTATGCTTTTTTGTAAATTTTGCTATTGTTATTGACAGGGAAAGTAAGCTAAATATTTAGTAACAATTTTAAACACTTTTTACGACTGCACAATAGTCGGTTTAGTTAAAAAAAAATTTTTATAATAAAACTCAAAATTCATAGAACAAACCTCTTAATTTTATTTAATTCAATAATAGAAAAAATAACCTTTATTCTGCTTAGATATATAACTCACAACCCTCGCTACGGTGATCAATTGATGAAACGTAATTACCAGAAAAAAAAATTATCACCAAACCGCTTTCAACAAAAAACAGCTTCAGGGAAACACGCGTCTTCACCGAACTCTAAAATCCATAGATAACACTGTTCGACAATTCCGAACTTTTTGTAAAACACATGAGAAAATCCAAAAAATTCTTAAAATAGACATTAAAAAAAATACCCGTGTCTCGTGGTTTTTCCCCAATACGTCACATTTTTTTTTAATCGATTTTTGAAGTTTTTAACTCCACTGTACATGAAAAAATTCACATTCTTGTGTTAAATCGATGTATTTAACTATATGATCCTTACATCTAAGGTGCATCATATGTTGAGCAAACTTATTCAAGATATTACGAGAAGTATTTTTGTAGTAAACTTTAACCCTTTAATCCCCCACACATGGGATATTTATACCCTTTTCCTAAAAAAGTGCAAAAATGACAACTAAAATGTGGGAATGTTGAGTCAATATGCATTTGCTATAAAATTTCGAAACTAGTTGCTGAACACTAAAAAGTCGAAATTTCGTCCCGAAAGCCAACAAATCGTTTAAATCAATGAGAACTCTTGCATCGCATATTTATTACATCTCTGATGCGCTTTTCTTAAGTTATAAGCATTTTTCGTCTTAACCCATTGTGACCCTTTTTCTTTTTTTGGGGGAAAGAGGGGGTTGAAAAGACACAGGATTTAATGGATTAATGAGTTCTAGGAAAGTGTTCATTGTATGATTTCGTCATTATCTTAGTACAACGATTTTTAAAAAATGTAGTTTTAGAGTTTTACAGTGGGGTGAAATTTCGAAATTTGATATGTTATTTATTTATATACCTTGATTCAAGAAAAAAAAAATTAGATATCGAACTACTCATTCTGAGCATTTTTGAGATCATAATAAGATAAATACCATATCAACCTGAGATTTTTCAGAAAATGACTACATTTTTTATTTTGATACGATTTCAAAAATGTTCAGAATGAGTAAATCATATCTAATTTGTTACTTGAATCAAGTTATGTAAAAAAATAATATTTCATACTTAGCTAAAATCCCCAAAAATAACGTATTTTCGATGTTGCACCCCATTGTAAAACTCTAAAACTACATTTTTTTAAAAAATCGTTGTCTTGAGATCATGACGTAATCACAGAATGAGCATTTTCCTAGAACTCAGTAACCCATTATATTCTGTATTTATGGGTCTTTTCAACCCCTTTTTCCCCCAAAAAAAATGTTTGGTCTGAGTCAACAGATCCAATTTTTCAGCCTCCAGATCGAACATCCTACACTCATTGAACAATTTAAAGATGTTTGGCAACATCGATTACTTTTTTAGTTCGTCGAAAACTCTGACGAAATGAATCAAATATGTTTCAAATTTTTTTTAAAACATTTAATTAAATAAATACTTTTATAAATGGAAAAATTCATGCGGTCTTGAAGCAAAGCATGTTTCTGTATTAATTTAAATATTCCACTTCAATTTCAAATTATAACGGCCATAACTTTTTGAATATTCTTATATACCAAAAAAAATTTTCATTATTTTAATAAAATACTTAATAAATATTTTTTTTGACACTTATTAAAAATTTTTTTCCATGCATTTGCTTAAAATTATTAAAAACAAATTTTCAAGTTGAGAATTTTATGTCTAAAAGCATTAACTTTGTCTTTGAAATCCGATCTGTCAAGAAACAAGAAAGTTATGGCCGTTTTGTTATAGTTTTTGGGAAATCGAAATAAAAGACTCTAACTCAAAAGACGGTAAGTTTTTGGGCTAAAAAAATGTTAAGCCCTTTCCGAACCGCTCCTGAACCCCTGGATAATTTGTAGTTTTTTTTGCAAATTCATGCTTACCGATATAACATTTCTATTCAAATTTGTTTTCAAAAATAAATTTTTATAGTTCCAAGTGTGAAAAAAAAAGATTGGACAAATATGTCCCATTGGTCCTTAAAAGTAAGAAATAGGCGGATTTTTTCTTTCTGGCGTGGGAGGTATGCACAATTTTCCGGCGCCATTTTAATTTTTCTGTTTTTAAACATCATTTTCATGTTCAATTACCTCGAAAACGAACTCGGTATCATTATTTTCCATTTTTAAGTACACATTTCAGTAGAATTTGTAGGTTTTTGAGGGCTTCATTAGGGACTTAAAGGAAAGAAATTGAAACTGCATAAATCCATAGTGTTGGTTTTAAATAAATTCAATTAAAAACAAAACGAGCCATGTCCGATCAAAATTTGGTCATGTTCAACAAAATTAGATATGTTTACCTAGTTTGGCTAAACTATGTTTGTTTCACAAAAGAACATAATTGGTTGAAAATTCACCATGCATGATTTCTTTAATAACTTTCTTTAATTTACTTCGAATTAATCATTTTTGTCAGTATTTTATGGAAAAATATACAAAAAAAAAAAAATTTTGGGAAAAAATTTTCCATAATTTTTACCTTTAAGGACTAACGGTACACGGTGAATCAAAAAGTGCTTGACATTTCTAAGGGCTTGGAAGACTGTTACACTTGCTAGTAAGACGCTTCATACCGTTCATTTAATGGCATTGGAGATGAAATCTATTGAAAATTAGTTTTGGATGACCCTGTGAGGACCTGAGAATATAAAGCTTAATTTTTCTCATACATTTGAAAATCTATATTTATTTTTTATCGACGAAGACCCATTAGACCTATCATTAAAATCAAAAATGTAAAAAACCTTGCTCCCAAGGGATAAAAAGTTTCCTATTGGTGTAAATATCAAGCATAGAAATTTTGGTTGCGATCGGAAAATATTTGACCGTACCGCAAGGTCATTGAAGGTCGGAAAAACGCTATTCATATGGAAAAATGGGGCTTTAATCGCAAGAATCAGTCCTGTCTTTGAAACTATTTGACGTAAGTGAATGAGATTTGGTATGTGTATGAACAATGCTTGAGGTAATTGCATCCAATAAAAAAATGAGCGTTACCACGCCCTCTCGACTCGAAATTCTTGTATCTCTGGAAATATTGGACTCAGGGGAATGAGATCCGGTACACATGTAATACAATAATCTCCTGTATTCAAAGCAACTCAAACACTACATTCATACATTAATATGCCACTCGTACACACTTTCAAAATAACCATGTACTTTATAAAATGCAACCATCTTCAGATCATAAAGTTAGACTATTTTTTAAAAGTATGCGGCACTGATTTATTGAAATCTCAGTTTTTGAAATATTTGATGTTCAAAAAATTAAATTTTGTTTTTTTGTATGGAAATCGGTGTTTTGCTTTTACTTTTATGGTGAAGTAACCATTTTTTAACAGAGATATGACTAAATGGGTTTTATCAAACTAAAGACTATAACACTTTAGACCAGAAATATTAAATAACTCAAAACTCTGGAAAACTGACTTAGTACTTTTCACTTGCATAGGGACGATATATATAGTATTGTTCCATAAAAATAGTTTTCCTGCTTTTTTTTCTATTTTATGGAATAACTAATAACGAAAATTTGAATGTGTGCATATATGACTTGTCATTTATAGATACAATTGTGGTTTTGTTTTTTTGGTTCAACTCACTGTTCATGCGTTATGCCAATTCAAAAATCAACAAATTTATATGAAAACTCATAAGCCGCATGTATACGCTATCAACTTTGCTAATTTAGATATCTTGTAAGCTATAACTCGTACGAAAACAAATTTTGATAGGAAATTTTATAAGCTCCAATATAGTCTGCCAATATTTTTCTCCTAAAGTAACCGTTAGCGAGATACTTATTTGCAAAAACTGATTTCAGGCGCCAATTTTTTAAATTTTTAATAGTGAAAAATTTTTCACTACTTTTAAAAGAATTTTGAGAAAGTAAAATCGATCGGACTTGGCGTCATACAAATATATTGATGTATATAACCTCGAAAATAGAAACTATGGAATAACTCGGGAACTTATCGAATAACTCGGGAACGACACCAAGGAAAAAAAAATAATTGCAATTTTCGTGTTCAGCGACCTCAAATTAGTTCAGAAAAAATAGTTTGCAAAATGTTACAATTATTTTTAGTTTTGTTTTGTATTCACTTTATATAGTTACTGCTTAAATAATAAACAAATAAAAGGACCAAAAAATGTTTGGTAAACATTACTTTTTATAACTTTACTTTTTATAGCGTAAAAAACAAAATCTCACCTCGACCGTATAAATTCATTCACTGTAACAAAACTTCTAGACTAAAACCCCTAAGCACTCCACTATAAAGAGTTTTTCCTTTTTTTGTGTTTAAAATGGGGATATACCTACTCAGTTTTCCGGGCGCCATTTTGAATTTTTCCATTTTTCAACCTCAAATTTGGATTCAGCAACCTCGGCAACCCCCTAAATAGCATAATTTTCCATTTCTAAGCATTTTAAAACAGTTTTATTAAATTTATCGGATTTTGGGGGTTCATGGAGGATTAATAAAGTTTTGGGGGAAAACCGCAAAAAAATAGTGGTTTTGTTCCAAACTTGAGCCATGTCAAATCAAAATTGGTGCATGTTCAACAAAATTAGAAATGAATAACTGTTTTTACCTAATTTGCCTGCACTAAATATTCTGAATAAGTTTGCTGAACACATGATGCACTCCAGAAATAAG
>OX638370.1:63281732-63401732 GCA_951812925.1 Calliopum simillimum | reverse complement strand
GAGACCCTAAAACTTAATATTTTAAAATAATTTTTTTTTTGTTGAATTAATTAACATTTAATCCCATGCAATATCAGAATTCCAGAACAAATATTCCTCCCTTCAAAAATTACAAAAAAACAATTTATAGAAAAAAGTCATGAAAATTTTCTTAAAAAATATAAGTTTTTGTACCGAAACAACAACAAATTTAATTTTTGGAACAAAATTTTTTAAGAAGATAATGTTGACCTAGTCCTGCTCTACAAAAGTTGACTTGAAAATATTATGAAAAAATGAACAGTTTTGAAGTAACGGGCAGTCAAAGCGACTTCCCTTTTTTTAGTCAATTTTTCGACCTTTGATCGAAAACCGGCTTGGTTTTTTCCACTACCGATTCCAAATTTTACTTTGAGATCTTATTTTTTGGCCTCTTATTTCAGGAAATGGACAGGGACCAAACAAATTCACAACTTTGCACATTTCATATATCTTGTGGGCGCTCTAGTACCCACTCATCAATTTCATTATATCGATACCTTAGAGCGCTATAGTCCTATCTCCATTTTTCCAATTGTTGGGAAATGCAAAAAGAAGATTTCAAACAGTGGTTCTTTCGGATTGGCTGCTATTTTGGTGTAACGATATGTGCAATATTTTTACCTGTACTATATTTTAACATAATTTATTGTTTTTAACCAATTTTATTAATTTCTAACGAAATCCCAGCCAATTTACAGTATGACATTACTTTTGGCCCTATATAGAATTCCACTACTATTGAAAAAAACGACGTATATAGTAAATTTTTTGAATTTTTTCCACTAAAATGTCGTAAAAAGTCATAAAACGCGTAGAAAACACGAAAAAACGAACTTTTTTTTTTTTTTTTTTTTGAATTTTTGGTTCCGACAAACAAGAGTGGAAGCCTTGGGTGTAACCAAATTTGTTCACTAAAATGTCGCAAAAAGTCATGAAACGCTAAGAAAACGCGAAAAAATAAAGAATTTTTTTTTAAAATATGACTTATTTGAATATTCAGTGGAGATAGGACAGTAGCGCTCTTGAAAAAATTACAGTTTGGAGATAGGATTTTTTTTAATTTTCGAATATTTTGGTGTTTTAGTGGTATTTTGACATCACACAGTTTTCCACACGGTAAAGAAGCCCACAATGTTGCCATAACTGCAAAAATCTCAAAATCGCAAAATGTGGAGATAGGACTATAGCGCTCTAAGGTATCGATATAAAAGACAATTATCTACCTTATTCCTAAGGAAATTCGTGATTTTATATAGAAAAAGTTTCAGTGAGTGCAGAAACGCCACATGTAACCCATATTTGCTTACACATGTGGGGATTGGTTAAAAATTTTTCCGCTACGTCATATTCTAATAATTTTTTTTTACGAAAATTATGTTAAAATACTAATAAAATAAATTATGTTAATACTTCATACTTATTCATTATTTCAATAAAATCTCTTGTTTATTTTCAAATTGATTAAAGAAACCCCACATGTGTAAAAAAACAGAAACCTTATTTGTTATAATTAATTCATTATAAATAAAAACTTTTTCGAAATAATGTATTTCAACCAAGAGCTTCCATTTTCATTAATAGTTTCAACTTTTAAATGAAAATTTACTAAATAAACATTTTTTTCGTCCCATTAAAAATTTGCATCTTGTAACATGTGGGGTTTTAAAACTCATCGATACATTTGTTTTCGTTGCTTCCGATTGTTTAATGAAAAAACTTTTTTACGGCAACCGTTGCGCGCGTTGTGCCCCAAAGCAAAATGGCTTATTTTCTAAGACTACAAACATATGATAGATTGTCGCATTTGGTTTTAAAACATAATAGTCCTTTTCTAAATCCTGTCTTTAATCAGTAAACAAATAATTAAATTTAAGGACTACAAATACCGGTGCCCTCATAAAAGAGTGTTCCAGCTTCATCTTTAAGCTGTCCTAAGAGTTTTTTGGTCAATTACTGCAAATTCTGATTACATGTAAACTCAATTTAAATGACATGGGAAACAAATAATGCATAGTGTGTTTTCCGCCTTTAAATCTGATTACAATGTTGCCCTAATATTTGAGCACAATAAATATTTGATTTGTTTTGATCTGTGCTCAACGACAAAAAGAACAACCCTCCCGTAATCTCGATTGTGTTCTTGCGTAATTTCATACACCAACGGGAAAAATTCGTACAACCAAGAGCCAAATGCTGAGGTTCATGAGTAGAACATGATTACATGGACATTAAAACTATAGGGTTAAAATTACCTTATTCATAATTGTTATAAGAGCAAGAGCTTATTTGCTCCTACTGAAAAAAAAATATTCTTATCAACGGATAGCCACAAATCGCTTAAATTCCACATCAAATATAAAAGAGTGGGAAAACAAAACAAAATTACAGCACTTTCAAAATGATTCATAAAAATGACTTTTTCTCTTGTACATAACAAATATCGCTAAACCCAAATCAAATTTTCCTACTTAAATGTTAAATTTTGGTCAAAAAAGTAATTCTTCATATGGGCTAATCTTGCGTTTCGTCCCCTTTTTTTTTAAATTCTGTTGGTTCTATGAATGTTAACTTCTTATTTTACCTGCAGTGGTGAGAGTACTTTCAAATGGCATTAAAAAATATTTCCGCAGTATATCAGTAACAATATAACATAATTGTGCATAAAGTACCGTTGCGAACAATACAAAAACCAGAAGTTGTGGGGATCAATGAGTATTTTCATAATTTTTAGCGAATTTCGCAATATGAGCAAAACAAATTAATGGGGCTATTCCGATTAAGACAGCAGAAAGTTATTCGTAATACATTTCAGAAATACTTTCTAAGACTTTTGGTATTCTGGCGAAAAACTCTTGTAGAAAAAGCTCATAAATTCCCCACAGCTTTAGTGAAGAACTTGTCAAATTGTGCAAAATTAGGTCTTCTTCTTGCGCGCTACATGTTTTACACAAACTTTTATTTTCTTTTGTAACCATTAGAACAAAAATTAAATTTTGTTTTTTCTTTTTCACTTTTTCATTATCACACACACACAAACACAAATAAAAATTTAACAACTGCCAAAACTTAGGCAGCTGTTTTATGATAAAATATTATAAACAAGCAATAAAATAAAATTTTCTTAATTCTTCACTTTTTCACATAATAAAAACCTGACAGCAAGCAACTAATACTCGTAGCTCGAAGATCGCTCTAAGACCTCCTAGGTAGCAGATCTTAAAAATCGTGTTTGTAAAGACGCAAAAGAGCTTTCTAACTGCTACCGGAATAGCAAAACTTCTTAGTTACAACTTTCGTAGCAATGAAGACTGTGGTGAGCTGTTTGACATCTCTAATACTGTTGCCAGAATAGCCCTATAAATCCACCGAAGAAAAAGGAATATTTTCGCATATCGAAACTGCTTTCAAAGGAACCAAAGCATTCATACTAGGGATTTCAGTCCCGGGATCCCGGGATTCGAGCCTTTTTGCAGTCCCGAAAATCCCGGGATTAGTGCTACCAATCCCGGGATTTCTTTTGTAAGTTTTTTAGGTTAGAAAAATTGTTAGAATGTTCCAAAAATCACCAACAAAAAACGAAGTCTTACAACATTATGTTAAAATTGAACATAATAAAGAGCTAAAGTTAATCTTAGGTTGCAAGACGAGATGGAGTAGTCTTTTAGATATGCTGCAGCACTTTATTATGCTTGAGAGTAGCATAAAAACAGCTTGTATAGACTTAAAGGTTTCTTCGATCCACTGTAGCGAATTTAAAATTATGAAACAATTAGCTCGTACTCTTCAACCAATCAAAATCACTATTGTTATTATAAAGAAAGATAAATCTGCTTTGAGTAATATCATTTTTGCTAAAATGCACTACAGACTAGTTCTCTTATGTTTTTCTGTATGATTTTTTCTCTGACTGTCAATTTTTTATTGTTTTAATTTATATTGTTGAAATTGTTTTAATTTTTTACTTTTCAAACAACATTTAAAAATTTGAAAACTCCTTTGACTTCTATTTTCAAATAGACTCAAATCTAATGCCAAAATAACTCATATGAGTTTTCTTCTGATAAATCATTTGTGTAATAAATTTACATTCCCACTATCAGAGTTGCCATATTTGACAACTCATACGAGTTTCTGTATGACTTCTCAGATAGTCTCAAGCGGCTTTCAGCTCGTGGAAAGAATTGTATCTGACATTTTTTCATTTTTGATAAGTCCTAATAATGACTTCTGTAAAGCTCCATCTTTAAATCTCATTAAAGTAGAGATAAAACGTATTCTCTCTAGATTTGAAACTGAAACTTCTTGCGAAATTGAGGACAATAAGTAAACTCATCAATAAACTTGAAAGAAAAATTAAATCTAGTTTTGAATACCACTTCAAAAAATTTATTTTCTAGAAAGTCTTATAATTTATCCGACGTTTTAATGAAAGAAATTGATATATTTTGTAATCATGGTGATGGGGGTTATTTCATCCAGACAACTTTCGATTATCTTTCTTCAATTCAACCAACAAGTGTTGAATCAGAAAGATGCTTTTCGTGAGCAGGTTATATACGTAATAAATTTAGATCTAAATTGGATGATAAAATAATAACTGCTTTAATTTTCCTAAAATCATATTTTAATAATAATAAAAGTGATTAAAACAAAAGTTAATTCTTCCAAGTCCAACACTTGTTAAAACTTTGATCTCACTATTTTATATAATTAAATATGTATGATATTTTATTAATCAATACCTTGGAGCGCTATAGTCCTATCTCCACTTTTTGCGATTTTTGCAGTTATGGTATCCTTGTGGGCTTCTTTACCGAGTAGAAATCTTTGGGATGTCAAAATACCACTAAAACACCGAAATATTCGAGAGTTAAGTAAAATCCTATCTCCAAACTGTAATTTTTGAAAAGCACCACTGTGCTATCTCCTCTGAATATTCAAATAAGTCACATTTTTAAGAAAATTTTTCCATTTTTTTCGTCTTTTCTACACGTTTCATGACATTTTACATGTTTTTAGTGGAAACATATTTTTTTCACTTAAAGGTCAGAACCAGAAATTTTTGAAACTTTCTTGTTTTTTGCATGATTCGAAAAAAATAATTTTTCATGTCTCTGAAATCATTTAAAGGATTTGGATGAGATGTGGCAAGTGTATTAAGAGTCACGGGATAAATAATGTCTAAGGGAAAAATGGGCGGTCCCACGTCTTTAAAAATGTATCATACCTCTGAAACTATCTAATGCACATAGATGAGTTTTGGTGCGCATATAAATTGCGTCGGAGCAATTTACATTCATTGGTTTAATTGGAAATTCTCTGCCCTCCGTACAAAAAAAGGTATCGCAACGCACACCGGGAAATGCAAGTCGCTCATAAAATATACTAAATGTGTAGTTTATTTGAATAGTAGTGCAATTCCATATAATTTGTTAAATTGATTTTGTTAAAAATTAATAAAATTAGTTTTTAACATAAAATTATGTTAAAATATACTAAGGTAAAATTATTGCATGTATAGTCTAAATAACCACTGTTTGAAGTATTCTTTTTGCATTTCCCAATAATTGAAAAAATTGAGATAGAATTATAGCGCTCTAAGGTATCGATATGTATTTAACTAAGCATATAATGCTGCAATGTACCTTTATGCTTGTTTTTTGAAGCAAATAAGTATTTATGAATTTTTGTTTTTTAAAAAAGGCGTGAATAAATAATAAAATGTACCTGCTTTAAGAAATTGTTCTTTAATATTTTTGACACTTTTTAAATAAAACATCTTTGTAGCGGTGTAGTAGGGGTATATAAGACAAAATATTAGGAATTTTTAATACTAAATTCTGTCTATTTAGGAAGAAAAAAAAAATTCATACAAATCCCGAAAAATCCCGGGATCCCGGGATTCAAAATTTCTCGATCCCGAAATCCCGGGATCGCAAAAAGTCCAAAAATTGGAATCCCTAATTCATACAAATTATTGACTTGCATGTGTTGCGTTACGTTATATTGCGAACGTTATCATTTTTACTCTATATACTTATATAAATAGGCTAAAAAAGTACAGCCCTGTTGATATTTACGTTAACGAATCACGAATATTGCTTATTTGCCAATTTTTTTCCGCGTATTATATCTAAATAATCGAAGGTTTATATTTTTGATAGAGACCAATCTGTTAGCTATTTTCTTTCAAAACTCCCGTGGGAGTTATTTCGAATCTGAAAGGGAAGTACAACCCGCGGGAGTTATTTCCTTTTACCAGGGGCATTATTTCCTAATAAAATAGGAAATAACTCCCGCGGGACTTATTTATCAAATAAAAAAAGAAATAACTCCCATTTTATTATTTTCATTGTATAAATAAGTCAAAATTGACACATTCCAACGTAATAAATGAAAATTTTGTTCTGCCGATTGGGATTAAAATTTCAGATTTATTTTTAATATTATAATATAAATTAAGTACAACAAGAACAATAATTAAAAAAGGCACAACATTTCAATAGAATGCAAAGTTAACAAAAGAAAAATCTATGTTTTTGTGCATACTTTAACTGAATTTTGTACAATTTGATGACAAATTGGGAGTTATTTCAACAGAAGTTATTTCACTCCACCCAAAAATTATTATGTTTGTATAATAAACAGTCCATTTTATTAAAGAACAAAAACTACTTGTACTGAAATTCAACTGAGAAGTCATCATATTCTAGTTTAAAGATTCTGGAACTTTAATACTAAGGACCTGGTAACTACTAATATGTATTTGTTGGCGTTCTAACAGTATCATGACATACAGACATATTTGACATCTTATAAAATGTGAATATTGTCCTTTTAGACATATTCAACATTTAAAGATTTAATGTGAATGTATTTCAAGTTGACTGTGAGCGACATCCGAAAAAACGGTTGCACTCTTAATATGATATTAAAACATTACTAAGGTTTGCAAGTTGTTTTTTTCAGATTATATAAGATATTACCATAATCATATAAATCCTGATTATGCACTCCTTACCCATATAGGTAATGTATATATATATATTAAATTTGTATACAATATTAAGTTATATTTATTAATAATACATAATATAAACGATTACATTCATAAATATTAAAATTATACAAATATTAACATGACATAAAAATTAAGTTACAAAAATATTAAACTTTATAAGTATTAAACATTACTTAATACGTATAATCAAAAACCCAAACTGTCATGGTACCTTGGTTCTAAACCCACTAAATGGGGATCAAGATAATATCATGATTAGTATTTCTCTGGTTCATATGTAATGAGATTTCTAGCATAACACGCTTATGTTTTTCACCCCACATAAGCGAGTAACAGTTGTTATTCTTAAAACATTGTGGACCTTGGAAACCTTTTACCCACTGTACCCACTCTTTCCCATCATTCATTTTATAGGAATTGCTGTAAAGGGATTACTTCGATTCTAACATAAGAAATATTTTATAGGTATTGTACCATTGAAAATATTTTTGTTTTTTATATTACTTTTCATCATCAGAGTATTTAGTTCCTCCTTTAAACTGGTAATATGCTTCAAACTTTTAAATTAAATACAATACCATATATCACTGTATATTACCAGTGGAACGCACAACAAGCAGTGGTCAAACACCGATAATACTACACTATAAATGTATTATATGAAACTGATAGTTTTATCCATTTGCCACAATTAATGGCTGACAGCCCATTGTACCATAAAATTATAGATAACGACTAGCAAGTACATTTTTGTTTCATGACAAAAAGTATACATTGCCTCTTACTTCAAACAATTCAGTATACATATTAAAAAGTAAATCATTTTTTTTGTTTTATAATTAAAAACTTCTACTTAAAGTGTCTACGACAAAAAGTATACATTGCCTCTTACTTGAAACAAAATTCAGTATACATATTAAAAAGTAAATTTATTTTTTCTTTGTTCAAAATAATTAACAATGAATCAACAATCAATCATTTTGGTAAGTAACTCAGCCATATATATATATACAACTTCTAACCATTTTTCATACCTTAAACCTTACACCATATGTTTTACCCCAAACCAGCCTAAACCTTAAAGCCAACTGATGATTCCCTTGGTAGGGATGAAAAACGTTTATTGGTTACCTAAACTTATCCTAAACGGAAGTCTTAACACCTTTTTGTAACATATGTTATTCCTAAACGGAGTTTTATACATTTAGACTATGTCCTTTTACTTAGGCCTTTAATATTCTTTTTCAGGAAAAGGACACATAAATAACTAACATGTGTAACAAAATTTTTTTGCAGAATAATATATTATTTATGTATAATAATTATAATTAAATAATATAATTGAGCTACATAATGTAGCTCGACACCAACAACATAATATAAATTAATACCATATACAAATGACACAACACTCATATCATAAAAAAACGTTATATGTTTGTTTAACCTCACCGATTAAGCAATCAGCTGTGCATAGTTTATCCATTGTTTGCCTTTTGCGTCTCCTAGGTAGGGAAGTCATAATATGTGACTGTTACAGGTCCATGTTATATATCTTTTATAACCCATTTTTTTATGCCCAGTCTGTATTCATCTGATTAACAGATATATGCTTCTCAATTATTATAAAAATTATCAAGTTGAAAAGTGGTTTATTTGCTTAGGTAGGTAGAAACCTCTAGCACAGGAGGCTTAAGTCACCCAAACATTTCAAATTGTTAATACATAAAGCATTTGTCACTCCATTCAATATTCACTAAGGATGACAAATTTCTGTACCATACACCTTACCTGTATGGTTGTCTCATATGCAAATACATATTGGCACACTGGTATCCAATATAATGGACCTGGTAACTACTAATATGTATTTGTTGGCGTTCTAACAGTATCATGACATACAGACATATTTGACATCTTATAAAATGTGAATATTGTCCTTTTAGACATATTCAACATTTAAAGATTTAATGTGAATGTATTTCAAGTTGACTGTGAGCGACATCCGAAAAAACGGTTGCACTCTTAATATGATATTAAAACATTACTAAGGTTTGCAAGTTGTTTTTTTCAGATTATATAAGATATTACCATAATCATATAAATCCTGATTATGCACTCCTTACCCATATAGGTAATGTATATATATATATTAAATTTGTATACAATATTAAGTTATATTTATTAATAATACATAATATAAACGATTACATTCATAAATATTAAAATTATACAAATATTAACATGACATAAAAATTAAGTTACAAAAATATTAAACTTTATAAGTATTAAACATTACTTAATACGTATAATCAAAAACCCAAACTGTCATGGTACCTTGGTTCTAAACCCACTAAATGGGGATCAAGATAATATCATGATTAGTATTTCTCTGGTTCATATGTAATGAGATTTCTAGCATAACACGCTTATGTTTTTCACCCCACATAAGCGAGTAACAGTTGTTATTCTTAAAACATTGTGGACCTTGGAAACCTTTTACCCACTGTACCCACTCTTTCCCATCATTCATTTTATAGGAATTGCTGTAAAGGGATTACTTCGATTCTAACATAAGAAATATTTTATAGGTATTGTACCATTGAAAATATTTTTGTTTTTTATATTACTTTTCATCATCAGAGTATTTAGTTCCTCCTTTAAACTGGTAATATGCTTCAAACTTTTAAATTAAATACAATACCATATATCACTGTATATTACCAGTGGAACGCACAACAAGCAGTGGTCAAACACCGATAATACTACACTATAAATGTATTATATGAAACTGATAGTTTTATCCATTTGCCACAATTAATGGCTGACAGCCCATTGTACCATAAAATTATAGATAACGACTAGCAAGTACATTTTTGTTTCATGACAAAAAGTATACATTGCCTCTTACTTCAAACAATTCAGTATACATATTAAAAAGTAAATCATTTTTTTTGTTTTATAATTAAAAACTTCTACTTAAAGTGTCTACGACAAAAAGTATACATTGCCTCTTACTTGAAACAAAATTCAGTATACATATTAAAAAGTAAATTTATTTTTTCTTTGTTCAAAATAATTAACAATGAATCAACAATCAATCATTTTGGTAAGTAACTCAGCCATATATATATATACAACTTCTAACCATTTTTCATACCTTAAACCTTACACCATATGTTTTACCCCAAACCAGCCTAAACCTTAAAGCCAACTGATGATTCCCTTGGTAGGGATGAAAAACGTTTATTGGTTACCTAAACTTATCCTAAACGGAAGTCTTAACACCTTTTTGTAACATATGTTATTCCTAAACGGAGTTTTATACATTTAGACTATGTCCTTTTACTTAGGCCTTTAATATTCTTTTTCAGGAAAAGGACACATAAATAACTAACATGTGTAACAAAATTTTTTTGCAGAATAATATATTATTTATGTATAATAATTATAATTAAATAATATAATTGAGCTACATAATGTAGCTCGACACCAACAACATAATATAAATTAATACCATATACAAATGACACAACACTCATATCATAAAAAAACGTTATATGTTTGTTTAACCTCACCGATTAAGCAATCAGCTGTGCATAGTTTATCCATTGTTTGCCTTTTGCGTCTCCTAGGTAGGGAAGTCATAATATGTGACTGTTACAGGTCCATGTTATATATCTTTTATAACCCATTTTTTTATGCCCAGTCTGTATTCATCTGATTAACAGATATATGCTTCTCAATTATTATAAAAATTACCCCTAAAAGTCATACATGTTTAGGGCGTAGGTTGAGGAAAACGGCCCTTTCAAATTGTAGGTCAATATAATTGCGTGACAGTACTATGAAAAAACAACAAATTCTGAAAGAATTAGCTGGCTATTTATTAATTCGTTGGTAGGTGTAACTATTATATGTTGAGCGCGTAGGCCCCGCCAAACGACCCCCTCTTTTTGTAGGTCGACTGTTTTATCATTTAATAATAATAAAAAACTGTGGATTCACAAAAAATTAACCAGTTATTCATCAGTCCAGGGGGGGTCATAACTTTGACATGTTTGACAGCTGCCACAGCCAAAACGCCCCACTCGACGTATTTGTCACAATGGTAAAGTTTGTAGGTCTCAATGTAATTAAGCGATTATGAAAGTTTCAGCCTGTTATTCTATAAGATTTTTTTTAAGTGTGGGCACCCGGACTATTATATAAACGCAATTGTATGTTTTTGATAGAGATATTTTCGATTTTTTCAGCCACTTCTAATAATCATTACGTTGAGTGTGCAATAAGAGTTATTTTGACGTATGGATTTTAAAAGAAATGTAAACATGACTACAAATTATACATTTCTGCATTTAATAAAGTTTTACGCCAAAAAGAAAATTTTATTGTTTAAAAAACCCGCAGGCCAGAAATTAAACTGTATAAAACAAATTATGTGAATACCTTAAATACTCTGAAAGATATTACAAAATGCTTTACTTATTTTACTTCATACACGCATATATTTTTTTTTGAAAGTCTGTAGTTGAATTCTCAAATTTTTACCGACATTTTTCAGTCAATAAGTTGAGAATAACAACGATTGTTGTTGCCACAAGCACGGTGCTCATGAGCCGATTTAAATAAATTTTTTAGGTAGTTGTAATCTGCCACTTAGAAATTCATATACACGTATAGGGCCTAACAAGCTAAAAACATAAAAATTTAAACGGTTTCTTTTCTATTTCTATTATGTTACAGCATGTGTTTTCGGGTGAATGAAGATTTCTCTTTCATTAGTGATTGGGCAATGCAAAACAAATTTAATTTAAATCCGTCTAAGTCCTGCGTGTAACCGATCTCCAAAGCTAACATTTGTTGGAGTAATTTTCCATCTATTGTCTTAAATAATTCGGAGCTAAAATTTAACACCAAGTTACTAACCTGGATTTTTGAGTCAATTCTATTTTCGACTTAGTACTGCTATAGCATCCGATCTGACTACATGACCAACAAAAAATATGATCCAAACGGAATTGGATATTTTATGATGTCATCTTAGATGGGCCATAACTTTGGAAAGAAAAATTGTAGATGACCATTCATGACTTTTTTGGAAAGGAGAAGAGCAAGATATTCTCTAGTGCATTTTACGAAATGGAGCAGAAAAAATCCTTGCGTCCTGGAACTTAAGTTGACAAACAGCAAGAACGTCTTTTTTTCACTTTTAGGTCAGTTTTGGAATCAGCACAACGAAATCTATTGGAATCGTTTTTTTAAACTAGGAAAAATTCATATTCCAGGATTCCACGAACATCAGCTGAAGTGGGGCAAAACTGTCAACATGTTTTCGAAATTATTTTTTGTTCATTATTTTTTTATGGTATGAAGTTCGGTAAAATTGTTCACATATTTGAATAGAGGAGAGGTTAAGCTTCCGTTTGGATCATATTTCTTGTTGGTCATGCAATCAGAACGGACGCTATAGCAGTACTTAGTCGAAAGTAGCAAACATGTTGACAGGTTTGCTTATCACTGCATATGGTGTCAGTAGATTTAATCACATAACATCATTTAGTAATAGGATACTCAACTGTAGTTTAAATAATTATTTGATGATAAGAAACTGTGTCTTTTTGCACAATATCATTTATAATAAGACACCGCAGTATTTATATGACAAACTAAACTTTTCGCACTCGTCTCGCACAATGAATATTACTTTGCCAAATACCTGAATTCATCAAGACTGTTTTATGTTAACGCTGTTTGCCTATGGAATGCTCTTCCGTGAGATATAAAATGTATTTACAATAGGAAAAACTTTAAGCATCTGATTTTTCAACATTTTTCTTGACTTTCATTTTGTAAAATCTGTATTTTAATATATGAGGAGTAATTTTTCAAAAGGGCTTATAACCAAAACGAGGCAAAAGTAATGTCATACACATTTGAGTTGACTTCGTCTCTTTGTCAGGTTTGGTAGTGCGGTGTCTGTGTATTAAAGTTTTTTATGTGTTTTAGATCTGTGTTTATTAAAAAAATATAATAAAAAAAATTACTAAAGTGTTTTTGGATGTCAAAGATATAACAATAGTTAATTTAATTTACTTAATTTCTAGTATATTAGAAATTTTTAAAATAAATTTCATACGTGCATGTATGTTTGTGTGTATGTTTATAATTTTTCTAAATAAAATTTTTTTTTTTTTTTTTTATTTGTAAGCAGTGCTGTTGCACTGCTCTTTGATTCTTCTTTGTGCTTTATCCGCAAGCATCAGCTTGAGTCAGTCTGTCTGTGTTAAATTGTTGTTGCTCACTAACGGATATCTTTCGACAAAAATTAACCCTTTTTTCACTTAGGTGACAAGTTAGTCCCTTCATTATACGTTTTTAAATTTTTTGCTTTTTTGCATAATGGATTACTTTTCTTCAGACAATCTTGTCGCGTGTTCTCTTGGCGATAGTTGCAAATGCCAAAATATTTTAAATTCAATGTTTTCTTGCTCTGGTCCGTGTGAACAGATGTTTCATGCACAGTGTGCTAAACTCTCAAATTCTGTTACAGAGCTCTTATGCTCTAAACGATCAGGCTTGGAATGGTATTGCCCTTCTTGTAGGGTCCTCTCTCCGTTGAGTTTTTTCAACAAAATTAAAGAATTTGGGGAAAATTTAAACAATCTGAATATTAATTTCAGAGATATTCTTAATAACTTTTGTGACTTTTCTCCCCAAATTGAAAAAAGTCTTAATGAGACTGTGATTAATGAGACTGTGACTAACGACACTGTGACTAATGAGACTGTGATTAATGAGACTAATGACATTATTACTGCAGCCTCTGTGGTTGCTGCATCCACCCCGTCGGTACCTAAATCCTTAAAGAAAAAAAGGAAACCGAGACGAAAGCTTAATAGGAATTCAAGTAACAATGACGTTGCTGGGGCTGCGGCTAATCCTTCTCCTATTAATACTACAGCTTCGTCCAATCCGCCAAATAGTGTCCGTCCAACCGCTTCATCATCAACCAATCTACAAGCTGTTGATACTGTTGTTATCCCTGTTTCTTTGCGCGCATTGCCTAAATCGAAATCAATTTTTATTTCGCGGCTGCACCCTGATACAACTTCTGACACTATCAAAGAGTTTTTAAAGCAAAATAATATCATTCCTCTTGACGCATATGTTTCATGTAGGAAGCTTGGCAACAAACCAACTCATGCTTCTTTTAAATTATCGGTGGCTTCTTGTCATTTCGCTGCCGTCTGCAATCCAAAAGCATGGGTTGATAATGTCTTTATTTCTGAATTCAAGGAAACAAAGAAGGCTACTCAAAATTATAATAGACTCAATTCAAAAAACTAAATCGGCTATCCCTTTACTACCAAAATGTAAGGGGCCTACGTTCAAAGACGCATGATATATTTTTAGCATCTCAGAATTTTTCTGATGATGTTATCGTTTTTACCGAGACTTGGTTAAATAACAATATACTTAACTCTGAGTTATTTGACAATAGTTTTAATGTTTTTAGAAGAGACAGATACACAAACGATCTTTCTCCAGTCGGTGGAGGCGTCTTAATAGCCATAAAAAATCACTTTACGAGTTCTTTGTTTGACATTCCCTGTGCATCTGACATTGAACTAATATGCGTTGAAGTTATTATTCTTAAGTCAAGTTTTTATATTCTTAACGCTTATATTCCCCCTAATAGTAGCACAGAAGTCTACGATAGTCTTGCACAGGCTGTAGAATATGTTACTCAAAAACTTGACGTTAATGACGACATTTTATTGTTAGGTGATTTTAACTTGCCTGACTTAAAATGGACATTGTCGGACGATGACACATACTATTATGCGTCTTGTCCCAAAACCCGACAACAACAAATATTTGTTGACGACATTTTAACGGATTTACAACAAGTTAGTTGTATAACGAATTCTCACGGACGACAACTTGACTTAGTTTTGGCTACAGATAGTAGTAAGGTGGTTGTAAATAACGCCCCGAATGCCCTTAGTGTGGTTGATACTTATCATCCACCTTTAAATATTTTGTTTCAATCAAATAATGGTAATTTAAATGACAAGTGTTCTATGAAAATCTATGAATTTAATTTCAAAAAAGCTGACTTTTTGAAATTAAATGACATTTTAGAGAACAATATCAATAATTTTTTAAACTTTTTTGAAAATAATTCTTTAGATAATAGTATTAAATATTTCTATACAGAACTTTTTAAAGCTATAGCTTTGGCAGTGCCATATACTTTTAAATACATTAATAGCTCTTCATACCCTTGGTATACAAGAGACTTAAAGAAAATTCGTAATAGTCGCAACAGGGCCTGGAAAAAATACATCTGTAGCCAGGACCGAAATGATTTAGTTAATTATAATAACCTGTTTCAGGAATTTAAGCTAAAATCAGCTTCTGTTTATTCGGAATATTTGAATAAAATGAAGTTGAACATTCTTCAAGACCCCAAGAATTTTTGGGGGTTTATAAATTCAAAAAAAAAATCGGATGGTTTTCCATCTGAGTTCAAGACTGGTGATGGGCTTACCAGCAATCCTGAAATAATAGCGGGATTGTTTGCTAATTTATTTAAAAAATCTTTTTCAACTAATTTATTCAGCCCTGATGTTCCCTATTTTGAATACATGGAAAATGACCCGAAAGTTTCGTTCAATGCAATATCTTTCTCCCCTGAACTCGTGGAAAAATATATTGCATCTATTGATGACGACCTGGGAAGTGGGCCTGATGGCATTCCAGCAACATTATTAATTAATTGTAGTTCTAACTTGAGTCATCCACTCAGCTTTTTATTTAATAAATCTATTAACGATAATTATTTTCCTCAATTTTGGAAGGAATCATTCATAGGTCCAATCTTTAAGAAAGGATGTAAAAATGATGTTTCAAATTACAGGCCTATAGCCAAGCTATCATCAATACCGAAGCTTTTTGAAAAAATTATATATGATCAAGTCAAGGTGTGCTGTGGTGAAGTCATTACATCACGTCAGCATGGTTTTGTTAATGGCAGATCTACAGTATCCAACCTTCTTGATTTCACTTCTTTTACATTAAACTCTTTGGACTCTGGTGGGCAAGTTGACTGTATCTACACAGATTTCAGTAAAGCATTTGACAAACTACCACATAACTTAATTTTGTTTAAATTAAAAAAGCTTGGATTTCCTTTAAATTTTGTCAGTTGGATCGAATCTTATTTGTCTGATCGTTCATATCAAATAAGATTTCGGAAAGTGTTGTCCTCACCATTTACTGCGTCTTCAGGTGTTCCGCAAGGAAGCCACTTGGGACCTCTCCTGTTTATTTTAGCAATAAATGATGTTACTCACATTATTAAAAACTCTCATCTGTTAATATATGCAGATGACATGAAAATATACAGGATCGTGAAGGGTGATGAAGACATTTTCCCACTTCAGTCTGACTTGAAATCTTTTGAAATTTGGTGTTCTAAAAATAGCTTACATCTTAATTCTGATAAATGCCAAACAATGACTTTTTCTAGAAAGAATAATATTATAGAGTGCAATTATAAATTTAATGATAAACAAATCAGTCGTGTCGATTCAGTCAAAGACCTTGGCATACATTTTGATGCTAAACTAACGTTCAATGAACATATTAATCAAATTTGTAAAAAATCTTCATCACTGCTTGGCTTTATTAAACGATGGGCAAAAGAATTTAATAGCCCTTTAGTAACGGTGACTTTATATAACACAATTGTGCGTCCTCACTTAGAGTACGCTAGCCAAGTTTGGTCACCATTTTATAACATACATATTGATAGAATTGAAAGAATTCAAAAACATTTTGTTCGTTTTGCTCTTAAAGGCTTCAATTGGACGGATTCTTCAAACCTTCCTCCTTATGAGGATCGTTTGAAGTTGTTACGTATGCAGTCTTTGAGAACGCGTAGAAATATAGCGGATATACTTTATCTGCATCAGCTTATTACAGGGTCTCTTGCCGCACCAGAGCTTCTTAAATATATTTATTTTAATACTAACCGAAGAAGTAATCGTAACTCTAATCAATTATTTTATCAACCGGTTAGTAGAACTAATTATATGGCTTCAGCCCCCTTTAATCGCATGACAACGCTTATAAATCATTGCGAAATATATAGTATTAGCTTGTCAAAAGGTCAACTCAAACTTAGATTGAAAAATTATTATAATTAAATTTGTTGGTTATTGGTTGTTTTTTATTTAATGTTTGTGTTGTCCGAGCCCCACAGCATGCAGGGTTAATTTTTTCTAACATTCATTCCTTGGATCATGTTATTACATACATACAACTGCATTTATGCACTTGTAGTTATGTATAAACGTGATCTGAGTGGGTATGTTGAGAAAGTGCGAAAAAGCTAAGAAAAAATTATTAAAAAAATAACATATTAAAACGCATAATTTTTTCATTTACAAAATATTTAATAAGCTTTACTTGATTTAAAGCTTGAAGCTAAATAGCCAAGAAGGCTAATAGCTGTAGTAGCTAAACTCTATTATTATTATTATTATTATTAATAATCGCTTATTGGATAAATGTGATTTTTTTTAACTAAATGACATTAATTTCACGCCATCAGGTAAACTTATCGTGAAAACAGATCCCAATTTTATTAATTTACAACAAATTATCAGGCAATTAATATTATAACATTACTTTTGCCTCGTTTTGGTTACAAGCCCTTTTGAAAAATTACTCCTCATATTTAAAAAAAATAAATTAAGCCTTAGATGTTGTATTTTAATTTATTTATTTACATGCAATCACAATTATTCTGTAAGTTAATATTATTATTGATATGTGCCTATTATGACAAACTTCACTGGTTGTACTTAAAAGGATCATTCATTAGCTGTGTTCGTTAAAAAAAAAACTTTATAAATATTTGTAAATATTCATAAAGTTTTTAACAAAAAGCGTTCGTTGAAACAAAAATTTCATACTTGCGTCACAAAAACTTTATAAATATTTACAAATATTTATAAAGTTTTTTTTTTCAACGAACACGGCTCTTATGTGCTAATAAATGACACAAATAAATAAATAAAAAATTATCTCCACATAAAAAAAAACTGAAAAAAAAATACTACAAACAAAAATAAACCTAGTAAGGGTGTAAAATTTGGCCTGGCCAAACATTAAATACCCTACACTGCAGTATTTTCAAAATTTTGCTCATATGGGAGGTGCTACGCCTTGTCAGAGTTTACCCAGTTTTTGTTCAGAGTTTTATAGTTTTTAGTGTCTGAGTGAAAACCATTTTCAGTATAGCGTTTTGAAGCTTTTGCTTATATAGGAGGTGCCACGCCCTCTTGTCCGAGTTCTTCTAGTTTAAGCTTAGAGCGCGCATTTTTAGTCTTTAGTGTTTGAGTGAAGGTTGGTTGGATTATATCAAAAAACTCTTTCAGTATAGCATTCTGAAACTTTTGCTCATATGTGAGGTGCCACGCCCCCTCGTCCGATTTCACCCAATTTTTGTTGAGAGCTTTCATTTATGATTCTTAGTGTCTGAGTCAAATTTGGTTCGAATATCTCATGAAACGCTTTCAGCATAGCGTTTTGAAGATTTTGCTTATATGGGAGGTGCCACGCCCTCTTGTCCGAATTTGCTCAGTTTTTTTTTCAAAGCTTGCAATTTTTAGTATTTATGCGTATTTTGGTTGCATTGTCGTGAAAAATACTCCTAAAATTGCATTTTGAATATATTTTTTGTATGGGCGGTAGGCGTGTCCGTTAAATGATTTCGCTCATTTTCAATCTCCCGAGCTATCTTTGACGACGGAGGCAGTGTGCCAAATTTCATTGAAATATCTTGCTCAGTTTTCCCAAAAAGTGTATTTCAACACCCAGCCACCCAGCCAACCAGCCACCCAGCCAACCAGCCACCCAACCAGACAGACGGACATGGCTATATCGACTCAGGAGGTGACGCTGATCAAGAATATATGTACTTTTCTATATCTGCCACGCCTCCTCTGCGTTACAAACGGAAGGACAAAGTGAATATACCCTGGGTGTAGGATATAAAAAGGCATTTTCGATGTATTTTGCGATGTTGAATTCGAATCCAACATCAGAATTGCTCTATCTCTTATAGTTTTTGAGATATACTTACCTAGAAGTCAGAAAAACACTGTTTTTGCTATATTTGAAGTTATTTAACAAGACAACGTTATTTCTTTGAGTAAAACTTGATATAGTAGTCAAAAGCACTAGTGTTTTTCTTTAAAACATAATTTGAATTATTAAACGAAATATACAAGCGTAGTTTATCAAAGCGCACTAAGCTAAAATCATGTTAAATGTTTATATGTATGTATTCTAAAAATGTTTAAATTTTATGATTGTTGTAGTATGGACACCTGTAAGTTCAATGTTATGCTATTGTTCAAAAAATGTTTGTTATTATAATTTTTATACCATACACCCAGGGTATATTCACTTTGCCTTCCGTTTTAACGCAGAGAAGGAGGCGTGGCAGATATAGAAAAGTATATATATTCTTGATCAGCGTCACCTCCTGAGTCGATATAACCATGTCCGTCTGTCTGGCTGGCTGGGTGGCTGGCTGGCTGTGTGTTGAAATACACTTTTTAGGAAAACTGAGCAAGATAATTCAATGAAATTTGGTACACTGCCTCCGTCGTCAAAGATAGCTCGGGGGATTGAAAATGAGCGAAATCGGTCAACGGACACGCCTACCGCTCATACAAAAAATATATTCAAAATGCAATTTGAGGAGTATTTCTTCACGACAATGCAACCGAAATACGCATAAATACTAAAAATTGTAAGCGCAATCTCTGAGAAAAAACTGAACGAATTCGGACAAGAGGGCGTGGCACCTCCCATATAATCAAAAGCTTTAAAAAGCTATACTGAAAGCGTTTTTTGAGACTAAGACACTAAGAACCATAAATAAAAGCTCTCAACAAAAATTGGGTGAAATCGGACAAGGGGGCGTGGTACCTCCCATATAAGCACAAGTTTCAAAAGGCTATACTGAAAGAGTTTTTTGAGATAATCCAACCAATAATAATTCGGACATAGTCCCCATTTCTAAAATGGGGATTATGTCCGCAAGTGTTTCGGACATGTTATTGACGGCAGCTCAGGATTTACAACTCCCAAAAATTCCAATACCGTTTCCGCGGCGGCCTTCAGCCGCTGATCAGTCTATAATATATCCAACACCTAGTGTGCTAGCCACAGTAATTTTACATAAGAGTAGGGGTAAGTGGGCGGCCTGCGGCCGCAGCTCAGGATTTAAAACTCCCAAAAATCCAATACCGGCTTCGCGGCGGCCTTCGGCCGCGGATCAGTCTATAACGTACAACACTGTGTAAATTTTTTAAATGGATTATTGAAAAAATTTTGTTCAATCTTTATTAAATTTTTCCGACATAACCCCTATTGGGATTATGTCGAAAAAATTTGCGGACATAACCCCCATGACCGAAATGGGGATTATGACTGAAAAATTTTCGGACATAATCCGTTGGGATTATGACCGGTAACCTTCACCAGCGATCTCAGTTGCTGCAGCTGAATATTTTATTGCTGATTCACCTGCAATATCCAGTCTGATTTTGTGACCCAAAAAAAAAATCGGCTTAGAAGCAATTATAAATTGAATAATTTGTTATGTGCAATAAATTTTGTATTTTTATTTGTTACTAGCCTTCTTTGCCCGCTTCGCTAGGCATGTTTGTTTTTTTTTTTTTTAATTCCCAATAGTTTGGAAGATATTGATAAAATTTAATTTACGTCACTAGGTCATAAAGGTATCATGGGAAAGTCAATTTTATTTCAAACCATCTTAAAAATTCCCAATAGCAAAGCTGGGTGTCCCATCATTTCACGCTTATTGATAGTTCGCTTTAGATGTTTTCCCTCTAGTACATGAAGATATTCAATTAAATTTTGTTGATAGTCCGCCATAGAGTTTTTCACTCTCGTATACCTAGATACTCTTCGTTTTTACTAGGGCTGTGCAACGAGCCGAGCTAGTTCAATAGAACTCAAAACTCATGAGCTTTTCACACAATTTCAGTACCGAACTGAGTTCGTTTAACTCAGCTCAACTCAGTTCGTAAGTTCGTGAGTTTTGAGCTGATCGTTTAATTGATCAGTGAATTCGTTGTGAGCTGGTCGTTTGTTTGTTGAGCTAGTAAGTTATGAGTTTTCTCGTTTGTTTGGTTACGTTCAGCGTGTTCGATATGCGTTGAATATGATTGCAAATTGCAATCAGCGTTCCAAGAATTGTGTAAGAATTGTGATAAGTTTAAGGATTAATATTATACACGAATATTAAACAAATATTTTGCGTAGTTGTTTTTTTGAACTTAATTCGAAATTGTGAACTTAAAAAAATTAAAAATAAAAACTAGGAAGCTTTGTAGCATGATTTTGTTTAACTCGGCTGTTTGAACTTCGGCAACTTTCAGGATTGCCAAATGTTTTTTTTTTTTGTAAAATTTGCTTAAGGGGGGCTTCTCATGTAACACGTCAAAAAGTAGTTGTTTTTCGGGATTGATTTTCACTCGGAAAATAAAAACACACACAAATAATTTTTTGCATATATTTAAGAACATGTTTGAACTATAAAAAAAGGATTTTTTCAAAAACTAAAATGACAAAATGGCGGACTTATTCAATGTTGCGTGTGGCGACATTTAACAAGTAGGATTTATCGCGGTACATTGTGGAGCCCAAAGTATTTATCTGAAACATAAAACAAAATTTTTTTATTACTCAGCAGGGTTTCCCTGAGTGCACGAATGTCTGCAACTCCAAAAAATTCGATTCTACAATATTGAAATCACGTCTTGATTTCGTCATTTTTTTTCACTAAATGGGGCTAAAAAGTGTATAAAATAACTTTTTTTCCACAATTTCAGACATTCATGCACTTGTTCAATTTATAATCTGCAAAACACTTTTTAGAAATCAAAAATCGGTTAAGAAGTTTTTTCGCAATCGTGTACCGCAATTTTTGAGAAAAAACGATTTAAAGTTTTAAAAAAAAATCGATTTGTTGAAAATTTTACATGAGCTCGCTGGTTCAATCAATCATATTTTCCATAATATTTAGAGTTGAGTCATGAATATATTCCCAAGACGTTATTCTATCAACCCATGAAAAAAAAAAAAATCGATTTTTACATGAGAAGCCCCCCTTAAACCATACATTTCAAAAAAAAAAAATTAAGTTTTAGCCTTTAACTGCTTAGATAAACTTTTAAAAAATCCAACGTATTTTTTTAGGGTTGCCACCTGTTTTTTTTAATAAAATCAAAATTTTCTATCAATAAATTATTGCTAAAATCATCATTTTCTTCCTATAACAACGACGAAACGACGAAAGAAAATTTTAGGGTTGCCATATCAGGGTTGCGAGACGTTTTTTTCGCAAAATTGCATTTCGTTGTTAACTTTTTTTATTGTTTTTGGACCAAAGATCTCAATTTATAGAGAAAACAATTATGATTTTAGCAATTTATTGAAAAAAAATTTTGATTTTATTAAAAAACGAGGTGGCAACCCCAAAAAATTTACTATGGGTTTTTGGGTCGATTCTATAACTTTCAATAAAGCAAGTTGAATAAGAAATGCAGTTTTCCGAAATAACGTCTGGCAACCCTAACATGGCAACCCTAAATTTTTGTTTCGTCGGTTTTGGACCCAATATGTCAATTTATAGAGAGAAAATGATGACTTTAGCAATTTATTGAAAGAAAATTTTGATTTTATTAAAAAAACCAGGTGACAGCCTCAAAAAATTTACTATGGGTTTTTGGGTCGATTCTAAAACTTTCAATAAAGAATGTTGCAATTTTGCAAAAAAACGTTTGGCAACCCTGATATGGCAACCCTAAATTTTTGTTTCGTCGGTTTTGGATCCAAGATGTCAATTTATAGAGAGAAAATGATAATTTTAACAATTAATTGATAGAAAATTTTGATTTTATTAAAAAAACAGGTGGCAACCCTAAAAAAAATTAACTTTTCAATTCAGAATCATTTGTCAAAACGTCTAAGTTTTATTTTCAATTTTATTAAGTTCACAATTTCGATTTAAGACCAAAAAAACAACTATGCAAAATATTTGTTTAATATTCGTGTATAATATTAAACCCAGTTCCTACGCAATTCTTAAAACGCTGATTGCAATCATATCCAACGCATATCGAACACGCTGACCGTAACCAAACAAACGAGAAAACTCATAACTTACTAGCTCAACAAACGAACGATCAGCTCACAACGAATTCGCTGATCGATTAACCTAACCTAACCTAACCTTACCTAACCCTCCAATTGTCTTTAGAATTGTTTTAAAGGCTTAAATAAACGAAACAAGAATCTGTCAATTTAAAATACGAGTGTAATGATCTTCGATTCAAAAAAGGCATTTTGTGGAGATAAAAAATAAATAACAACGTTCCAAGTATGTGAGTGAAGTTTGGTTGGATTATCTTAAAAAACACTTTCAGTACACGTATAGCATTTTGAACTAACTTCTTTGCACCTGCATACATATTTCTAGGCCGATTTTAACATGTTTAAAGTATTTTTTTCAGCATCATAATCACTTGATAGCCAGGGAGCTCAAAAATCCAAAAATACCAATACCTCAAAACAAAATATTTAGTCCTTTAACTTTTTTTGCATTTGGGCGACTCATAAAGAAAACATCCAAAAATATTGATCTATACCTTTTAAAAGCCAGATTTGACATTTTTTAGATACAAAATTAGATCAACACGTATTTTTGCCCATTTTGTATAACCGCCCAAATAATTTTTTTCGTTCGAACTTAGCCCCCCATAGGCAAATCCTCGATCCGCTATTGATTGCAATGAAATATGGGGAAAAAGTTATATGGCCTGAAGTTACCAAAATGAGATTTTTTTTTGTATAAGATGGATCTTTCATTGTTAAAAATAAAAAAACATCTGCGGATGAGTGCGGATGGCTACATGAACTGCTAGTGTTGAACTTTTTTTTGTAAATTTCGTACTTAGAACGTTTTTCGTTAAAAATTAGGGACTTCAAAGGTCAAAAACATTGTCCGCGGAGACATTTTACATTTTAACGAAAGCAACAACATTTCATTTTCAAATGCTAAAATAAATGCCGCGGAAAAATATCAATTACAATTGGAAAATTACTCCCAGAACTGGGCAATAAGGATTACATGTATAATTGATTGCGCCTAGAATTATGATTGCAATAATCTTTAAAAACAAAAAAAGATGATTGGGATTACAGTAATCGTTCATCGAGCGAGCTAAGGTTAGGATTACAGTAATCGTAATTTAAAACTAGTAAGGGTGAAACTTTTGGCCTGGCCAAAAAATAAATACCCTACACTGCAGTATTTTGAAAATTTTGCTTAAATCGGAGGTGCCACGCCCTCTTGTCCGAGTACACCCAGTTTTTGTTCAGAGCTTGCATTTATAGTTTTTAGTGTCAGAGTAAAATTTAGTTGGATTATCTCAAAAAACTCTTTCAGTATAGCATTTTGAAACTTTTGCTTATATGGGAGGTGCCACGCCCCTTGTCCGATTTCACCCAATTTTTGCTGAGAGCTTTCATTTATAATTCTTAGTGTCTGAGTCAAATTTGGTTCGAATATCTCAAAAAACGCTTTCAGTATAGCGTTTTGAAGATTTTGCCTATATGGGAGGTGCCACGCCCTCTTGTCCAAATTTGGTCAGTTTTTTCTCAGAGCTTGCACTTACAATTCGTAGTACTTATGTGTATTGTGGTTGCATTGTCGTGAAAAATACTCCTAAAATTGCATTTTGAATAAATTTTTTGTATGGGCGGTGGGCGTGTCCGTTGACCGATTTCGATCATTTTCAATCCCCCGAGCTAACTTTGACGACGGAGGCAGTGCACCAAATTTCATTGAATTATTTTGTTCAGTTTTCCCAAAAAGTGTATTTCAACACACAGCCAGCCTCCCAGCCAGCCAGCCTGCCAGCCAGACATACGGACATGGCTATATCGACACAGGAGGTGACGCTGATCAAGAATATATATACTTTTCTATACCTGCCACGCCTCTTTCTCTGCGTTACAAACGGAAGGACAAAGTGAATATACCCTGGGTGTAGGGTATAAAAAATCGAAATTACGATGACTGTAATCGTAATCTAAGTTCGTTCGTTCGAAATTGTTCAAATATGGATTTTTGGAATAATCCTTAAAAAAGTAATTCTAGAAATATCCAAAACTAAAACGCGCTTTCAGTAGAAAGATTATTTTTGTTTCGCTGGCATAATAAATAGTCCCCGTCGTCATACTCTTTCTGACATTTCTTTCGAAAAATTGTATTGCTAAAAGCTAATATTGAGTTTTGTAATTAAATATATCCATGTTTTAAGAAGGTTCATGTAAATTATGAATTACTATCACCGGAAACTCAATTTTCCTCGTTTCTTTTGTCTTTGTTACTTGCGTTAAAAACTGTTAATGATTTGTTAATATTGAAGATTTCGAATTTATTCAATATATAATTTCATTATTATTATTGTATAAATATTGCTTTCATCGAAATACATTTTATAACAGTGATTTCTTTTGATATTTAACAAAAGTAATCCTTTGCGATTTTTTTAAAATTACAATTACTGTAATCGTAATCTAAGCTCGTTCGATGAACGATTATTGTAATCCTAATCGTCTTTTTTTGTTTTTAACGATTACTGCAATCGTAATCGTTTGCTAGTCGTAATCCTTATCGCCCAGCTCTGATTACTCCGAAGAAGAAAGAAAATTTGTAAAAAAAAGTTTTGTAAGATTCAAAAGTGAGTTAAAAAAAAAATGGGAAGCCCATAAAAAATTCGATATTTTTACAAAAAAAAAAACAACCAACCAAGAGCCTTTCTTAGTCCTAAAAACCGTTTATCGCCCAGGACGGCCTGCTAAATCTTTTTTTAGGACTCCTGCATTAAAGCCAAAAGACTTAAAACGAAAAAATAACGCAAGCACTGTGGCACGGAAGAGTTGATAACAGGTACTTGTATAAAATTAATGTTAGCTGGAAAGAGAGATGCATCTGAAGTTCTGGGAGAGATAACTTCTTCCCCAAACAGGGCTCATATATATAAAGCTGCGTACCGCGAGAGTCATTCGAAGTCTAACGAGCAAATATCAATCTTGAAAGCCCTCTCAATGTTCGTGGATGCTAATTTAACTCGCGAGCAATATGAAATTATTACAATGAGCAACAAAAAGTTTTTTCCGTGCTATACTTTGCTCCACAAGGCAACAAAAGATTGTTATCCTTCAATGTCAACATACAAGATTAGTGCTACATGCGCCGAATGCGGTCACAAGATCTTTTTGATCACACATTCACTCGGCTTCTACAGTACATTCAAGAAGTACTCGACTCTTTAGAAGAAGGAGAAATTACAAATCTAAACTGATTTATATATAGGGTTGTGATGGATCCCATCAAAAGCAATACAAACAAAAGTTTGAAAATGAGTCTTATAGGGCTATTCCGGTTAAGACAGCAGAAAGTCTTTCGTAATACATTTCAGAAATACTTTCTAAGACTTCCTAAGACTTTCGGTATTCTGGATCAAATGCCTTATTGAAAAAGCTCTTAAATTCCACACACAAAAGCTTTAGTGATGAACTTGTCAAATTTTACAAAATAAGGTCTTCTTTTTGCGCAGCGCGATATAATATTGTGCAGAAATGGTTGCTCCATGTTCGCTCACAAAATTTTCCTTTCTTTTTTAGCCATTAAGACAAAAATTAAACGAAAAGAATTGTACAGGCATATTCTCAAACATAATTTGTTGCTCACTATGGTTGATGCTAAGGTGTGTAATGTTCTTACTAATACCACCTCTATCATTAAATGCTATATTTGTAACTAGACTTCTGAAGATTTTACCGATTTAAGTAAATTTGATGTCATAAATATGAGCTCACTTGCATTCGGTTTATCGACTCTCCATATTTGGATACTGTTATTTGAAAACTTTTTTTTTTTTTTTTTTTTTAATTTCGGTAAGCTGCCTAGGCTGTTTTGGCATTTTACCTAATAATTTGATAAAAAATGCCTAAGTAAAATTTACCTAAGCTTTACCTAAGTTTTTTTAGTAATAATACCTAAGAACTTAGCTGGAGCATATAGCCCTAAGTTCTTAGGTAAATTATATTCGATTCTTAGGTAAATTTTCATAAGTTTTTCGTTCTGTGCATTCTTTATATGTCCTTCAAACTACAAATTAATAAATGGTAAGAGCGGACAGACGTGGACAAAAATATGGCTTTAACTCGAAAAATAGACATCCAAAAAGAGTTTGAAAATGGAATGGGACTGATTGTAGACGTTCCCAAGCCTGGCTTCGGAAAAAACGTTTTTTTTTTCGACCCTGATATGGCAGCAGAAATAACAGGAGTTGATCGACACCAAATTTTTCACTTAAAAGCAGTGGCGGATCCAGCATTGTCAAGAGGAAGGGGCGATTGACTACATTTCTAGATTTTCAAAATCTTTACATATAATTTAGGTTTGAGAGAGGGGGCGATCGCCCCATTGCCCCCCCATGGATCCGCCACTGCTTAAAAGTTATTTTAGAAGTAGTATCCAGTGGCCATAAAGAATCACAAAAGGCCGGCCTAAAAATCAATGTATCCAAGACTAAAAGCATGAAGTCAAACGCAAACAATGACATCACGTTTCGAGCTGCCTGTGATGACATCGAAAAGGTCGATAGCTTCACGCATTTAGGCAGCATTATCTCCATGGATGGTGGAGCAAAAGAGGATATCAACTCAAGAATAGCAAAAGGCGCGTTTGCTCAACTGAACAAAATATGGTCTTTATCCGTTATATCCACTAAAACGAGAGTGCGCATTTTTGATTCGCATGTGAAATCGGTTTCGCTATATGGGTGCGAAACATGGCTTGTTACTGAACAACTAATGAATAAGCTGCAAGTATTCGTCAACAAATGCTTAAGGCGTATACTAAAGATTTGGTGTCCTCGCACTATATCAAATGCCGAGCTACATCAAAAATGCAATCAGAAGACTATAGCAAATGAGGTCAAGCTGCGCAAATGGAGATGGATTGGTCACACTCTCCGGAAACCACAAAGCGAAGTTCGTCGCCAGCCTCTTGAGTGGAATCTACAAGGCAGTAGAGGACGTGGTGGACCCAAAACCAACTGGAAAAGGTCGCTGGAAAAGGAAATCCAAGAATCGGGAAAGTCGTGGCAAGTGATCAAAGTCATCGTGAGGGAACGCGACGAATGGAGATGTTTCATATTGGCCCTATGCTTCTCCTAGAAGTTAAAAGAGAATACATACATAAAGAAATCACTGAAAAGTTTCATTCGTATGCAACGGATACTGCCAAAATGTACCTGTCACCTACAATGCATAAAATACTTGTTCATGGACAAATCGTGATCGAAAATGCTTTGCTCCCCATTGGACAACTTTCAGAAAAAGCTGCAGAAGCCAGAAATAAGCACTTTCGGCAATATCGCGAAAGCTTCGTCCGAAAAATATCAAGAGAGTCCTGCAATACTGACATACTTACTAAAAAGATTATTGCTAAATTCAGACCCTCTATTGAAACAGAAAAAACCAAAGAAAAAAAGTAAAACTTTTCTCAAAACAAGCTTTGGAAATTCTTTTGCCAGTCAATGGTAATGAAGATTGTGTGCAATCAAGTATTGAAGATGGTTTCGAATCGGACAATGAATAAATAATTCGATGTGCTGAATTGTTCAAAAATTAAATTGTTTTGTTTCGCAAAATAAACATATCTTCGGGTTAATATATTCTTTTCTACATGGTTTTTATTTACTTCAAATTTTTTTTTATGTCTAATATGTTCCAAAAAAAGGCTTTCCCTCATAGATCAGTATGTGGGACGCTGTCTTTGTTGATAAAAGAAGTAGCTTCGCAAAGTGAATGGCCCAAGTTTATGTCTAGTTGATCGGTTATAATCGAAAATTAGACAGGCAGTTTTTTAAGTCAAATTCAGTGGTATCATCCGTTTTTCTGCATTGACTCATAAACAAAGGCAATTTTCCACGTATTTGCAATGAATAATTTTTTTTAACCTGCCATATTTACTTAGATTTTATAAATTGGAATTAGAATAAATAAGTATTTTTGAAACTAAAAGTTGAATTTAATCTACTAACGTCCGAAGCACAGTCCGCTCACCACTTCCCCCGACCAAAATAACTGTAACACACCTTAAAATGTTTAAAAACTAAATTTTTAAAGTCAAAACCTTCAGCACCTTTATATTTTGTTTTTCTGACTCATAGATACACATTTTCTGGCTAAGCTAATTTGTGTAGATGGAACTAATTTTTCTATCACAAAAATTTCAAATTATTTTCGTTGTCATGTTTATATTAGCAATGTACACAGAAAAAAAAGAAAATATACAAGAAAAACAAAAACAAAAAAAAAATCAATCCCTTAAATTGAAGATTTTTTGGTGTAGCAAAACAACAGATGAATCCCAGTTACCAAAACATTGGAATACTTTCACTGCTGTGATTGGTTGACTTTGAGCTACGCCTTCTTTTAATTAACGGAAGCCGCCACTTTGACTGGATGCTGTTAACTTACTTACTTGCTTACACTCTCTCCCCTTCAATTCCACAAGCGCATAGAGTGGAACGCAGAAGTATGGTGATCGATTCTGTTTGTGTTTGGTTTCTTTGTTAGCCCAACAGGAAAAGTGTTCACGAGGGATGCATATCAAATTGTGTTCATGTAGACGTAGCAGTATATGTGTATAATGGAATAAATTACTAATATTTATTTTAAGAATTTATGATCTGCACAAAACCTTACAATATTATATTGTGTTGTCATCACTTCGAGTTTGATATCCTTTTTCAAAAAGCGCACTAAAAAATAAATGGTGACTGGAACAAATCGTTGGCGGAGTATTGTTTTGCCGTGTACCTACGCCAATTTAAAATTTTTGGGAAATCGTATTTTTAAGTTGACGCACGAGTGCGATCAAAAGGGTCACCGTTAAAGGCTAAGGACAATAAGAATGGCATGTCGTTGTATAATTTATCTAACAGAAGTTAAAAAAAAATATGGGTATTTCCACAGAGAGGTGAACTGTGAGCCAAAAAATAAAATCATCATATCTCTGAAACTATTTGGTAGATATGTAAAAAGCACCAAGACAAATAATGTGTACTGGAATAAATGACGATACCACGCCCCCACAAAAATCACTTCATTATATCTCTGAAAATACTTAACGCACATGAATCAGATTTGACAAATGTGTACAGAGCGCCGGGACAAATAATGTTCACCGGAAAAATTGGCAACGCCCCTTTAGTGAAGAATCTTCACACTGCGCTGTCCTGAGAATTTTAAAAACGATAACAACACCTCTCTGGGTTATTTCATATTATGAAAGCCTATCAAATTTTGCATATTTTGGTGAATTTTTAAAAAAATCGTTAGAGCGGTTTTTGAAAAATAGCCAAAAAACCGTTAAAAATGAAATGAAAAAAAGTTTTGAGTTGACACACAAAAATTAAACTTTTATCAATATTTTAACAAATAATGATTATAATGTGTATATATTATGAAAGCATATTATATTCTAAAAAATATAAGACTAAGGGTCTGTTTCACCGGTCCCAGATAAAGTTCCTGATAGTAATCTAGCAGATAAATAATCTGATAGATAAATCTGCCCGATAAATTTTTTCTGTTTCACACTCGAAGTTACGAATAAAATTTCTGTCAGATTTCCTTCTGACATTTTAAACGTAAGAAACGTAAATGTATGTCATAAATTCAATACAAAATATAAACAAACAAAAAATAAAATTTTTTAAAAATTCAAATTTCTTTAAATATCAAATTTAAATATGTAATGCGCTGAAAATTCAAGGCACCAAAATCAAGATTCAGAAATTCAGATCACATGTTATTTTATGCAGATGCTTATTTCTCCCTAGGGACCAGCGTTTCGCGTTATCCAACAGGACTTCCTTTTCTATATTGTGTCGAATTCGCAACCAGCTGCAGCCAATTTATGGTGTGATCTCGCGAATGTGGATTGTGAAAAAATGGGTCGTCGAGCAGAGAGATTTGGTAAAAAGTTGTTTTAAGTACGACAAATCCAAATTGCCTGCTCCGAAAATAAATAGTCGCGGAGATCCAGCATGAACTAAGAAAGTCGTGCAGTGGGGAAACTTCTGCGTTATGGAGACCATAAATTTAATGCTTAAGAAGCTCTTCTTCATAAGCAAAAAACCAGCGGAGTCTACTTGCCTTTGACGCACTTGTGCCCTAATTTTTAACCCGATTTACATAAACGGAACGCTCAATGGTACTCTGCACTGTTAGCGGAACTCAATTCAACAAATTGAGTAAGTTTTCGATGGGATTGAACGTAATTAAAACTACTTTTCACCGATTCTCGCTGCTCGACGACCAATTTTTTTACAATGCTCTTTTTTACGCAAGATGACACTAAAAATTGGCTGTAGGTGGTTGTGAATTTCACAGAGAACATAAAAAAAGAAAGTCGCATTGGATAGCATGAAATGCTGGCCCCAAAGGAGAAAGGAGCAACTGCATCAAAAAACCTTAGGCCCGAATTGTTGCTACTCAATCGGTTTTTTGCATGAAAAACATGAGCCACTGTATATTGTAATTATGTATATCGTACTTGAATTGTTGGTGCAATACTCGCTTACCTTCACGAAGGAATGTTTAGAATTCATGAAAGCAGGAATTTGCTTTTCTTCGTTTCTAGTTTCAGTTTATAGGGTCTGTTCTCAGAAGGGGAAATTTTTGTGGGATTCATATTGGAAATGACTCAATATGAATATGCAAGTTAAAAACGGAACCAGCTTGGACACTTTCATATGATTCTTTTTTTTTTACGGAGATTGAGCTTTTTAAGCGATACATTCCGTTTTCATTGTCAAATTTAATTAGGCATAGTCTGAAATCCCAATTGTACTCTATGGACCTCTTTTTTTCATATTCAGGAAATTAGCTTGTCTATAAACGAAAATACAATTTGTAATTTCAAAAAATTTTAAAATATCTGGCAGATAAAATTTTATCAACAACATGATGTGGCAGTTAATTTATCAGGGACTTTATCTTACAGATATCTCTATCTGTAAATTATGAAACAGAATTTTTTGCCTATCTGCCACATATCTGCTAGATAGCGCTATCAGGAACTTTATCTGAGACCGGTGAAACAGACCCTAAGCAGAAAAAATCGATGGACCAGTTTTCAAAAAAATGCCAAAAAACCGTTAAAATTTCAATGAAAATCAATATTTTTAGTCGACATATGAAAACTAATTATACCCTACACCCAGGGTATATTCACTTTGTCCTTCCGTTTGTAACGCAGAGAAGGAGGCGTGGCAGGTATAGAAAAGTGTATATATTCTTGATCAGCGTCACCTCCTGAGTCGATATAGCCATGTCCGTCTCTCTGGCTGGCTGGCTGGCTGGCTGGCTGGCTGGCTGGCTGGCTGGCTGGCTGGCTGGCTGGCTGGCTGGCTGGCTGGGTGGCTGGGTGGCTGGCTGGGTGATGTGTGTGGAAATACACTTTTTGGGAAAACTAAGCAAGATAATTCAATGAAATTTGGTACCCTGCCTCCGTCATCAAAGATAGCTCGGGGGATTGAAAATGAGCAAAATCGGTTAACGGACACGCCTACCGCCCATACAAAAAATATATTCAAAATGCAATTTTAGGAGTATTTTTCATGACAATGCAACCAAAATACACATAAATACTAGAAATTGTAAGCGCAAGCTCTGAGAAAAAACTGAGCGAACTCGGACAAAAGAGCGTGGCACCTCCCATATAAGCAAAAGCTTCAAAACGCTATACTGAAAGCGATTTTTGAGATATTCGAACCAAATTTAACTCAGACACTAAGAACTATAAATGCAAGCTCTCAACAAAAATTGGGTGAAATCGGACAAGGGGGCGTGGCACCTCCCATATAAGCAAAAGCTTCAAAACGCTATACTGAAAGCGATTTTTGAGATATTTGAACCAAATTTAACTCAGACACTAAGAACTATAAATGAAAGCTCTCAACAAAAATTGGGTGAAATCGGACAAGGGGGCGTAGCACCTCCCATATGAGCAAAAGTTTCAAAATGCCATACGGAAAGAGTTTTTGAGATAATCCAAACAAATTTCACTCAAATACTAAAGACTATAAATGCACGCTCTAAGCTAAAACTAGAGGAACTCGGACAAGAGGGTGTGGCACCTCCTATATAAGCAAAAGCTTCAAAACACTTTGCTGAAAACATTTTTCACTCAGACATTTAAACCTATAAATGCAAGCTCTGAACAAAAACTGGGTGAACTCGAACAAGAGGGCGTAGCACCTCCCATATGAGCAAAATTTTAAAAATACTGCAGTGTAGGGTATTTAATGTTTGGCCAGGCCAAATTTTACACCGTTACTAGTTTTTCTTATTATTGTAACAAATAATGAAAATTATAAATATACACACATATTATATATTTATTATGAATGTTTTCTATAGAATAAAAAGTCTATGTTCCCTAACAAAAATCATTACAAAAATTCTTTATTTAAAATATATCGTTAAAATAGGAACTTGCCCAGAAAAATTCGGATTTTTCTGCAAAATATATCTAAGTAAAATTTTTTCACCAGAATAATCTTTATTTATGCATGAAAAATAAATGTGGAAAGTTCATAGTGAAATCTTGTACGCATAAAAAGTTATTCAGGGTCAGAGGTCAAAAAATCAGTTTTTTGTAAATATCACACTAACCGTTACTTTTTCAGAAAAATAGTTCCGGACAATTTTATAGCCCTAACAATTTTCTATAGAAAAGATCTTCAAAATTTGCATTTTGGAGATATTTTTTGTATGGGAGGTAGGCGTGTCCGTTGACCGATTCCGCTCATTTTCAATCCCCCAAACTAACTTTGACGAGGCTGTGTACCAATTTTCATTGAATTATCTTGCTTAGTTTTCCCAAAAATGTATTTCCACACACAGCCAGCCAGCCAGACGGACATGGCTATATCGACTCAGGAGGTGACGCTGATCAAGAATATATATATTTTTCCATATCTACCACGCCTCCTTCTCTGCGTTACAAACGGAAGGACAAAGTGAATATACCCTGGGTGTAGGGTATAAAAATAGCAAAAACTTTCTTTTTTGCACATTTAGGCTAGGATACCTCGGAATTCTGAAGACGTAGAAGGATTCTGTGGCCAGTTTTGGAATCAGTACAAAAAAATCTATTGGAATCGTTATTTTAAACTAGGAAAAATTCACGTTCCAGGTCTGTACGCACATCAGTTAAAGGTGGTGCAAAACTGTCCACATGTTTTCGAAATGGTTTTTTGTTCATTATTTTTTGATGGTGTGAAGTTCGGTAAAATTGTTCACATAGAGGAAAGAGGAAAGGTTAAGCTTTCGTTTGGTTCATATTTCTTGTTGGTCACGTAATCAGAACGGAAGCTAAGTTGAAAATAGCAAACATGTTGACAGTTTTGCTTATATAATAGCGTTAAATATTTTTTTAAAAACAACTTCAAATAAAAGTTTTTCAATGGAAAATAATGTAAGTTACGTTATGTCTGCTACGTCGTTCACTAAAACTAATAAAAAAACAAAAGATTTTTATAATTAACTAGCCTTCCCTGCCCGCTTCGCTAGGCATGTTTGTTTTGTTTTTTCATTCCCAATAGCTTATCAGATATAGATAAAAGCGTTCATTTATACCACTGTATTATGGAAAAGTTAATTTTATTTTAAACCATCTCAACCTATCGTTCACTATCGATAGTTTGCGAGCTCTACCAAGTTCTGCCCTCCCTTATTTTTTATCTTTCTGACTTAGTATAAAAATAAACCAATGGGAATGATTTTTTTTTAAATTTAATTTGTTTTTAATTTATTTTGTAATTTATAAATGTTTTCTTTTAATGATTTAAATTTTTTTTAATTTGTTACTAAGGAGTTCATTCTGTAAAAAAAAAAAAAAAAAATATCTGCGACTCGCTGAACATTACCATTTCTGCGATGAAGAATTATATCACGTGCGTTAAATTCTTCGCCAACTATAACCGACAGGTGTTTTATCTGCTCTTATTATAACTCTGTACTCATCTGCCGGCATTTGGTCAAGGGCAGTTCTAAACAATTGAATCAATTCGTTGTGTTGATCGAATAAAGTTTGTAATGCAGCGAGAACTTCTCGTCTAGTGCCCGTATTGTATCGACAACGTTGATCTATTTGTTCATCTGTGTTTCCCATGATATAAATTTGAAGAAATTTATGGTCCGTATCTGGCAATGGTAGTAATGATCCAGCATGATGATATATTTGACCTTGTACTTTGAATGTTGGCATATAGTTAACGCGCACGATATTCGTTACACCGAATGATGTCATTTGGAAACATAAATTGTACTTGCGTATATTCGTTAAAAAATGTTTTGATTCGCTCGTGTCGCCTGATACCAACTTTGATAATGGTTCGAGTGGAAGATATAATTCTGGTAATTTAACTTTTCCACCAGCACAGCACATTCCTGGTGATTCATTCTTAAATTTGAATGTACTGCAATATGTGCATAGTTCATCCATTTTTCCAATAACCACACTTGTATGAATGCTGTAATTATAGTTAGCATTGTAATGGAATGTACTGAGATATAAGTCAGCGTGAGTCGTTCGTCTGGCTCGAGCAGTGTACATTCGGATGGTAAGCAGTCTGGATTCGCGTTGCACGTTTGTTTCCGATGAACGGGCTCGAGCATGAAGTTCTCTGTCGGTTTCCAATCTTGCATTTCGTTGCTCGTTTGTTTCCGATGAACGGGCTCGAGCATGAACTTCACGGTTGGATTCCAATCTTGCATTTCGTTGCTCGTTTGTTTCCGATAAACGGGCTCGAGCATGAAGTTCTCGGTCGGTTTCTTATCTTGCATTTCGTTGCTCGTTAGTTTCCAATGAACGCACTTGAGCATGAAGCTCTCGGTCAGATTCCAATCTCGCTTCTCGTTGTTTGTTTGTTTCTGAGTTTCGTTTTGCCTTTTTCTGTCGTGCTTGAGACGTAGAACGACCGAGCGCTCGTTTTTTGGGAGGCATAACTGCACAGAAATTGCGTTGAAATGTTTTGATAATAAATTTAAATATGTTGAGCGTTGATCAGCAAATGGCATTGAAAATTAATTTTAATTTTTTGAGAGTTGATTAGCAATCAAAATTTCGAATGAATTCAAAAAAGCTACTCTCTTACTCTTGATTATGTTCACAAATTCACTGAGAATAATGTAAAAAATAAGCGTTTGGAAGATTACGAAACCAATGTTAATTCCTTTTACCATGAAATGCATGGAAAAGGGGCATGTTCCGCCCATTTTGTTATTGAAGGAAAGTTAATTTCGTTTCAAACCATCTTAAAAATTCCGAATAGCTTAGCTAGGGTGTCCCAGGAATCCATCAATTAAGGCTTGTTGATAGTTTGCCAAAGATGCTTTTCTTGTAGTACATTTAGATATTCCTTGTTTTGACTATGAAACCATCGGGTGACCTTCGGGAACCTTCGATTATTCCACAAAATTATCAATTAAGGCTTGTTGATAGTTCGCCATAGATGCTTTTCTTGTAGTACATTTAGATATTCTTCGTTTTGACTATGAAACCATCGGGTGACCTTCAAAAACCTTCGATTATTCCAAAAAATTATCAATTAAGGCTTGTTGATAGGTCGCCATAGATGTTTTGCCTATAATATGCCTAGATATTCTTCGTTTTGGCTATGAAGCCTTCGGGGTGACCTTCGGCAATCTTTGAGTGTCGCGGGAAACTGTTAATTAAAATTTTTTTAAAAACTTTTTCCCTCTCGAATACTTCGTTTTGACTGTAAAACCTTCGGGTGACCTTCAAGAAACTTCGGGTGTCAGAGATTAATATCAGTTAAGTATTGTTGGTAGTGTGCCACAGATGTTTTCCCTCTAGTATATCCAGATATTCTTCGTTTTGACTATGAAGCCTTCGGGTGATCTTCGGAAACCTTCGTGTATAGCCTAAGCTATGCAATTTAATTTATGGATGATTTGGTGCAAATTTCAGGTGAATCGATTAAGCAGTCTCTGAGAAAATGCAATTTAGCAAATTTTTGTATGAGGGCCACCCTTAATATGCACCCTGACAAATTTTTTTTTTTCTTAAAAATCTTCGCGGGCATGTTCAACCAATTCCTAATGCTTCAACGCAATCGGATGAACGGTCTCTGAGAAAATGAGATTTAAAACAAATTTTTGTATGAGGGCCACCCTTAATATGCACCCTAACGGAATAAATAGTATCCTATGTCCGTTTCCTGGCTCTAAGCTACCTCCTCACCAATTTTCAGCCATATCGGTAAAGCCGTTCTTGAGTTATAAATAGTGTAACTAACACGACTTTCTTTTATATATATAGATTATTTAGAAAAAAAAACATGAATTATTTCAAATCGCACTAAAAAAATTTTATGCAAAAAGCCTTGCCCAATTCGCAGAGCTTTGCAAGTTTGTAATCCAAGTCAAAACTCACTCTTTTTTTGCAGTGTAAGGTCATCGCATATTTTTGTTTATATCTTTAAATCCTTTGGGTCGATTGTTGTTATTTTTTTACTGAATATAGTGCTATTTATTTACTACTCAAATATATAAAAACTTTTTAAAAAATTTTACTTTTTCATTTCTTTTTTTAATGCATTGTAGTATGATTTGTCAGTTACGTCACTCTGGAAATATGGGTATAAATAAAATATCAGAAGTCCCCATTGATCCTATGTAAGCTAAAGCATTTTTCAAGGTCACAAAAATCAGTTTTTCGCAAATATCTCGCTAACATCTACTTTTAGAAAAAAATTTTTCTCGACAATATTGTACCTTGCAAACGAAGCGCTATGCAAAAATAGTATAGTATCGATGACTCACAACGGCAGGGCGATGCATAAAAGGGGAAGAAATTAGCAAAAAAAAAATTTGCATGTACTGTATTTTTCTTTCTGCTGAGATTCTCGTCTAATCTATGTAAAAAGTTAAATTTAGATTTTTTGTAGATTTTTGTTTGATGTGGGTAAATGCGTCTGATGATTTGATTACGGTAATAAATAAAACTACAGTGGTGTCTGAATGGAACGAACCCCCCCAATGCAACGAACACCTCGGCCTAACGAACACCAAAATTTTTACATTGCGTACACTCTAGAACGAACAATTGTGACCCTGTGTATAACGAACAAAATTTAAAATAATATCTCAATAAATTTCAATTAGAAGGCTTTGCAAATGAAATTAAAACTAGTAAGGGTGTAACCTTTGACCTGGCCAAACATTAAATACCCTACGCTACAGTATTTTAAAGCTTTTGCTTATATGGGGGGTGCCACGCCTTCTTGTCTGAGTTCACCCAGTTTTTACTCAGCGCGTGCATTTATAGTCTTTAGTGAGTGAAATTTAGTTGGATTATCTTAAAAAACTCTTTCAGTATATCATTTTGAAACTTGGTCTGGATTCGCCCAATTTTTTCTAAAAGCTTGCGTAGTATTTATGTGCATTTTGGTTGCATTGTCGTGAAAAATACTTCTAAAGTTGCATTTTGAATATATTTTTTGTATGGGCGGTAGGCGTGTCTGAAAGTCGGTAATAAGGGGAATTTGATGATGCTGATTACGAATTTTTTTAAAAAAAATGGCGGATCCACAATGGTGAACAAATAATGCATAACCAAATATATTCTTACGAAAATCGGTAATTTGAGGTTTGTGATGATGCTGAACACGAATCTGAAATCTATTTTCAAAAAAACAAAATGGAGGATCCAAAATCGTGGACTAAATACTGCTAAGCTGCATTTATTAACACCAAAAATAGTGCATGGGAGTATCAGATGTTGCTTATAACGAATCTGAAATCTAATTTACGAAATAAAAAATGGCCGATCCACAATGACGAACAGTTTAGTGCAAAACTATATTTATCAATAAGAAGTGAGTTATTGGGGTTTTTGAGATCGCTGATTGAAAATATGAAAATAATTTTTGTAACACAAAATGGCAAAATATGCTGAACAGCATATTTATCTACAAAAGTTTTGTTTCTGGGATCAGTTATTACGAAAATGAAATACTTTACAAAAGTCCTAATAACTTTCTCGCGGTCACCTCCGGGCAACTAATTTTTTTACAGGTTTGTAGAAAAATATACCCTGAATAAGATGCATGTGAAAACTAGACGGATGGCCGTGGATGCTGTAACATTTATCATATTAAAAACCACTTCAACAATTTCTTCTTTGTATATATTTTCACGAAACAGTTGGCTATTTATATAAACTGTGAACGAGATAAAACGCTTTGGATTTGAGAAACATTTTAAATAAACCTTCACTGAGAGTCTCCATTTCCTTACATTGCAAAAAGATGAACAGAAGTTATTTTTTCCACTTATTTACTGAGACGCTTTTTACTAAATAAAAAAACTCTTCGCAAGAATAGGTGAACTTCAAACTCAAACGAGAAGAGTTTTTTAGGCACAGAGGTCTTTCTGACCACTGAAACGAGGAAAGAGGATAATATTCTACCATTACCAACAGTGCAAAAACAACAACTTTTTTTTTCGAATTTGACCAGCTTTTTTCATTTTCCGGGCAGTGTGCGACGGAGGCAATGCACCAAATTTCATTGAATAATTTATCTTGCTCAGTTTTCCCAAAAAATGTATTTCCACGCTAGTCAGCCAGCCAGACAGATCTACATGGCTCAGAAGGTGACGCTGATCAAGAATATATATACTTTTCTATATCTGCAACGGCTCCTTCTCTGCGTTGCAAACGGAAAGACAATGTGAATATATGGGTGTAGGGTATAAAAATTATAGCCGTCAGAATTTAAAAACAAATACATATGTCTTACGATGGAAAATATAGCGAGAGAAGAAATTTTTAAAATTTTTTGTAAAACCCGTTTTATTGAGAAAATGTAATGAAAAACCAGAAACCGCCTACCTTTAATAACGTGAATCTCGCTAAGACCAAAATAAAATTAAAGAACTCTTCACGTTTTTGTCCACAATGGTCGCTTCATTAAAACACCAAGAATTTAAAGATTGGATCATACATAACAAACTTGAGTCTTTTTGAATAAAATTAAATTTTATTTTGGTTTTAGCGAGATTCACGTAATTAAAGATGGGCGGTTTTTGGTTTTTTCAGCACATTTTCTCAATAAAAAGGGCTTTACAAAAAATCTGTCAGAAGCTATTTTTTGCCTTGACATTTTTGTTTTATATTCTGAAGGCAACATTTTATTTAATTTTTTTTTTTTTTTTGGGTGGATGTAATATAAATGGTGATTTTTGGATTTGTCATTTAATCTGAAAACTGAGACGTGATGGAAATATTTTGTTAATGCAGTCCTATTATGTCAATAGCCGGAAATAATAATTACACAGTCCGAACTCAGATAAAATCAAAAGCTTAAAATTTGTTGAACAGTGTAAGTACTTGTTAGTTTTAACTCCTTAAAAATTGAATTTTGTGTGTCAAAAATTAATTTTTAACATACTACATAAAGGATACAAAAAAATATCAACCTCGTTTTTACGAACAACCTGTATACCACGTAATGTCATTGCAATAATTAGTTCGTTCTATCCAGACAGCACTGCAGTAACGCAAACCAGCCTTCCGATAAATTTTTTTGTTTTTTCTTTTTATGCATTTTGCTTTTGTGTTTTTATTACACTGAAAAGAAACTCCAACCACCAATGTTCTTTCATTGTTGTTACCTGCACCGATTTTCAGTTTTCACCTAATTATTTCAAATGCTAATCCGCCAAGAAATCCAAGAATCGGGAAAATCGTGGCAAGAGATCAAAGTCATCGCAAGGGATCGTGACAAATGGAGAGATTTCATACTGGCCCTATGCTCCTCCTAGGAGTTAAAGGAGAATACATACAATCCGCCTTTCATCAAAAAGCCTCCTAAATGAAAAGCAATTGAAACCACACGGATTACGAAACAGACCTTATACATTTTTACGGTAATCGGTCTAGACATTTGGGAGTATATTATGCATACAGACATACAAACATTAATTTTTATATATGGGTATTTCCACGAGGTGCCGTGACATAATCCCCACGGACATAATCCCCATTCACGATATGGGGATTATGTCCGCAAGTGTTTCGGACATAATCCCCAGGAAAAAACGGACATAGTCCCCATAACGATATTTTGTTATTGACAACAGAAGCAGCTCATGATTTACAACTCCCAAAAATTCCACAGTAATTTTACATAAGGGTAGGGGTAAGTGGGCGGCCTGCGGCCGCAGCTCAGGATTTAAAACTCCCAAAAATCCAACACCGGCTTCGCGGCGGCCTTCGGCCGCGTATCAGTCTATAACATCCAACACTATATAAATTTTTTAAATGGATTGTTGGAAAAATTTTGTTCAATCTTAATTAAATTTTTCGGACATAACCCCCATTGGGATTATGTCCGAAAAATTTGCGGACATAACCCCCATGGCCAAAATGGGGATTATGACCGAAAAATTTTCGGACATAATCCCCATTTACGAAATGGGGATTATGTCCGTTGGGATTATGTCCGGTAACCTTTCCACGAGATCATACCTTCACTCTGGACTAGGGGTCTGCACAAGACATCTTGTTAGAGTCTAAAAATATTTCATTTCAAGTTATGTTGCTTTGAAAATGCTTTTTATTTATAAAAAAATTCAGTTCAGTGTCGCGTGCAAGTCTTAAAACAAATGATTGAATACAGTGTATAATAGATTACATACATAAATACTTCTTAAGTTTAAAAATTATTGGTCTGACCTATTTTGCAAAAAATAACAAAAAACTACAATTCAATTTTTTGTGTGAGAGTTATTAAAAATCTCATTAGTGACATAAAAAATAAATAGAAAAACGTAGATCCAGTCTGCCTTGTTCTTAGAAGCTACGTTTTTAACATTCCTTATCCCAATTTCCAGCCGATGGTATGTTTTATGGTGATGTTTAAGTAGAGATTTACGTGATGGGTACTTTCAGCACAATGATGTATCATCCATCCCATGTGAATGTTAAAATGTTACTTAATAGAAATTAATGAACCAAGCTTTTTTTGCATGCACGACAATGGTATTGCCACTTTGATTTTTTAGTTGGTATTACACGTGGAATCTTTCTTCATACATCGTTCTGATACCGTATGTATACCGCATCATATCAAGTAAGAGGGGGAGCGGAAAAATCTAAGATCAACTTTAGATTTAGGGTTTAGATTTAAGAAGAGAAAATATGACGCAAACACCTGAATATTTTTACATGTGTTATTTATTATTCATTTTATACTTTAAAAGTGAAGTTACATGCAACGCGTCGTCGCTTTATAGCGGCACACGCTTTTGTCAGAAAAAGTTGAAACCCTACATTCGTATGGAGCGAGCTACAAAACACTACGCGTTGAAAGTCAACTAGTAAGGGTGTTACCTTTGGCCTGGCCAAACATTAAATACCCTACACAGCAGTGTTTTGAAAATTTTGCTTATATGGGAGGTGCCACGCCCTCTTGTCCGAATTCACCCAGTTTTTTCTCAGAATTTGCATTTATAGTTCTAATATTTGAGTGAAATTTGGTTGGACTATCTCAAAAAATGCGTTTTGAAGCTTTTGCTTATATGGGAAGTGCCACGCCCTCTTGTCCGATTTTATCCAATTTTTACTTAAAGCTTGTATTTATAGTTCTTAGCGTTTGAGTAAAATTTAGTTCGATTATCTCAAAAAACTTCAGTACAGCGTTTTGAAGCTTTTGCTTATATGAGAGGTGCCACGCCCTTTTGTCCGAATTCGCAAAGTTTTTGCTTAGAGCCTGCAATTACAATTCTTAGTATTTATGTGTATTTTGGTTGCATTATCGTGAAAAATATTCCAAAAGTTGCATTTTGAAGGTATTTTTTGTATGGGCGGTATTTTTTAACGACGAAGGCTGTATACCAAATTTCATTGAATTATCTTGCTTAGTTTTCCCAAAAAATGTATTTCCACACACAGCCAGCCAGCCAGACAGACGGACATGGCTATATCGACTCAGGAGGTGACGCTGATCAAGAATATATATACTTTTCTATATCTGCCTCGCCTCCTTCTCTGCGTTGCAAATATACCCTGGGTGTAAGGTATAAAAAGCATTTGACGCAAAAAGTTGAGCAACTTTCAACTTTTTCTACGCTTTCTCGCGTCAAGCTTACTAAACACACCTTTCAATTTTTTCAATTTCAAAACGTATTTTTTTTTCAACTGTTTGGTCGCTAATATAAATAAATAACTAGTGTCCGACCGAAGGTGACTTTTTGGCCGAAGCCGAAGCCGATTAATCGGTTTTTTTATAACCTTCGGCCGAAGCCGAAGGTTCCATTATATTTGTAACACTTATTTTTTGTACTACTTTTTTTTATTAGTTCTTAAACAAAAATAAATAGTTAATAATCAAAATTAAATAACTTAATGTTGTAAGCTAGAAACAGCAGTTTTTCTGCATTTTCTCCATGTAGATTGGCTCTTCGGTTAGCTTATATTTGACCCGCAGCACTGAACAATTGTTCACTTGGGACACTTGTAGGAGGAGCTGACAAAAATTTTTGGGATACTGGTCGTAAATGAATATATGGACTGCAGGCCCAATAAGGATATATATCCGTGGTCCTCAACTGCAAAGGTTCCTTTAAATAACAAGCTAATTGTTCCTCAAAAGGCAAACGAACGTGGTCAGATGCTGCTTCCTCGGTCCCAGTCAAAGGCATTTTATCGTGCGAATCCCACAGATCATCTTTTGGGTATTGGTTTCCATTGGAAGCGGCTGAATTTGAACAGGAAGGTGTAGATCCTTCAATTTCGATAAACATATTATCTGTTATATTTTTTTCAGCATAATTTTGATGAAGAAATTTCAAAATTTCTGTCTTAGTAGTAATAATTTCGTCAGTAGTCAGATACTTTGTTTTAAACCGTGGATCGATTAGTGTGGCAATTGACAGCTGCAAATTATTTCTTATGAAAGCAAATCTCGTTTTTACTGATTGGCATAAATTAATTTTGAGAAGTCTTAACATCTTCAGCGTCTAGATCACTGGGAGCAAGTTTTGATTTTATCATAGCAATCGATGGTATAATCACAGATGCAGATGATGAATCGCTAGAAATATCAATTGTCGCTTGATAAAAGCACTTCAATAAGCATATAATTTTGCCTGTTTGTACCCACTCTTCTGCAGTTGGAATAATTATCCCACCCTTTTCCGCCATATACAGATTAACTGCAGTTTTCTGCTCTAGCAACCTCTGCAACATAAGGAAGGTGTTATTCCAGCGGGTTTCAACATCTTGAATTAAAGCGTGCTGAGGTAAGTCACATTTTTCTTGAAATTTTTTAAGATATCCGATGGCTTGTTCGCTTCTCTTGAAGTGACCTACTACTTTTCGACACTTTTTCGCGATAGCCTTAATATCAAGGTCATTAAATATAACATCGTGAATCACTAGTTGTAAAGTATGAGCTACACAACCAATAGAAACAAAGCTTCCACAATACATGGCTGCTTTCATGTTTGGAGCATTATCACGAATAACCATATGAACTTTTTGTTGCAAGTTGTATTCAGCAATAGTATCATTAATTTTATGGGCTATGTATTGGCCAGTATGGTCTTCCTTCATGACTCCAGTGGCCAATATCACTTTTTCTCTTGTATTTTGTATTTTGACTTTTTAACATTTTTGTTTAAGAAGAAATAATTTCTTTTTTAATTAAAGTTACAAACATTCGGCTTCGGCCAAACCTTCGGCTTATTTTAGGCCGAAGGCCGAATGTGAGGCCGAAGGCGTTTTTTTGGCCGAATCTGGCCGAAGCCGAAGCCGATTAATCGGTCGGACTCTATAAATAACAAAACTATTTAAATTTAAAATTATTTCGGTGAGCTCCGAAAAAATAGAAAAATCTCTGGATACTTCCGTTTCGTCAGCACAAACTTTTTTTATTGCTTTAAAATTTTTTAACTGTCAGCTGTTGTCATAAAAAGCTTTGACGCGAGGAAGCGCGGCATGTAACCCAAAAAACGACACTCTTGAAAAACCATGACGCGGTAAAGCGACGACGCGTTGCTTGTAACTCCAGCTTAACTCAGTGGTCGGCAAAGTTAAATGTGAGAGGATATGTGTGAGAGAAGATGGATAGAGAACTGAGCTGTCGGCATTTTGTTACTCATGAGTAAGTCAGGCTTCTGCTACAGCAGAATTTACAAGAGAGTATAAAACGATGTTTTTTAGACTGCAGTGATATTATGACTTGATTTACGGCTTTTTTGAGGTTCAGATCAAAATCTCGTCGTAAATCACGTGCAAGGGCGTACACAAGGGGTGCAGGGCTGCCCCCCCTAGCTCTAGCTTTAGAGTTATAAATATATTCATTCAATTTTATAGTATTTTTTACAACTTTTCATATTAAAGCCAAATAAAACAAGGTTTTTTAGACAATAGTTTATGCAAATACATTTTTTTGTATCTTTACTATTGCAAACAATTGGTAGTAAAATCGGATATTTCAAAAAGTTATTAAGGTTTCACTGAAGTAAGACCATTCGTTTTTTTATCGAAAAAATAAACAGGTACAAAAAAATGTTTTTTGCTCATAACTTTTTTTTCTTCTCAGAAGGATTATATACCAGGAAAATTCGACGAAAAAAGAGCTGCTGTGCGAAATAATTCCAAGTGAATTTTTTTCACCGTAATTATATTTATTAATGCATGGTTAATAATGTGTAAAAAGTCCAATCTAAAAGATATTCTTCAAAAACCGTTAAGGTTTCGAAAATACTGGTTATGAAGGATATCTCTGAAACGGTAAGTCATAGGATAAAAACCATGAGTGGCTCCAAAAAAAATTTAATACGGTGTATACAGAATCCAATAATCTTGAAAGGTTTTTTAATTTTTTTTGTACGACTCCTCGTTAAAGTGTATTCGCAATTTTAAAAGTAAGATATTTTAATATGAACTTATACGTAACATTTACATACAAAGACTGTGCACAACTTTTTAAATTGGATTATCTCCTAAACTATAAGCTACACGAAAGCATTTTTTACATATTTACATAGAAAATTTCCTGTGCTACAAAATTGTGCGGAAAAATTTTTCTGTAAAAGTTTGCGTTAACGAGATATTTGCAAAAAATTGATTTTAGCGACCTTTGAGCCTGAATAACTTTTTATGCGCACAATGGACTTTTTAAACATTATTAACCATGCAAAAATAAATAAAATTCCGGTGAAAAAAATTCACTTGAAATTTTTACTCAGAAATATTCTTATTTTCCTGGGCTATTACCCAAAGTTGCTTAAAAACTAAAGACTATGTTCTTGCAAAAAATGCTGCGTTAACCCTTTCGACCCGGCTTTCTAAACGCTTCCAGTATAACGTTTTGAAGCTTTTGCTTATATGGGAGGAGCCACGATTTCGCCGAGTTTTTTTTAAGCTTGCGCTTATAGTTCGTAGTATGTATTTATTTGTATTTCCGTTGTATTGTCGTGAAAAATACTCCTAAAGTTTTGTTTTGAATATATTTTTTGCATGGGCGGTAGGAGAGTCCGTTGACCGATTTCGCTCATTTTCAATCCCACGAGCTAACTTTAACGACGAAAGCAGTGTACCAAATTTCATTGAATTACCTTGCTCAGTTTTCCTAGAAAATTTATTTCCACGCACATCTAGCCACCCAGCCAGCTAGCCAGACAGACGGACATGGCTATATCGACTCAGGAAGTGACGCTGATCAAGAATATATGTACTTTTCTATATCTGCCACGCCTCCTTCTCTGCATTACAAACGGAAGGACAAAGTGAATATACCCTGGATGTAGGGTATAAAAATCTGACCTCATTGGAATTCGATCCGTGGTCTCTGCACTACTATTTGATGAAGGAGTATAAATTTTGTATATTAAGCATTTGACAGACAAATGCAACATACATTTTTTTAATAGAATTTTAAATTCAAAATAGTTTATATATGAGTCATGCCACGGAGGATTTTCATTGAAAAAATTTTTTGACCCGAATTATTTTTTTTCGCATTTTTTGACTCAAAATAAAGGACACGTATTATTTCTTTTCGTCAGGATAAACAAATCAATTTTTTTCAAATTTGATACTGTTTTTTTTTCGATTTTTTTCCGGGAAAATGTTTTCTTAACACTTTTGCAGATACTCTCAAAATTTCAGAATGGATCGTCAAGAATTGTGGCTGCAATGAATTTTTAAACTTGTGCGTTCGCCCTGGGAAATGCGCGCGCTCGCTCAGGTTCGCGTCAAGCGTGTTCATTTCTGTAGCGTTTGTCGATTTATGATTGCCAAATCAAGAAAAATGAAGGTGGGATTTATATGTCTTGTCCTATCGACTAAGACAATTACATGTTTTGTGTTTAATGAATATTTGTATTTTCACTATATAGGGTAAGGGAGGGTAATATGGACCACACGGTTATTTCCCACTGCATACATAGGATTTACCGTTATTCATGTTCAAACTTAACGCTAATACCTAAAGCTTACAATAGGGCGATTTTAGCGTTCGGTGAAGTCGCATGTTTCTGTAAAGTTGATTTTTCTAAAAAAAAGATCAGTGATAATTTTTTTCTAGTGAGTATATTTCATTAGTTCACTTTAAAGACATCGCGTTTTTAAATAAATGGTTGGTTAATTATATAAAGTCAGTGAATACCATTTATAATTTATTAGCACAAATAAGTTCATTAACCAAAAGAGTTTTTGATAAAAAACCATTTATTTCACCAGCACGTGCTGTGGGTAATATGGACCACCAGAGAAAAAAGCCTCAAAAACAAATGTATTTATCATTTTTTTCAGATGGGGAATCTAGTTGCAGTTTTCATGACGAGTCTGATGGTCATTATTTGTAATTCATTAACTACAAAGGAAAAAAATTATACAAAATGCATATAATGTAATACCCTTTACTCAGAAGATCGACGTGGCGAATTTTGGGTTGAATGTGTAATCTGACGTTCTTGGAGTCATGAAAAATGTGCCGAATGTGGAAGTGACATTTTTATATGCAACTTCTGTACCAAATGGACTATATGGTCCATATTACACTACACTTTTTTTTATCTTCATTTTGAGTATTTTCAGTTTTTTAATTTTTTTTCTTTATCCTGATGAGATATTTATCTAAAAGTGAATCAGAATAAAGGTAAATTGTTTCCTTTACTGAATGACACAAAATTAATTGTTTTGTTTTATGTATTTTGGGTTTTATTTAAAAAAGAAAGATGGGTGGTCCATATTTCCCTCCCTTACCCTACTATTTATCTATATATAAATAGGCAAACGAAATCGGTTAGGTCCCTGTTTCTATACCTAAATCTCAACCGATTTGCACGATTTTTTTTTTTTGGAAAGGTTGTGAGGAGGAGCAGTGCATAGGACTATATATTTTTTTAAAGTGGGCGGTGCCACGCCCCTAAATGAAAAAAACGCTCTCACAGCTAAACCGCTGCATCGATTTTAACGAAATTTGATACGGAGGTAGGGTTAGCATTAAGGAATGATAATATGACCATTATGTTTTCCAGTGGGCGGTGCCACGCCCCTAAATGAAAAAAAATGGTCTCACGGCTAAACCGCTGCATAGATTTTAACGAAATTTGGTACGGAGGTAGAGTTATCACTAAGGAACGATAATATGGCCATTATGTTTTTCAGTGGGCGGTGCCACGCCCTTAAATGGAACAAACGCTATCACAGCTTAACCGCTGCATCGATTTTAACGAAATTTGGTGTGGAGATAGGGTCAACACTAAGGAACGATAATATGACTATTATGTTTTTCAGTGGGGGATGCCACGCCCCTAAACGAAAAAAACGCTCTCACGGCGAAAATACTTCATACGATTTTTATGAAATTTGGTATAGATATAGAGTTAGCACTATACAGCGCGATAGCATGATTGATTTTTATGAATTTTGGTATAGAAAGATATCAAAAACTGTTTGCTCTTTAGTAGGAGTTACACGCCTCTAAATGGAAAGTACGATATTGCAACTTAGCTGCTGCACCGATGCAGATAACCTGAACCCTAAGGAAGAATATTAAAAGCTTTTTGTGTTTTATGGACCAAGGAAGGGTATAAAAACTTTTTCCTTTGTTTTGTGGTCAAATCGAAATGGTCGAATTTCGGCCACAAGGCGAACTCTAGTTTTAATAGATACACAAACTTTGGTTTTTTAATGTTTGATTGTTTTTATTTTTAATCTTTGATTTCAATAATTATTGTTTAGAAGAACTATCTTCTTCGACTGACAAAAGTATTCTCTCCTTATTTTCTAATTAAGAAAGTATTCATACAAAATTCTCTTAAAACTAAATAAATTCTTAATTATAGGTTTTTCCTTAAAACTAAATAACTACCTAGAATAATACATTTGTAACAATAAAACTTTATTGCGGTCGATATTATAAAATAGTCTAAGATACGAATAAGGAGAGATTTGCACCCATCTGTTTAATGGATGAAACCTATTTTATATGAAAGTAAATACGTTTAGAAACATTTTGTGAGTAGGTTGTCTAAAAAAATCCTGGCAAGGCTATGGTTCATTCCATATTGAAAAGTGAATTTTTTTGAAAAAATGCACCCATCTGTTTAATGAAAAAAATATATACCATTCGAAAGTTTAGAGCCTCTACGATATATTAAAGTAGGGTTGCCTATTTTTTTCCTGGCAAGGCATAGGGTTGTCAGGCTTTAAAAGGTCGGCCAAAACCACAAATTTGCACCCATCTGTTTAATGAAAAAATTATATACCATTCGAAAGCTTAGAGCCTCTACAATAAGTTAAAGTAGGGTTGCCTATTTTTTTCCTAGCAAGGCATAGGGTTGTCAGGCTTTAAAAGGTAGGTCAATACTCCAAATTTGCACTATGTGTTTAAAAAAAAAAAATGTTTAAAATGTTAAAAAAATCTGTTTAATGAAAAAATTATATACCAATCGAAAGTTTAAAGCCTCTACAATGTGTTTACGTAGATTTGCCTATTTTTTTCCTGGCAAGGCATAGGGTTACCAGGCTTTAAAAGGTCAGTCAATACCGTAAATTTGCACTCATCTGTTTAATAAATAAATTTTGTGTTAAAATAAAGAATAATTTCATTGCGAACACGGTGATACAGGGTTGCTTGTGAAAAATCTGTTTTAAGCCAGGGTTGCCGAGCTTTAAGAAATGAAATATTGGTACAAATGAAAATGTGTGACAGAGAGATCCGGGCGAACTATTTGGTTAGGATGTATACTAGACCTATCGTTAATATTGAAAATGAAAAAAACCTTGCTCCCAGGGGCTAAGAAGTTTTCCATTGGTGTAAATATCAAGCATAAAAATTTTGGTTCCGATCGGAAAATATTTGACCGTGCCGCAAGGCCGTTGAAGGTCGGAAAAACGCTATTTATGTGGAAAAATGGGACCTTAATCGCAAGAATCAGTCCTATCTTTGAAACTATTTGAGATAAGTGACTGAGATTTAGTGTGTGTACAAACAATGCTAAAGTTATTTGCATGCAATAAAAAATGGACGATGCCACGCCCCCTCGACCCGAAATTCTTGTATCTCTGGAAATATTGGACTCATGGGAATGAGACTCGGTACATATGTAATTGGCACTGGGAATAAAATTTTTAGTAAAAAATGGGCGGGGTCACGCCCCCTCCTTCTAAAAAAATAAAATTTGTCATATTTTTGAAACTATTTGACACATATGAATAAGATTTGATTTCAGGTAATGTGAAGAGAACAGGATATGGCACTGTAAAAATGTTAAAGCATTTTAAGGTACTTAGTTGATATGGAAGCAGTACTTTTTTATATTCTTATTTTGGTCTCTTAAGTATAGACACCATGCAAAAAAATTTGGTCCCAATCGGAACATATTTGACCGTGCCACCAGGCCGTTAAATGTCAGAAAAACGCTATTTATGTGAAAATAAGGAAACCATCAATCCCATCTTTGGAAATATTTAACATAGGAGGTAAGATTTAGTATATATATGAACAATACTTAAGTAAATAGTATCCAATAAAAAAATGGACAGTGCCACGCCCCCTCCAACCAAAATTTGTCGTATCTCTGAAAATATTTGACTCAGGTAAATGAGGTTTGGTATTTATTTAATTGGCATTGGGAAAAAATTTTCAACAAAAACGGACGGGGCCACGGCCCCTCATTGAAAAAAAAACAAATTTGTTATTCTCATCCTCCTATGTCAAATAGTTTCAAAGATAGGATTGATTGTTTCCTTGTTTTCATATAAATAGCGTTTTTCCGACATTTAACGGCCTGGTGGCACGGTCAAATATGTTCCGATCGGGACCAAATTTTTTTTGCATGGTTTCTAAATTCAGGAAACCATAATAGGAAGAGAAAAAATTACTGCTTCCATATCAACTAAGTACCTTAAATTGCTTTAACATTTTTACAGTGACATATCCTGTTCACTTCCCATTACCTGAAATCAAATCTTATTCATATGTGTCAAATAGTTTCAAAAATATGACAAATTTTATTTTTTTAGAAGGAGGGGGCGTGACCCCGCCCATTTTTTACTAAACATTTTATTCCCAGTGCCAATTACATATGTACCGAGTCTCGTTCCCATGAGTCCAATATTTCCAGAGATACAAGAATTTCGGGTCGAGGGGCGTGGCATCGTCCATTTTTTATTGCATGCAAATAACTTTAGCATTGTTTGTACACACACTAAATCTCAGTCACTTATCTCAAATAGTTTCAAAGATAGGACTGATTCTTGCGATTAAGGTCCCATTTTTCCACATAAATAGCGTTTTTCCGACCTTCAACGGCCTTGCGGCACGGTCAAATATTTTCCGATCGGAACCAAAATTTTTATGCTTGATATTTACACAAATGGAAAACTTCTTAGCCCCTGGGAGCAAGGTTTTTTTCATTTTCAATATTAACGATAGGTCTAGTATACATCCTAACCAAATAGTTCGCCCGGATCTCTCTGTCGCACATTTTCATTTGTACCAATATTTCATTTCTTAAAGCTCGGCAACCCTGGCTTAAAACAGATTTTTCACAAGCAACCCTGTATCACCGTGTTCGCAATGAAATTATTCTTTATTTTAACACAAAATTTATTTATTAAACAGATGAGTGCAAATTTATGGTATTGACTGACCTTTTAAAGCCTGGTAACCCTATGCCTTGCCAGGAAAAAAATAGGCAAATCTACGTAAACACATTGTAGAGGCTTTAAACTTTCGATTGGTATATAATTTTTTCATTAAACAGATTTTTTTAACATTTTAAACATTTTTTTTTTTTAAACACATAGTGCAAATTTGGGGTATTGACCTACCTTTTAAAGCCTGACAACCCTATGCCTTGCCAGGAAAAAAATAGTCAACCCTACTTTAACTTATTGTAGAGGCTCTAAGCTTTCGAATGGTATATAATTTTTTCATTAAACAGATGGGTGCAAATTTGTGGTTTTGGCCGACCGTTTAAAGCCTGACAACCCTATGCCTTGCCAGGAAAAAAATAGGCAACCCTACTTTAATATATTGTAGAGGCTCTAAACTTTCGAATGGTATATATTTTTTTCTTTAAACAGATGGGTGCATTTTTTCAAAAAAATTCACTTTTCAATATGGAATGAACCATAGCCTTGCCAGGATTTTTTTAGACAACCTACTCACAAAATGTTTCTAAACGTATTTACTTTCATATAAAATAGGTTTCATCCATTAAACAGATGGGTGCAAATCTCTCCTTATTCGTATCTCCTACTAAAATAGCATCCTAAGATATATTTATTACGGTTGGTGTGATAAAAACATCCCTTGCATCTTAAGTGCACATTCTTATTCTTACAACACAGCTGTTACTTTTAGTAATAACAGATACTGAGAATTAGTTAAATTGTAATTAATCTACAATTAGTTTGTAATTAATGTTTAGGACTAAGTGAGTGTTAGGTCGCACTATGGTTTTTTTTTGGACTAAAAAGTGCACACAAAAATAATTCACTACAAGGACCCTTTTTTAAAAAAAAATCAAATGCAAAATTAAAGGTTATACATTGAGCTATCTGAAAAGATGCCCGCTTTTTCTAGCATTTGATCCACAAATTAGGGGCAGAGGTCGAAATCTCATAAATTTCCGAAAAAACGGTTTTTCTGTTTGTTTAAAAATGTTAGTCGCACTAAGCGCAGGAGTGATAGATGAATAAATTTATATACATTCAATGAAATCAAGCAAGAAAAAATTAATTCATTATAAAAATGGGCGGTACCACGCCCCAAAAACAAATTCCTGATATCTCCAAAACTATTAGACGCAGATATATAAGACTCGGTATGTTTGTAATATGCACAGAGAGAAATAATATTTATTAGAAAAGTGGGCGGTGCCACGCCCCAAAAATATAAAACACACCATATCTTCGAAGCTATTTGACCCATGTGGATGAAATTCTGTTTATATACAAAAGTCATCAAGACAAATAATGTCTGTTGAAAAAATATGTGGAGCCACGCCCACAGGCAGAGCTACATGAATGAACTTGTTTCCTGTAAAACAGAGTTTCAATTAATAAAGATATGTTCATTGTTGGGTGTGGTACCGCCCTTTTTTCAACAAATGTTCTTTGACTCACTATTCTTTATATATATACACCGAAATTCATTGCTGTAGCTTAAATAGTTTCGGAGATATGATAAGTTTTATATTTGTGGTGCGTGGCACCGCCCACTTTTTTAGTGGATATTATTTCTCTCTGTGCATGTTACAAATATACCGAATCTTATCTATCTGCGTCCAATAGTTTCGGAGATATGACGAATATGACGAATTTGTTTATGGGGCGTGGCACCGCCCATTTTCGCTATGAGTTGATTTCATCTTAATTGATTTAATTGAATGCACATAAATTTATTCATATATCACTCCTGCGTTTAACGCGACTAACATTTTTAAACAGAAAAACCGTTTTTTCCAAAATTTATGAGATTTCGACCTCTGTCCCTAATTTGTGGAACAAATGCTAGAAAAAGCGGGCATCTTTTCAGATAGCTCAATGTATAACCTTTAATTTTGCATTTGATTTTTTTTTTAAAAAGTGTAGTGAATTATTTTTGTGTGCACTTTTTAGTCCAAAAAAAACCATAGTGGGTCGGGACGTAACTCGCGCGTATTTCCCAGCGCGAACGCACAAGTTTAAAAATTCATTGCAGCCACAATTCTTGACGATCCATTCTGAAATTTTGAGGGTATCTGCAAAAGTGTTAAGAAAACATTATCCAGCAAAAAAATCAAAAAAAAACAGTACCAAATTTGAAAAAAAATAATTTGTTTAGGAAAATGTCATTTTTTTTTATAAACAATTACTTGGATCGATTTGTAATATCCTTCATTCGAAAGCTGAGAAAAAAGCATACATTTCATCATGTTTTGATACATTGTTAATTAAATATTTCTTTTGCATATTAGCAAGTATAAAGAGGAACCCTCTTTGAACTTGAAAAATTCATAACTTGAGAAATGTGCATATCCTGACGAACAGAAAAAATACGTGTCCTTTATTTTGAGTTAAAGATGGCGAAAAAAAATAGTTCGGGTCAAAAAATTTTTTGAATGAAAATCCTCCGTGGAATGATATTTACATTACTGTTAAGTTTAAACAAAAAAAATTATAAAGTCAAAATGGTTATATAAGGTAAAGTAATTAATGTTTGAAATTTAGTGTTAATTACTTTAATATTTTTACCACCCGAGTGGAGTAAAAATTATGACGCTGATTCATGATGGATGAAGTGTATAAAATTTCATCACTTATTTTGCTTCCAAAAAATATAAAAATGATTTCTACAGATACACGAACATGGCTGCTGCGCCTCCTTCTCTCCGTTCAAATGGAAGGACATATGCATTTTGCAGTCTAGTTCAATGTTGCAAAACAGCCATTCCATGCCTAGCGTAATAACAAATTACCTCACCATATCGAATTTTGCTGAAATTTGGTATGTATTGTACATGGTTTCGTTTCTTGTGGCGCGATTTGACAAAAGGGACCTTATCTTGGCAGAGGTCAATTTGGAGTTTTTGATAAAGAAGAGGGCGCAGAAAAAGTTATGGCATTTTGAATTTTATTGTTCATAAATGACAGCTTTGAGATGATTGAGGTTAAAGTTTGGCAATAAAAAAGTTTGGTAGAGGTTTAGAAAAATAGATTTAATGCTACCTATTGGTTAAAATTTAAAATTATTTCGCTGTTGTGATGTTATGTTAGTTGATCTTGGTGTCAAAAATCCAATACACAAAATTTTAACCTAAACTCATGTGTTGTCCTGTACTGAAAATTTTACTCTGGCAAGGTTAGGTCCCTTTTGTCACGAAGCGAAACATATTTATCGTTTTATCGAAACGTTGTACATCCATAATTTCAGAGAAATCCAAGATGGTGAAGTCAACGTCTTACATCAAAACACCACACACATAAAATTTTAGGAAAAGTTACTTGTTGGGAATCAAGCTACAATTTTAGCAAACATAGAAGAACGCTTTATAGCAAGGGTGTCAGCGTCGAGCAAAAGTGAGCCAATTTTGGATCGCCTGTAACAACAAGAATATTTCAGTACAACAATCACAGAAATAATTTTTGCTTTTATGTTGTTTTTTTGTATACACACAAAATCGAACTCAAACCAACATAAAACAACAACAATGACAAACAATATGGGTATTAACACGTTGATGAGCAGTTGCGATAATGCAAGTTTTTTTCGCCTTAATGCGTGAACGTTCGTTGTTTATCAAAATTTAATTAAATCGCATAACTTTCGTATAAAAAACTTGGAAAGTATTGCAAATCAAAGTAATGATATTTTAACGATACTACACAAAGACACTAGTGATGCAAGTCACCATTAAATATTTCCAGTTTTAATTAACACTAAGCAAATCAGTAGACATTTGTTTTGTGCGTAGGTTTCGCTTTATTTTGACATAGATAGGGCTTCTTCAGAGCAAACTTCGTGGTTCTATGTAAATATGTAGAATGTTGTTACATGTGCAATAAAACATTTGAAAATATTGAAAAGACCTAACAATTCAACAATTAATGAGAAAAAGAAAGAAATAACGATAAATATTTCATATTTCACTTCATGCCTTCGTTGTACATTTTTAGCTTAGGACTTTAGAGAGGCAATCACCCACACATTCAGACTCAAATCAATTTTGCTTACTTGCGAGTAGTTTAGCATTGAACAGGGAAACGTGCTTTGTCTACAGAACCATGGGTCAGTAATCGATTTTTTTCTTTTTCTTTTTTGTCTTTTTTGTACTTCGCTAGAGCAAAATTCCATAAGTTTTAATTAGTTTAAACGCGAATTCCGTTTGGCTCGTATGTTTTCAAAATTCGTCCGCGACAAGGCCATGTGTTATTCAAATTAAGATACATATATAAAATAGTGCCTTTTAAATTGTGGATTTCATATTTTTATAAATTGGTTGATTTCAAAGCAAAAAATTGGAAAAAAGCTCCAAAATGGTTCAGCTCAACGAAAAAGGTAAGAGAGCACATCATATACAACCGTTTGCCTGCACCAATTAATCACCTGCTTAAACGGTTCAACCGGTATCCTGAGATCCCGGCCTTTTTATTTATTCCGAAAATTCACCGCGACCGATCCCGAGATTTTTGGAGTTTTTTCAGAGAACGCATTTTGACAATTTAGTGGTTTCTTAGTAGATTCAAATTATATTTACAAAACAAGTTATCCATTTTTTAAGCATCGGAGCATAATGATAACGAAAATGTCAGCAATAAACAAGTTACAGAAGAACCAAATAATTTAAAATAAAAATTTGCAAAGAGCTTGTGCAAATTTTACCCAAATTGCGAACAGAAAATCTTATACCATTTTTCAAGTTGTAATAAAGGAAGTGGACTTATTTTCTCAAAAGTTATTAATTTTCATGAAGTTAGTTTATTGACTGTTTTTATACCCTACACCCAGGGTATATTCACTTTGTCCTTCCGTTTGTAACGCAGAGAAGGAGGCGTGGCAGATATAGAAAAGTATATATATTCTTGATCAGCGTCACCTCCTGAGTCGATATAGCCATGTCCGTCTGTCTGGCTGGCTGGCTGGCTGGCTGGCTGGGTGGCTGGCTGGCTGGCTGTGTGTTGAAATACACTTTTTGGGAAAACTGAGCAAGATAATTCAATGAAACTTGGTGCACTGCCTTCGTCACCAAAGTTAGCTCGGGGGATTGAAAATGAGCGAAATCGGTCAACGGACACGCCTACCACCCATACAAAAAATATATTCAAAATGCAATTTTAGGAGTTTTTTTCACGACAATGCAACCAAAATACGCATTTATATTAAAAATTGTAAGCGCAAGCTCTGAGGAAAAACTAAGCGAATTCGGAAAAGAGGGCGTGGCACCTCCCATATAAGCAAATGCTTAAAAACGCTATACTGAAAGCGTTTTTTGAAATATTCGAATCAAATTTGACTCAGACACTAAGAATCATAAATGAAAGCTCTCAACAAAAATTGGGTGAAATCGGACAAGGGGGCGTGGTACCTCCCACATAAGCAAAAGTTTCAAAACGCTATACTGAAACAGTTTCTTGAGATAATCGAACCAAGCTTCACTCAAATACTAAATACTATAAATGCACGCTCTAAGCTAAAACTAGACGAACTCGGTCAAGAAGGCGTGGCACCTCCTATATAAGCAAAAGCTTCAAAACGCTTTACTGAAAAAGTTTCTCACTCAGACACTAAAAACTATAAATGCAAGAGCTGAACAAAAACTGGGTGACCTCGGACAAGAGGGCGTAGCAACTCCCATATGAGCAAAATTTGAAAAATACTGCAGTGTAGGGTATTTAATGTTTGGCCAGGCCAAATTTTACACCCTTACTAGTTTTTTTTTTTTTTTATTGCTTGTATAGTACTAATGCAAGTACCAACGCGCTTTTTCTAAATTGAAGTATGATAATTTTATATTGAACTAATTAAACTGTCATTTTTGCAATTTCATATTTATATATTTTTCATATATAAACATGTATATAGCCTCATCAGATTAATTGTAGCTAGCGTAGCATGTCTCAAAACCAGAGTGTGTTACCAACTAACAATTTGGCAATTTTTCACAACAGACGGCGCTAGTGAGCCTTTTGATTTATGCATAATGGCGATCCTGCTCAGAGAGTTTACTCGTGACCTATAGCACAATCGCTTAAGCACCGCGTTCTCTTTCATTAGAAAACCGGAGTCACGGGTTCGAGTACGGTTTACGGTTTAACTAAAACTGATCTGATTAGGCTATATACATGTTTATATATGAAAAATATATAAATATGCATGTGTAAGTAGCCGAAACATATGTAATCAATTTCCATGTTAACACTTGCTTTCGTCTGTTGTTGAAAAATTGCAAAAATGACATACACATTATATGCCATAGTAATCGGTTTTTTGACCTATATCATTTTTTGATCTTAATGCTATCAATTTCACACACAACAAGCAAACTTTTTGTAAAAACAAAGCCCAATTTGATTTTTAACAAAATAACAGCCAATTCATGACACTCCTTTGTTCTTGAATGGACTTAGACCACTTTCAAAATAACCAGCTTATATATAGTACATATGTAACAAATTTCGATCAAGATTTGGAGAAGATATTTTGAGAGCGCTAATTTTTTTAATAACACATTTTAAGAAAAAATCTGATAACTAAAAGGTGAGCATATCCGAAAATATTCTTCCCTTATATGACCAAATATTTTCATATTCTATAACCAAGTAAAATGAAATTCCAATAAGTAAACAATAAAATTTCGACATGAGGCGCTGTTAGGAGGTCGATTTACCTGACAATTTCACACAACAAAACAACATAATATTGGGTGTACAACTTAAAAACCGGAATTTTTTAGCGAAATTTGATGCTTTATTGTGGAAAAATGTTACAATATATTTTATTCAAAGTATTGTCCATTGGAAGCTACAACATTTCCCCATCTTTCAGGCAATTTATGAATTCCATCCCAAAAAAATTGCGCCGGCTTGGCGGCCAAAAATGAATCGAGCCAATTTTCGATATCTTGAACTTAAGTGAACCGTATTCCTGAACCGTATTCCTGATAGGGCATTCTGCATTGATCGGAACAAATGGTAGTCTGATGGTACAAGGTCTGGGCTATAAGGCGGGTGAGGCAAAATTTGTATAGATTTCCCATCCGTTGTTTTCCAGGTAATTTTTGACTGGGGCAGCAATATGTGGCCGAGCGTTATCGTGGTGGAAAATGATTGACTCGTGTCTGGTCGCATACGTTGGCCGCTCTGTCTGGATTTTCTGCTTCAATCGGATCAATTGTTGACGATAGAGTTGAGCATTAATGGTTTGGCCACCTGGCAACAGCTTATAATGGATCACACCTAGCTGGTCCCACCAAATACAGAGCATTACCTTCGAAGCGTGAATATTTGGCTTCGGCTGTGATGGGCCGGCCTCACCTTTCTTGAACGCTGTTTTGCGCTTGGGGTTATCGTAATGAATCCACTTCTCATCGCCAGTGACAATACGATGCAAAAAAACCATTCCTTTTGTGGCGTTCAAGCAGCATTTCGGACATCAAAAATCGGCGTTCGACGTCCCTTGGCTTCAACTCGTATGGCACCCAAAATCCCATCTTTTGAAAAAATCCCAAGGCTTTCAAACATCTGGAAATTGTTGCTCGATCAACTCCCAATGATTCTGCAAGTTCTTCTTGTGTTTGACATGAATCTTGATCGAGTAATGCCTCCAATTCTTCATCCTCAAGCTTTTTCGGCTGACCAGGACGTTCTTTGCCTTCGACATCAAAATCACCACTTTTAAGCCGTCGAAACCACTCACGACAGCATGATTCAGCTGGAGCATAGTCCCCATAAACTTTTACAAGCAAACTTTGACTTTCCGCAGCAGTTTTCTTTGCAAAAAAATGACCCAACAGAACCTCCCGCAAATGCTGTCTTTTTCTCCAATTTTCGAAGTTATTGATCGTGAAAAATAATAATGATGCACACAAGATAAAATTGTTTTGTTGACTGATTTTGACAGCTGTCAAATGTACCTTCAAAATGACATGTATATAAAGTTCGAGCTTTCACGATATTTGTTAGTACGGACATCCACCGTCAAATTCCGGTTTTTAAGTTGTACACCCAATATTAATGAAAAATTCATTGAATTTGAGCCGAGAACAGAATTCATACAGTCAATGAATTCTGTTCTCGGCTCAAATTCAATGAATTTTTTAATGTTCTATTTTTGGTGTGTATGTTACGGGGCACCTTTGCAAATATTCTCTAGTAAAATTCAGAGAAATCGTAGGTGGGGCATGGTGAGGGAATGGGTTAAAAGTCTAAATCGCTCTTTACGGCCACACAGCAGGTCCTCAAATTCTAACAAAAGTCAAGGAAATTCGTTGATGAAAATTAAATCGATATTTTTATGATTTAAGCCACCCATGCCTAATAAAAAAGGAAAAACGCTAAATTTTGGAAAAAAAAACGTGATTTTTGGTGGAAAACTAGCTTTTTTCGTTTTTTCCTCGGCATGGGAGGCTTAAAATAAAAAAATAAAAAAACATAAACATAAAGTCGATTTATTTTTCTTCAAGGAGTTTGCTTGAATTTTTCAGAGTTCAATGTGGCCGCAATAAGCGATTTAGACTTTTTAACCCATTCTCTCACCGTGTCCCGCATACGTTTTTTCGGAATTTTGCTTGAGAATATTTGGAAAGGTATGATGCAAGATATGTACCACTTCTGAAATGTGTGCTCTCCCGCATATTATCGGAAATCTTTATTTTCCAAAATTTTCAGGCAAAACGACCTCCCTCATGTCGAAATTATCTTGTTCACCTATTGGTAATTTCATTTTACACATCTAGAACTATATGCTACGACATTTGGTAATAGAATATGAAAAAGAAATTTCTGAAAACCTGGGTTATATAACGGAAGATTATTTTCGGATATGCCCATATACTTTTTCTTTTAAAATTTAATTGAAGTCATTGAAAATTTTTCGCATTATTTTTTGTTGAGATTACATTGCCTGTAAGTGTATCATAATTTATTTTGTAATCGAAGAATGTTCAAAATTTTAACACTAAATGTTTTAAAACCTTCGTTTTTATCAAAGACATACAGATCTATTTAAAATCACGGGATTACATTTCAAAATCCCTGTATAAACATTTTGACTTTATAATTTTTTGTTCTTGAACTCAACATCGTATGGGATAGTAGTGCAGACGGATCACGATTCGAATCCTACACTGCAAATCGTAGTGTTCTTTTTACGCATTTAAATGTGTTTTTTCTTGTAGTCATTTCTTACGCATTTCCTGGCGTGTTATTTATATTACACACGTAGAAGTGCGTTGATTTAACACTCTTTTGAGAAGTGTAATTACTTATTCTTCCTTCATGGTGTAAACCGTTAAAACGATCAAGATTTTTTTGATGGCACCCGATTTGGCTATAAATTAGCATTAGTAGCATAGTGAAAAAAATTAATGGCAAATATTTTTTCAAAATTTAAAAAAATGGAGGAGGTATGGGACTTTGAAATTTTTAGGTTAGCTTTCTTTGAGAAGCTATAACTTTAGTTGCATTTATCCAATTCTCAATTTTATGGTGCCAAATGGTTTGTCTTGAAACAGGCTTTAAAATAAAAATTAGTAGAAATATTTTTTTTCGTTTTTATAAAGCTTACACTGAAAAAAAAAATTTTAAATTGAGTGGAGTGCGGAGCTCTTCAAGATTGCTTTCATTTCCGATTCCACACTGAAAAAAAAAATTTTTAAATTGAGTGGAGTGCGGAGCTCTTCAAGATTGCTTTCATTCCGATTCCGAAGTGAATCGGATTTCAGAACAAGCCGGAATATGTCATTTTTGATATTTTTATTTTTCTTGTAAAAAAAGCTACAGGTATAACTTACCAGTCGTCCAAAAATTGGAGTGGGCCTACCAGTGGTTCTCCAGAAAAACAATAAAATGTGGCTTCTACCGCAATTTTTCAATTAGTGCAGGCAAATTAGGTATTCATTTCTAATTTCGTTGAACATGCACCGATTTTGATCCGACATGGCTCATTTTGTTCGTAATAAAGTTTAGAACAAAACCAACACATTCGTTTTTTGCGGCCTTTTCACAAAACTTTTTTAATCCCCCGTGAATCCCCAAAAATTCAAATAACTCAATAAAACTGTTTTAAAATGCTTAAAAATGGAAAATTATGCTTTTCAAGGGGTTGTCTAGGTCATTGAAAATATGATGTTGGAAACAGGAAAAATTCAAAATGACGCCCGGAAAACTGCGTATACACACATTTAAGCACCAAAAATGGAAAACAATCGTTATAGTGAACTGCCTGGGGGTTTTAGCCTAGAAGTTTTGTTACAGTGCATGAATTTGTACGGTCGAGGTGGGATTTTGTTTTTTACGCTATAAAAAGTAAAGTTTACCAAACATTTTTTTGTGCTTTTGATTTGTTTATTATTAAAGCAATAACTATAAAAAGTTAGTACCTACAACACAAAACTAAAAATATTTGTAACATTTTGCAAACCATTTTTTTTAAAACTTATTTGAGGTCGCTGAACACGAAAAACACAATTATTTTTTATCCTTGGAGCCATTCCTAAGTAATTCGATAATTTCTATTTTCAAGGTTATAGCCAAGTCCGATCGATTTTATTTTACCACGTTTACATAGAATGAGTAATGGCGCTTCTAACGAGTATACCAATGATTATGCTCTGATCAAAATTGACTGAGTTATAGCAGGAAAAAGTTTGAAATTTCACAAATTTTTAATATCATACGGCATATTTTAATGGCATATATTTTTTTTGAAATACATTTTTTTAGAAGCGCCATTACTCATTCTATGTAAACGTGGTAAAATAAAATCGATCGGACTTGGCTATAACCTTGAAAATAGAAATTATCGAATTACTTAGTTTTGTGTTGTAGGTACTAACTTTTTATAGTTATTGCTTTAATAATAAACAAATCAAAAGCACAAGAAAATGTTTGGTAAACTTTACTTTTTATAGCGTAAAAAACAAAATCCCACCTCGACCGTACATATTCATGCACTGTAACAAAATTTCTAGGCTAAAACCCCCAGGCAGCCCACTATAACGTTTTTTTTTCATTTTTGGTGCTTAAAATGGGTGTATACGCAGCTTTCCGGGCGTCATTTTGAATTTTTCCATTTTCCAACATCATATTTGTATTCAGCGACCTCGACAATCCCCTGAATAGCATAATTTTCCATTTTCAAACATTTTAAAACAGTTTCATTGAGTTATTCGGATTTTTGGGGTTCACGGGGGATTAAAAAAGTTTTGTGAAAAAGCCGCAAAAAACGAATGTGATGGTTTTGTTCTAAATGTTATTACCCAATGTGCACAAAAACGGATGAGGATCCGTTTCGAATCCATTACGAGTTCATAAAGGTATAAAAAACGTAATCCGCGGTAACGGATCCATTTCGAACCCGTAACGTACATCAAAAACGAATTCAAAACGCTTTGTTTAGATAAAAAAAAAAAAAACATTTTGAAGCGCTTCCCAATGTGCACAAAAACGGATGAGGATCCGTTTCGAATCCATTACGAGTTCATAAAGGTATAAAAAACGTAATCCGCGGTAACGGATCCATTTCGAACCCGTAACGTACATCAAAAACGAATTCAAAACGGTTTGTTTGGATAAAAAAAAAAAAACATTTTGAAGCGCTTATTAGCGAATAAAAAAAAATTAAATTCCGCAGTGCGGGCCCGTTTCGAATCCGAAACTTATGTAAAAACGAATTCAAAACGGATTTGCTTTTAAATATGTTAATGCTGTATATTTACAGAAAAAAACCGTTTTGATGCGCCTATTAGCAATTAAAAAATAATAAAAAGAAAAAAAAGGAAGAAAAATAAAGGGTAAAAATCCACCTCTGGTAGGATTCGAACCTGGGCAAATCCGTTTCGATTCCGTAAATACTTCAAATACGAACTCAAAACGGATTTGCTTTATTTAATTTTTATGATAAAAAAAAATATTTTTGATATGTTTTTTTTTTTTCTTTTTATTTTATTGCGTATGATTTTTTGTAAACTTTTCAAACTCTGTTTGAAAAAACGTTTTTGATTCCAAATTTGAGTATATAACATTTTTTATCAAAAGAAGGGAAGAAAAACAACACAGAATAATTATAAAAAAACAACAGAAATTTGTTTAATATACAAACTTTAACTCTCAACATCAAATCAGTCTACATCAGTTAATCAAACATCATATCGGCCAATAGCCTAGTTGTCTAACGTCTCGTGTATGAAAGAGTAATACCCCGGGAGCCTGAGTTCGACTCCCGGCCGGGCTAGTAATTTTTTTTTTTTTTGTTATTTTGTTTTTTTTAATTAAAAATAAGCGCTTCACCCTGTTTTCTTTTTTTTTTATAAGCAGCATTAACATTATTAAAAGCGAGTCCGTTTTGAATTCGTTTTTGATGTACCCCAATGTGCACAAAAACGGATGAGGATCCGTTTCGAATGCATTACGAGTTCATAAAGGTATATAAAACGTAATCCGCGGTAACGGATCCATTTCGAACCAGTAACGTACATCAAAAACGAATTCAAAACGGTTTGTTTAGATAAAAAAAAAAAAACATTTTGAAGCGCTTATTAGCGAATAAAAAAAAATTAAATTCCGCAGTGCGGGCCCGTTTCGAATCCGAAACTTATGTAAAAACGAATTCAAAACGGATTTGCTTTTAAATATGTTAATGCTGTATATTTACAGAAAAAAACCGTTTTGATGCGCCTATTAGCAATTAAAAAATAATAAAAAGAAAAAAAGGAAGAAAAATAAAGGGTAAAAATCCACCTCTGGTAGGATTCGAACCTGGGCAAATCCGTTTCGATTCCGTAAATACTTCAAATACGAACTCAAAACGGATTTGCTTTATTTAATTTTTATGATAAAAAAAATATTTTTGATTTGTTTTTTTTTCTTTTTATTTTATTGCGTATTATTTTTTGTAAACTTTTCAAACTCTGTTTGAAAAAATGTTTTTGATTCCAAATTTGAGTATATAACATTTTTTATCAAAAGAAGGGAAGAAAAACAACACAGAATACTTATAAAAAAACAACAGAAATTTGTTTAATATACAAACTTTAAATCTCAACATCAAATAAGTCTACATCAGTTAAGTAAACATCATATCGGCCAATAGCCTAGTTGTCTAACGTCTCGTGTATGAAAGAGTAATACCCCGGGAGCCTGAGTTCGACTCCCGGCCGGGCTAGCAATTTTTTTTTTTTTTTTGTTATTTTGTTTTTTTAATTAAAAATAAGCGATTCACCCTGTTTTCTTTTTTTTTATAAGCAGCATTAACATTATAAAAAGCGAATCCGTTTTGAATTCGTTTTTGATGTACGTTACAGGTTCGAAACGAATCCATAAAAGAAGAAAAAACGATTCGTTTTTTTTAGGAATCCTTGCCGCAAACGGATCAGTAACGGATACGCAACGGATTCCGTAACGGATAAAAAGAACGAAAATATGAACCCGTTACGGATCCGAAAAGAGTCCGTTTGGCACACTGGGACGTTACAGGTTCGAAACGGATCCATAAAAGAAGAAAAAACGATTCGTTTTTTTTTAGGAATCCTTCCCGCAAACGGATCAGTAACGGATACGTAACGGATTCCGTAACGGATAAAAAGAACGAAAATATGAACCCGTTACGGATCCGAAACGAGTCCGTTTGGCACACTGGGTTATTAGCGAATAAAAAAAAGTTAAATTCCGCAGTGCGGGCCCGTTTCGAATCCGAAACTTATGTAAAAACGAATTCAAAACGGATTTGCTTTTAAATATGTTAATGCTGTATATTTACAGAAAAAAACCGTTTTGATGCGCCTATTAGCAATTAAAAAATAATAAAAAGAAAAAAAAGGAAGAAAAATAAAGGGTAAAAATCCACCTCTGGTAGGATTCGAACCTGGGCAAATCCGTTTCGATTCCGTAAATACTTCAAATACGAACTCAAAACGGATTTGCTTTATTTAATTTTTATGATAAAAAAAAATATTTTTGATATGTTTTTTTTTTTTCTTTTTATTTTATTGCGTATGATTTTTTGTAAACTTTTCAAACTCTGTTTGAAAAAACGTTTTTGATTCCAAATTTGAGTATATAACATTTTTTATCAAAAGAAGGGAAGAAAAACAACACAGAATAATTATAAAAAAACAACAGAAATTTGTTTAATATACAAACTTTAAATCTCAACATCAAATAAGTCTACATCAGTTAAGTACACATCATATCGGCCAATAGCCTAGTTGTCTAAAGTCTCGTGTATGAAAGAGTAATATTTTGTTTTTTTTAATTAAAAATAAGCGCTTCACCCTGTTTTATTTTTTTTTTATAAGCAGCATTAACATTATTAAAAGCGAATCCGTTTTGAATTCGTTTTTAATGTAGGTTACAGGTTCGAAACGGATCCATAAAAGAAGAAAAAACAATTCGTTTTTTTTTTAGGAATCCTTCCCGCAAACGGATCAGTAACGGATACGTAACAGCTTCCGTAACGGATAAAAAGAACGAAAATATGAACCCGTTACGGATCCGAAACGAGTCCGTTTGGCACACTGGGTACGAACAAAATGAGTCATGTCAGATCAAAATCGGTGCATGTTCAACAAAATTAGATATGAGTACCTGTTTTTACCTAATTTGTCTGCACTAAATACAATTTTTTTGAATTTGAAATTTTTTAACTAAACAATAATTTGAATTTGAAAATTTTATTTAATAAGAATTTTCAATTGTAAAAATATACTGAAAAATTGCGGATGATACAACATTTTATTGTTTTTCTGGAGAACCACTGGCAGGCCTACTCCAATTTTTGGAGGACTATTATAATAGTATCCCCGAAAATAGTTGTCCACGGAACATCGTATTGTTCCGGATAACACCGCCACATTTGACCAAACCCATCTATGTATTTTGATACGCTAAATTCGATTCCAAGGTCCGTTTGGCACATACACCCTCAAAATCTTGAAATAATTGCAAAAAAACTGCTAAAAATAGCGAAAAAATATAGTAATGAAAATTAAAAAATTTTGATTGAACTAAATTAAATATTTTTTTATGTATTTCAAGCCATAAATTGAATAAAATCAATATAGGTCGTGCAACGGTGATCATATTGGGCTATTTAAAATTTGTAAATTCGTAAATTTTCGCAACAATTTCGTCAATTTTCCCAAAAAGGCGATAAAATCCAAAAAAAATGTAGGGAAGCGCCCGCTGGCGACACTCAAAAATAAAATTTAGTGTCAAAAATGGATTTCTCGACCCCAAAAACCCCCGGATCCACATTTGGCAAGAGAAAACTAGTAAGGGTGGTATCTTTGGCCTGCCCAGAAACTAAATACCCTACACTGCATTTCAAGTATATTATTAAACACTCAGTTGATATTTATCAACTGAGTGTAATATTCTTGTACACACAAGTTTTTATTAAAATAAATTGTGTTATTCTTCCGAAACTCCTAGGAGAGTATAAGAACAAATTGCTCCGAGCTTACCTAGATTTTGCGTAGAGCATGCATTTACTGTTCTGAGCGTTTAAGTGAAATACGGTTAGGTTATCTTAAAAAAGTCTTTCGGTATATCATGTTGAAACTTTTGCTTATATGGGAGGTGCCACGCCCTCTTTTCTGAAATCGCCTAGTTTTTGCTCAGAGCTTGTACTTACTATTCCTAGTATTTATGTGTATTTTGTTTCTGTTATTGCAAATAATGCTCTTTTTATTGCATTTTGAATGTATTTTTTATATGGGCGGTAGGCGTGTCCGTTGACAGATTTTGCTCATTTTCAATCCCCCGAACTATCTTTAACGACGGAGGCAGAATACCAAATTTCATTGAATTATGTTGTTCAATTTTCCCAAAAAATGTATTTCCACGCACACCCAGCCAGCCAGACAGACGTACATGGCTATATCAGGTGACGCTGATCAAGAATATATACACTTTTCTATACCTGCCACGCCTCCTTCTCTGCGTTACAAACGGAAGGACTATTCTGGGTGTAGGTATAAAAATGTGTTTTTGTCTTTTTCCTGCATATTTTTGGAAAAAAACCTAAATTGAAAAATAGGGAGCCTCGAAATTCATTTTAGAGGTATGGTTTCTTGGGCAAAAATTCTTAGAATGATCCAGAGAACACCGTGAGGGGGTACGCAACTTGCCAAAAAAATTTTAACCACCCTAATATATATATATCTGTCGCAACAAGCATTAACATCTGAAGTAAATGCTTCAGAAAAATGGGTTTGGCCTCAATTTTCCATTAGTTTGGGTAAAATTATTCTTTAATTTATTGGGCATTATTAAGACGTAAATAGGCACAATATAAATGCAAATAAAAGTGTAATTTTAACCAGAACTAATGGAAAGTTGAGCTCAAAGCCATTTTTTTTTTTTTAAACGACTTAAGCTGTTTACGCTTATTGGCGCAGATATCTGCCGTAAAAAGATATAAGGCCGCAACTTAAGTTACGGCCTTTCAAACTTTATTTCCTCATCGGATTAAGCAATTTTGTATCTATATTTTAGTCCAATCGCCAATTCTTTACGTTTTCCACTTCTCTTGCAAATTGCAAATAAAGGAATGTAAACATTACACCCTGTTTTTATATTTTTTATAATTAAAATCATAAAAGGCAGTAACTCTATAGAAAGAAGATGAAAACTGCCGTAAAATTATAAAAAGACGCAACTCGTTTTTCATAGTTTTGAGAAAATCGAAATTTTAATTTTATTCAGAAAAGGCAGCAACTTCTCTTTCTTATAAAATTTATTTAATTTTTCATATTTTTGTATGAAGTTACTGCCTTTTATGATTTTAATTATGAAAAATATGAAAACAGGGTGTAATGTTTACATTTCTTTATTTGCAATTTGCAAGAGAAGTGGAAAACGTAAAAAATTGGCGATTGGACTAAAATATAGATAAAAAATTGCTTAATCCGATGGGGAAATAAAGTTAAAAAGGCCGTAACTTAAGTTGCGGCCTTATATATTTTTACGGCAGATATGAACACATTTCGCAAAAATTAAATCTGACAAATAAAATTTTAGCCCAAAAAATTTTGAATCGTGCTTAATGGAATTAAATCGTGTAAAAATATTTTTAAAAAAATATTTTCAAACCGTGTTAAATCAAAACCGTGTAAAAAAGACCGTATTAAAACAGAATTAAGTGTACTCCATTCCTTAAAGATTTGCTAGTGTCATCCAGTATAAAGGGTTTTCAAATTAATTAATAATTTTAAAAGTTTTTATTGAATGTAAAGAAGGGGTGCTTTAGCTTTGTCCGATGAATTTTCTAAATTGAAATGTTTATTTATAAGACCCTGAACTTTTTAAGTTTTGTTTGTCAATAAATAAATAGAATAAACGCACAAAATAACGTAATTTTCTCAAAAAAATTTGAATTTTTAGAAAAATGTACTTAGGGTCTGCTTAAGTTTTGGCCGACACTATAGGTGTATGGTAGCATTTGTTTTTTTTTTTTTTTTTTCAAAAATTCCAACAGAAAATGGCTTTGTGGTTCGCATTTAATTTATGTGTTTTGAAATAGAGCCGATATTGCGATTTGATTTAACAAAAGTCTGCCGACATTGCGTTTTGATTCGACACCAGATTTCGAGCACCGATTTTACGGTGGTAAATAACTTTTTAGAAGGTTTCAAGCATGCACGTAGCTAGGAGGGTGTATGGGTGAGCAGTGCTCATTGCCCACAATCGTCAAGGAAGCAAAATTTCTACACCATACCTCGTAAAATTAATACATTATCCTCGAAAAGTCCCGTTTACTACATGTATATGTACTCAAAGTCGTCGAAGCTATACATCATCTGTAAAGCATAATGCGTTACTAGCGTCAAGAATATTCCAATTGTGTCATTGGTATTATAATACTCGTATTACTGACTTGGGAGGTTTCCGAGTTTTATAAGAAATTCGATCAAAAACAGTGTTTTTGAACCTTTTTAGTTAAGACATTTGAAAAATAAAATTTACATTATTTTATTAATAAATTGTGTTTTTCGAACTTTTACTTCAGGACATACCGAACTCCGGACGAGAGAACGAATCTTCTTTCTTTTTTTAACAACTAGGTAAAAATTGATTTTTTTAATAAAATGTCCAAAACGTAGGATGAAAATACAATAGCTCGTTTAGAGGATAAGCCAGGATATTCCCGTTTGCACTTTTTTTACCACAAACTTTCTAAGTTTTTGCCTCTATCATTTCAATGTTGGAACCATTTCGAAAGGAATAAATTCGGTAACGGAAAAAAATAAGCTAAGGTTTGTGGGAAATGAACCATCGAATAATTTGAACTATCGATGCATCGGTGGGCGTGGCACCGCTTAATTTTCTAGCCCATGATCTTCCTCTAAATGATTCTAGTACGCTTTGAAAATTTAATCAAAATCAGGTGAATAGCTTCCGAGCTCAGAAAGGCCAGATAATAAATAACCTATTTCTCTGAAAACGCAAAAAAAAATCCGAATGACTCTAAGCTAAAATAAACTCACAAAATATTGGTTTATTCATTTCTGTTTAAATTTGGTTAGTCGAACTAAGCCGATTTTTCAAAAGCTTACATAAAGTTAAAATTTTTAAATTAGCCGCAACCGTTCTAAGGTAACTTACGAATGTCTCTTTTTTTATATGAAAAAAAGAAAAATTTAGAACTGTTTTGAATAAAATCATTAATGCTTACCTATTCCAATATTCTATATTTTAAAATTTGTTTTAACTGACCAAATACTGTTTATCATCTCTTGAAACTTCGTTACCAAAGTTGATCTTGCAAAATATTTTCAATTGCGTTACAAAAAAGTGACTTTGAGTGGGCTCTGTCGAACGGTATTTAATATTTTGGACAAACAAAATGCACAGTCCTATGTTTTGAAGTATTCCTAATCAGATTTTATTAATAAAAAGAGTATAACGGCACTTACGAAACTTGAATTTCTCTCAGAAAAAGTTATCATTTGACCTTTTGTGCATTGGGGAGATTTGAACATGGAACCACTGGTGTGATAGATGCGGACGTTGGCAATCTCAGCCACTGCCATCATAAATGTGAAGTTGACTGAAAGTTACTGCAAGCTCAGATCAAATCGGGCAATAGGACTCGGCATCTCCCAAACATTTCAAAAATAATGTTATGCAAGCGTTATTTAAGATAATGTCAATTCTACTAAAAAGTCTCAAAACCAGCCGACCGGTTGCCCACCATAGGGAAAAATCCAACGCCAATGGTTTCAAGTATGCAATCATTTAACTCATTTTGGGTGGGGCATGCCGATATTGCGTTTTGATTTGGACGTCCTCATATGTAATAATTACACCTATTTGTGCTCAGAAATAATGATCTGGCAGCATTCTGACAGTTTCAAATGCTTGCCAGGCGACTTCAAAAATTTTAAAAAAATGCTCAAAATTACAAAATGCGCAATGTACATACATATATGTAAACTTAAGAAAAAAAGACCAAAAATAAAACAGATAGAGAAATTGCCATACAATATTTCAAAAAGCGTGAAGAGTGAACAGGCGTGAAAATTAACTGACCACTCCAATTTTGAATCATGAGCCTAGTATTATTTGTACCAAATTTCATTCATCTAGCTTTATCCGTTTGGCAGTAATTATACTTTTAATAGACAGAAATTCTACAAAAATCCATTTAACGGCCACCATAATATACAAACTTTGTTTTCCGCTGCAATATCTCTATTAGATTTTTTTTTTTTTGTGCATTTTTCTTAAGTTCTAATAAATTTTTGTCTAATAAAATTTTCCGTGGAATATTTTTGTAAAACCCTACAACACATTCAAACCCAGCTTTTAGAAAAAAAGGGTCAAAAAGACCCAGAAAAACAGAAGCTAATGGGTCAAACCGTTCTGAACAAATATTTTTGTGGTGATTTTATAATTGATTACTGACAGAATACCAGCCAAATCATATAATGACATTAATTTTAAAATTTAGTATGAAAATAAAAAAAAATATTGATGAAAGGTACAATTTTCGATCAAAAATGCGCCGAACTAAAGTTGAACGCAGAAGTATAGTTCCTTGGGCAAATATTCATAGAATTGAATGAGTTTTCACAAAGCGGGGTAGCCGAGATCAGTTTTCAAATCGGCCCACCCTAATATTTATATATATATATTTAATAATATATATATAATAAATATTTCTTTTTTAGATGTGAGCATTTTTTCGTTAAAATCTACATAAAATGTCTTCAGAATTCTAAAAAGAGAGATGAAGAAAGAGGGTGGGAGTATTTAGGATAAATACGTATATAAATATGAGGAGAAAAGGTGCTAAGTCCATTTTACGGCAAAAGTAATGACATACACATTATTTGCAATTAACAATCGGTTATTGGATAAATATGTTTTGTTCAACTAAATGTCAACAATTCCACACCATCAAGTAAATTTTTCGTGAAAACAGGACCCAGCTTTATTTATTTTAAACAAAATTTCAGGCAATTTATTTTATGACATTACTTTTGCCACAAAAATGGACTTAGCACCTTATCTCATTAAGCCGAATATGAGAATAAAACAAAATTAAGCGCACAAAAATTTTTAGCGTTTTACCTAACAGGTTAAACAAATTGTTCCACATCTCTACGTCTTTAAACATATAATATAATAAGTTTTGATGACCAAATTTTTAAAATGCCATTGCGGGATAGTCTTGAATAATTGCCTAAAAAACAACAAAAATAGAAGATGACAGAATTTTTGAAATGTCAATGCGAGACATAAGGCGCTGTCCATAAGCTCCTTGACGCTTCTAGGGGGGAGGGGGGAGTTCCAGCAAGCGTCACGGGACGGCGTTTAAAATAACCTATTTTTCAGAAGAAAAAAACTAAAAATTTAACCTAAGTTATTCAAAGGTATAAGAACATCTAATTTTCTTAATTTTTTACGATCTGATTGTCAGAGAAGTATCGTTAATTGGTTTAAAAGGCCGTTTTGACTCTACGGACTACGAATTAACAATAGCAATCTTTTAAATTTAATAATAGTACTTCCGTATTCCTTACGATTATCGAATCTACAGTGTATTCAGTGTTAGGTCTGGTTATAGAAATAAATGTAAATAATGTACAAATACGAATTTTAGTGTATATAAAGAGAAATTTGAACTTTTGTTTAATGTAACTCAATCATTTCAATTCTCTTTATTTTTATAAAAACACTGAGCTTGTCACAGTTTTGAGAAATTTAAAAAAAAATAAACTTTAAATTTTGTTGAAGAAATTGGTTTAAGGGGTCATTGAGAATAAATTTGTAAGTTTGGCAAAATTTAGCTTCATTGGTTCAGGTTTTACCTTTATCCTTTGCCCGAACATTTTAATTTATTTATTAAAAATTATAAAAAAATAAATTTAATGCTTTCCTTTTTAATGTTTTAGAAAGTGAACGAATGATATATTTTTAAACAGTGTTCTTCACTTTATTTCGTGAGTTTTTCCATAGTTAAGTTTAGTTTCATGGAACTCCATTTAATATAATTAAAAACGAGGCCTTAAATTTAGAACGCTACACGAGTTCCGCGTGACGTTTTCTTAAATTTCGGTGGAACTAAAAGGACTTTTTTATGTATGATTTTTAACTGCTACATCTACATTCCGTGTACCCTTCTACAGTAAAGTTCAATTTGATGCAAACTCTATTAATTTGGTCGAAAAGGTGCTTCAAAGATTTTTTCATAAATTTCGGCCATTTTCTTAAATTACGGTACCACTGAAAGGTCTTTTCTAGATTTAATTTGTTTCGTCTACATTCTGCGTACTCTTCCACAGTATAGTTCAATTTGAATTAAAGTACAGAAATAAAAACTAACTTTAATGATTAATTACCCACTGACTTTAAATTAAAATTTTTAAAATATTATATTATTATATTATATTATAAATTTGATTGTAATTTATGAAGGAAATTTTACCAGAAAAGCGGTCATTATCATAATAATATAACAACTCAAAGTTCAAAATTCAATACCCGTCTAAAAAAAATGACAAAACTAGTGCAACTATATCAAGCCTTAACCGCCAAAAGGACTTAACTGACAAAAAACAAATTTTACAGTTGAACTTTTTTGAATTTTCTTGCATACATTGTAGTGCAAAATTCAAAATTGCTATTGCTATAACTTCGTAATGGTACTTTTTACAGTCATGAAATTTGAAGGAAAGATGCTATGGACGCGAGTTATCGATTTCTTTCAAAAAACGGATATCTGAAATCGTGTCGGTTAAGCCTTTTTGACGGTTAGGGCTCGATACATTAATATGATTATAAATAGAAACTTATAATGAGAATTTATTTTTTTCTGCTATTCAGCATTGTACGTGAAAATACGTGCATATCAGTGAGGCAACTTAAACCTTTGCACTGGTATATGCATAAAAAAAAATATAGATAGGGGGGGTTTCGGGTACCGTCACATGACGCTGCGGGCGGTCTGGTCCAGCGTCACTTTTTGTCATATAGGGGGGGAGGGGGTTCATTTTAGCGAATTTTAGCGTCACGGAGTTTATGGACAGCCCCTAATGTGTAAATAAAACCCAAAAAATAAAATCTTTTTCTACAGAATACTAGTCGGGATTCAGCTTGTGGGTCTCTAAAAACTTTTCAGTTAACCATATGAGGAGTTATTTTTCAAAAGGGCTTATTTCCAAAAGTAATGTCATATAATACACATTACGTAGCATAGAAATAGTTTATTTGAGCGATATCATATTGTTATCGTAATGCCATAAATTTTACAACTTCTCGTAAAAACAGAGACTAATCACATTGATTTCCAACAAAATATCAGGCGATTAATATTATGACATTACTTTTGCCTTGTTTTGCAAATACGCCCTTTTGAAAAATCACTCCTCACATTGAAAAGCTAAAAAAACTTGAAAAAAGTAAAAGTTATAGAAAAGCAACAGCGAAAATCCGCATCAAAAGTCTTAATCCGAATCTTCTTGTGTAACTTAGCATACAGTCCAAAATAATGTAGCGCATCAAAATTGTTTTCATTGTTTTTGTCTAATGGAATTTAAAACCGTTAAAATCAGTTTATGATCTTGTTTTTTTACTTAAATTCTTTCTATATTTTTTGTTACATATGCAATGTCATTACATGTTTAGTAAGTTAAGTTAGTTTTTAAGAAGAATAAATTAGAATAAAACCGATCAGCAGCTTATAAAGTTGTGCGTTTGATTCCCTAACAATTAATATAAGGTAAATTAAGATTAACTTGTATATTACCAATCACAATCCGCATCCACTCCAACAATTATGCATGAAATCAAAGTGGACTATTACGGATATAAAATATTTCAATATTGTAACGCTGTTGAATTGTAATAGATTTTAACAATTTGACAGAAACAAAACATCTTCTTGTCTCACAATTCGATGGAAACAAAGCACCTGTTTGTCTCACTTTATTAAATTTAGAATTGTCACTTCAATTAAGGAATTTATTCAACAAGAAAAAAAAAACAAAATGTATTGAGTTTTAAAATAAATAAAAAATATGTAGAGGTAAAAACCAATGAATTTTTTTCATTTTAAGAACGAAATAAAAATATAGCGCATACGCTCGATGACTATGAGCTGATGCTGTCAAAAAAACAATTAAACAAACAAATCAGCTGTTTACTTAATGCATTAACTGTCAGAAACTGTCGCCTTTTATGGTAAAATTTTCAATTGTATTAGGTATAACTTTTATAATCAGGATTAAAGCTGTCTACCTTATAAGCCAACCACCTGCAATCAGTGAACCATCTTAACACACTAGGGCAAAAATCGTTCTTGAAATAATTGAATATAAAGTCAACACGCAAAACTAAACTAAAGTAAATGGAGACCGATTCCTACTCGGTGCATAAAATAATCTGACCATTCCGAGTCGATGTTTATTACTAACAGCTTATTTATGTGGTGCAGTTCGTGCTTAAAAATTTTCATATATGGGAACGGCATCGGAAAAAACTCCAAAAAGTATTGAAAAATGTTAAAAGTTACAAACAATGTAGAAAACATTGAAATAATACTGTATGCAGGTATCAATTACACAGTGCTACAAAATCTCAAAAACTTCATACACTTTTTAAGAGACATAGTAGACATTATAGTTCTCGTAAAAATTGTAATAAGTCTCAAAATCTAAAGTCACCCCTAAAAACTGTTTTTGCGTGACAGTTTAAGTCATAGATTAAAAATTTGTAACCCAGTTATTTATTAAATGATTTAGAAAGAGAAATTTATGGCCGTTCTAAAAATATTTATTATAGTTTAAGTTCAATGCAAATAAGTATGTGAATCAGTACTACTACTTATTTTTCAAACAGAAATGATCGAACAAACATTATTAATAGTTAAAAATTATAGTTTCGAATAAAGAAAGCTGTATAAAAAACTTGTCCAAAAAGAACCAAAATTATTTAAAACATTTGTGGTTAAATTTTGACCATTGGGCGATTCTAGTTAATATAAATATAAGATCGCGAGATGAAAATAATTTCACAATAAATTGCGAACTGTGCCTGCAAATTTCGTGAAGTTGATTTGATCACCTAGGAGATTAAAATACGATTCTTTCGCGATTGAAAATGTTTTCTTGGTCAAGGCTTGTTAACAAATATTTTTAAAATCTATCAAGCAAATACAATCAAAGTATATTTTTAAGTATATGTATAATAAACATTTATTTTTCTCTATCATAGATCAAATTCACAACGTCACTCTTGATAAAACAGGAATGAAGTCTTTTGGTATTTGTATTGTGCGAGGCGAAGTATGTCTCTCTTCGATCATAAGTACATATGTACATAAATACTTCCTTTTATTTTTCAAACAGGTTAAGGATTCTCCTAATTCAAAAACAACAGGAATTTTTATCAAAGGAATAGTTCCTCAAAGTCCAGCTCACCTCTGCGGAAAATTAAAAGTAAGTACATAAATGTCTCTATCTTAACTTCACCGATAAAGTTTTTATAAGGAAAGTTGGCAAGTAGCTTCACCTTTATCTTTTGCCTGCGTCGACTTATTCTTAGCAACCGGTTGGTTTTGGATTTAATCAGTTCGCTATATTAATACACTGACCGAAAATTCTAACTAGTCAGTCCAGATGCACACTGAGAAACAACTTTAAAATTCATTTAATGAAAATTATGACGTGTTGAATAAAAATGTATATTTTCTGTTGGCGTCTACTTACTTTTAAATTTTTTTTACAGTTTGGATCACGCTTGATAAAACTGTGAAATTCTTACATATTCTGTGTAAAGAGAAAGTCACACAGTACTGTGTAAAAAATATCACTCAGTACATTACTGATTCTCTCAAAAATGTATAAATGAGTCGTTCAGAAGCCAATGCGGTTAAGTCCAAAAAACTGAAATTGATAAAAATTTGTGTTTTTAATTTTGCTTTTTTTTAGTTCTTCAGAAATTATATTACAAAATATTCAGAAGCTATAAGAAAAATGGTATTTTGACCAAGAAAATATGAAGAATTTAGCAGATCCTTTAATAACCAAAAATAATATTATTTATTCTACTGAAATTTACAAAAATCAAAGAATATTTAAAAATGGACTTATCCGCTTTGGCTTCTGTGCGACTCAAATGGTAAAAGAGTTGCACACATGTTTTTTTTTAAATGTCTCATAACATGTTCATCCACTCAGCTCTTCAATTGTTATAGAGCAGGAGTTCCCAATCGATTTTGCTCGTGCCCCCTTTTCAAGTTTTTCACAAGCTTGCAAAAATTAATGTGTTACTCTTTTTCATAAAGCAATTACTTACTTTTTATTCAAATGAATTAATAAAACAACAATAATGATAGAACAAATCTCAAAGTAATTAAATAATGAGATCATTGAGTTTTAATAAGATCCAGTTACATAGAAAAAAAATCAAACTTTAAAATCAACAAAAAAAAATGGAATAAAACAACATATTTTTTTTTAAAAATAATATGCATAAGACCCCATTAACCAGTGCAACAATTTAAAAAAAAATGTAATAGGGGCAAGACTTGGCTATACTGGGACGATAGCGCTACCATAGCTTAGTAAAACCCCCGATGGAGGGTATACAATTTTTTTCTCAATAAATTCTGAAAAAATTCACACATATTCTTTGGACGATTTTTAGCACTTTATGCCTTACACACTTTTTTCGTACGATGCCTCGCTCTTGAGTACACAAAGCGTTTTGCCGACCACGGGCGTTCAATAGCCGAAATTTCTTATTTAAAGACCAAATCCCATCTTGAATGTTTAGAAAATGCATGTACAGTGGCTCACAGCTTATTCCAACCAGAAACTTTATGAAATTTGAAATGAGTATAACTTTTAAACAAAATTAAATATCAAAAAAATTCAAATGTAGATTTGCGCACAAAGAAGCCTTCATAAGACGTGCAGAAGAAAAATAACGAAAATACCCTTCCCCGTCCCATAGCACTAAAAAAAAGAACTGAGCTACAAAAATGTATCTCACATCTTATTCCAACCAAAAAGTTCTTAGTATATTGAAGATCGTCCATGGTAAAGGAATGATGGTATTTTCAGTTCTTATGTTTTCCTTCCTATTCTTGCAATGTGCTTAGCCATTTTTTATTCAAGATCATCAATGGACTTGAGCACGTGAGTATTTTTTGACAATGATCTGATGCACAACGATTAAGCACCGGCTGTAAGTCTTCCAGCAATTGTAAAATGGTTTTTCGCGTTGGAAAATAGTACAAATTGTTTCTTTCATTGACTCAACAGTGCGCAGTATACAAAACTGCATTCTACATGAGAACAGAGTGCTTGATAAAGGAAAAAAAAAATTTTCAACGCAACTAATTGCGTGGTAAATCATAGGCCACTCTATTTAGTGCAATTTTTGATAAGAAAGTTTTTTTTTTAAAAAATTTATGTTTTGTGAATTATGGTTGAAAAACTAACAAAGCTTCAACATTGTACATCAAAATACCCCCTGTATAAAATTTTTTGACATATGATGTCTTATAGCGTAGACAGACGACAGCTTCAATCCGCATTGACAGTCTAATTGCGAAATTTGCTGGGTATACAAACCGCATTCACTCCAACATAAATGCCAGAAATTAAAGGAGATTAGAACTGAACGCTGTCGAATTGTAATAGATTGTAACAATTTGATAGAAAAAACATCCAATTGTCTCACCCTATTAAATTTTTAAATGTCACTTCAGTTAAGAAATATTTTCAACAGGAAAAAAAAAGGAAAAAGTAGTGAGCAAAAGTGAATTAAAAAAAATAAAAATATGTAGGTATATAAAAACCAATGAAATTTTTTAATTTTAAGACCGGAATAAAAAAAAAACGCACTAACTGGTTCGAGGACTATCATCAGCTGCAGTCAAAAAAAAAAAAAACAAGTAAACAAACAAATCAGCTGTTTACTAAATGCAGAAGCTGTCAGAAACTGTTGTCTGTCAGGGTAAAATTTTCATTTTTACGTTTATAATCTCAATTTAAGCGTTCGTCTGTCCACCATATTAATCGATTAATTGTTTATACATATATTTAATAAAACTGAGGTGCTCAATTTGCAAAAATAATGAACGAAAACTGCACTTAAGCTCGTAATGTCTCTGCACTTAAATACCAAAGGAGAAATTAAAAAGTATTTCATCCAAAACTCCTCACATATCATACTAGATTGACACTTGGCTGCTTCTTGTATTTCTCAGGAAGTGATATAACACCCAGTATTAATGGGTCACGAACTAACTTAACTTTACAGCTACCTGAAAGTAAAGTCTCGTGCGAATAGTTTGAAACTTGATTGTCAATTGAGAGTTCCTTGAGTCGTGAAAAAGTTTGTTGAACAAAACATTAATAGCGTCATTTGCATTTAAAATGTTAGTACAAATTCGTGCCTAGTAATTTTAAATAAAGATTACACTGTGCTACAAATTCGAAAAAATTTTAAAATTCTGGGTTTTCACATTGCACATCGTGTTTGGCACTAGAGGCGAAAAAAAGAGTTAAATTTCAATTTATTTATAAAACATTTACGTATAAAAAGTACCAGGTTCTTTTATAATAAAAAGTGTATTCATACAAATGTGTGTTGGTAAGAATAGCAATTCGGAAATAAATGATTTGTGAAAATTATGTTCATACGTACTATTTACTTCATTACAATAAAAAATTTGATATTTGTATTATAAGATAACTAAATTTAAATATTTAAGGAAACACAATTAATATAATGAAAAGGAGCGAAATGGTTACTGTGTTAAGAAAAGAAAAAGTGATAGCCTAAACCTACCTTCAGTGAAGGTCCTTCACCCTTAATAATTTTTATATTGATTGGAAGAGAATTCCATAGTCTTATGACATTAACGAAGAACAAACGAGATGAGTTTAAAAAGTTGAATCGAAGGATAATTAACAAATGGCTTCTAACTGAATGACTGAATTGGAGTTTATCATACAAGTAGGATGGAGTTTTGCTTTGGATAAGCTTGTGAAGAAATATATAGTTTCTGAACATAAGATATGTATGTAGTTATGCTACACCCTAAGATTTTTTTGCTAAAATTTGACACATGATCATATTTGCAAAGTCCATACACATAGCGAGTTGCATGATTAAAAGCGATTTCTAACTTCCAGATTGAACTCTGAGTACGTAATAATCGGAACTCTTAACTGGATAACTAATTTCCGTTTTGTTTCTATGGGTGTAAAATTAGCCGACATTCTTAAATTGCGCAAGGTGCAGTATATCTTTTTTACAATGTCATTAACATGGTCAATGCATGATAGCAGTCGCGTAGGTGGGAGCAGCCCGACACGATATCAACTACTCACGACTATCAGCCACGCGTCTACGACAGTAGCCACTTCATTAGGAACGAGCGAGACAACAAACCACTACTACACTAAACTAGGCCACGGCTAGCGGCGACGAGAGAGCGACGCATAGGAGCGAAGAGTGGTGGGGGGAATAGAGAGACGTGTTTTAATATTTATATTAATATCTATGTATTAAGAGTAACCGAATAAAGAAATGAAATTGAATTAAATAAATAAAACTCCAACCCGTGACTTTGAATTTAACCAAGAGGCCGTCCTTTTCTTTATAAATTTTTGTAGCCGAACCCCTGGACACCGGCAAGCAAAACCGCTGGCTGAAAGGTTTGTTACAACGTCATCTGCATAGCCATGTATGGATGCATGTTTACATATTAAGAAAATGTCATTAATGAAAATGCTAAATAGTAACGGACCGAGAACTGATTCTTGGGGAATACCGCTACAGCCTTAACTCTTTGTAATCTTTTTGACAAATAGCTTCTCATAAGGCCAACCACACTTTCACTAAACCCATACACAAGTTTAGATTTATGACAAAGTAATGAATGATTAACAGCATCAAATGCTTTTGAATAGTCCAGAAAACAGAGGAGAGTTATTAAGCCATCATCATAAGATACTCTTATATCATCAAGAATCTTGATAGTTGCAGTAGAGCAGCTGTGACCAGCTCTAAACCCAAATTGGTAAGGTGACAAAAGCTTATTTTAACTTAAAAATGTATTCATTTGATGAGCCATAAGGGCTTCACAAACCTTAAACAAGCCTATGCTGATGGTTCTTAAATCATTCAGTTCACTTGCAGCTGATTTTTTTGCTACAGGAATAACCAAGGCATTTTTCAAAGAGCTAGGATTAGAAGATGTTGTGAAGCACAGGCCCACAAAAAAAAAGTACCCTGCGCGAAAGATCAGACCACCTGAACTTTATGTTTTCGGGGTCGCTGAATCCGAATATGGTGCCAAAATAGCGAAGTTGGTTCTCGTTTTTTCAGAAATCAACAATTATGCTGAAAAATTTGAGATTTTTTTCAGAATTATTTCTGATTTGTGAAAAAACTCGAACCAACTCCGCTATTCTGACACCATATTCGGACTCAGCGACCCCGAAAACATAAAGCTCAGGTGGTCTGATCGTTCGCGCAGGGAATTTTTTTTTCGCAGTCCTTTGCACAGGCCAAAAAAAAAAAAAAGAAAGTACCCTGTGCGAAGGATCAGATCACCGGAACTTTATGTTTTCGGAGTAGTTGAACCCGAATATAGTGTCAGATTAGCGAAGTTGGTTCGAATTTTTTCAGAAACCAGGAAAAATCTCTAATTTTCAGCATTATTGTTGATTTCTGAAAAAACGCGAACCAACTTCGCTATTCTGGCACCATATTCGGACTCAGCGACCCCGAAAACATAAAGTTCAGGTGGTCTGATCTTTCGCGCATGGTACTTTTTTTTGTGGGCCTGTGTTATGTGGGTAAGGGGACTTATTATGTGAGCAATGATCATTTTAATGAACGTAAAAGCAATTTTTTTTTGTCTTGAAAGGAATTTAATGCACTTTTGGTAAAAAAAAAAAAAAATCGCTAAAATTCGGATTTTGACTTAAAAGGTTATGTGATATTTGCGAAAAAAGTGATGATATCATGCATGATATCGGCCTTAGCTCGGGGTTTTGTACCCGATTTTTAAAAAATGTAATTTATCTATAGAGCTTTCAATCCAAATTAAATGCATAAAAATTCGTTGAAAAATGGCTGCGCTACGAACGACCTTTCGGTTGGCCAAAAAAAAATGCTAAGGTGATGAAGAGAAACCGAGTACGCCGAAATCATTTTTTTTTTTTTTTTTTGAGTGCCAAACACGATGTAAAAACGGTAAAACGGTATAAAACGACCTTTCGACAGGCCCAAAAATAAAATGCCTAGGGGATGAAGAAAAACCGAGTACGCCGAAAATTACACTAGTCTACAAATATTAAAAAAAAAATATGAAACGCCACTATTTATTCCGATGCACTTTGGTCGCCTCAACTCGAAAATCACAAAAAAAAAAATTTGTATGGATAGGTTTTCGAGATATGACTTTTCGAAATATTTTTCCATTTTTTCGAAGCTCTTTTCACACTTTAAGTCATATCTAAAGTCATAAATGTCTGATATGGTCGCACTAAATTTTACACTAAAGAGAATCACATTTCCAACAATCGTTTTTGCGTTATTTTCTGAGTGGATTAGTGGCTTAAGCGCAATGGGTCAAAATATACGAGATAAGCCGAATTTTTTGGTGAAAATAAAAACCGAAAATTCACTTAATAAATACGCAAGAATACAAAAAAATTAAGTAAAAATTGTGTCTTACTTGAAGTACATAAATCTTATCTTTGGACTGATACTAAGATATAAATATATGAAGAAAATCTATGGACAAACACCAGAGTAATAACGAATCAAGTGAAGCTACTAAAAGTAAAATTTTACTCCATTTTTGTATTTTTCTCTTGCATAGGTCTGCATATTTGAAAAATTTTCTTGTGATTCGAACGATTCGTTTTTATTTTTATTAGTTGGACCAAAACTAGTAAAACAAAATTTAATTGTTTTTCGCTCATACAATGTTGTATAATCGAAAATAAATAATTTTCAAGGTGCGACTGACCTGAATTCGTTAAAAAGGTTATTAGAATCTTGGTTTAACTTAGTTAACATTTTTTGGACCGAAAAAAATTAAAAATTTTAAGTTTTACTATTTTTATTAAATACATATTCTTCAACAAAAATTTTGATCTCTTGTTGTCCAAGGTCGGATGAAAAATGACAGCTCTATTCTATTTAGTGAATGAACCCTCTAAATTACTGTATACTCTATATGTTAACAGAACAAAAATTTCTTATTTTTATTCAATAAATCTAGAATGGAGTTATCATTTTTCATCCGATCTTACCCAACAAGGGGTCTTATTTTTTGTTAAAGAATATGTAGTTAATAAAAATAATAAAACTTGGAATTTTTGATTTTTTGGATGTTAAAATATTATCCAAGTTGAAGCAAAATTCTATGAATCACAAAAATTAACTTGAAATTCGAATTTTGATTCACTAAAGATTGGCTAGCCCACTGTTAGAATGTTAATTTAATAACCTCTTTAAAAAAATCTGCACATGAAGAATCGGACAAGACGATTTCGATACAGATCAGTTAAAGTTCAGTCGCCCCTTGAAAATTAGTTTTTTTTTTTCGAATACAGCAACACTGTGTGAGCGAAAAACAATTAAAATTTTTTTTTACTAATTTTGGTCCATCTTATCAAAATAAAAACGAATCGTTCGAATCACAAAAAAATTTTTCAAATATGTAAACCTATGTAAGAGAAAAATACAAAAATAGAGTAAAATTTTACTTTTAGCAGCTTCACTTTATTCGTTATTACTCTGGTATTTATTCATAGTATCCGCCCAAAGATAAGATTTATGTACTCCAAGTAAGATATAATTTTTACCAAATTTTTTTTTATTTTTGCATAGATATTTAATGAAATTTCGACTTTTCTCATGCACTTATTTTGAACCATTGCGCTTAAGCCACTAAATCACTAAGAAAATAAAGTAAGAAACGATTATTGGAAATTTGATTCTCTTTAGTCCAAAATTTAGTGCGACCATATCAGACAGTTATGACTTGAGATATGACTTAAATTGTGAGGCTACCTTCGAAAACAATGGAAAAAAATTTCGAAGTCATATCTCGAAAACTTATCAAAGAAAAATTTTTTTTTTTTTTTTGTAATTTTCGAGTTGAGGCGACCAAAGTGCATCGGAATAAATAGTGGCGTTTCATATTTTTTTTTTAATATTTGTAGACTAGTGTAATTTTCGGCGTACTCGGTTTTTCTTCATCACCTAGGCATTTTATTTTTGGGCCTGTCGAAAGGTCGTTTTATACCGTTTTTACATCGTGTTTGGCACTCAAAAAAAAAAAAAAAAGAATGGAATTTCTAATGAAAATTTTAAAATAATGTAACATTATCAAATCTAATTTCTCGGAGGTTGAAATCAATATTTTAAAGTTTGATTATAGAGTAATAGAGTTTTAAAGTAAAATTTTTTAAGCAGTTGTATGGTTATCTGGGTTGGCATCGTAACAAACGTAAATTACGCAAATTACATTTGAGTTTATTACATAATTTTGTAATAAATGTAAAATACTTAATACAATCAATGCAAATTGAATTGTTTTTAGGATGAATTATTAAGAAAAACTGATTTTGTTTCTAAATTTTTAATTCTAATGAAAAAGATTGACACAGAAATAAAGTTAATGTAAATTATATTATTGTTGGAGATCTGGTTTCAGTTATCGCAAGGTATTTCATCTGTCGATCGTAATGTGAAATAAATGTTGACGAGTTTCTTTTATGTCTCGACCGAAAGTCTGTTTGTGATGTCATTGTGGATGTATCCCCAGGGAGAATATCCGTTCTAGTTGTGCCGTTGATGAAGGAATTTTCAAAAATTTTAACGCAAAAGTAGATAGTTCACTGAGCCTTTGTTTAGAAGCATTGTGCCAAAACGTCTTCGCATTTGTGATTTTTTATTTTTTTGTTTTGAAGCAGCGAAAGTTCCTTCGTTCGCCGTGAACATGCGACATGATTCGAGTCCAACCACGTCGAGGTGTTTAAAAATGTACTTATTCACTTCTGCTTGCTGTTCTTGAATCAATATTTCACCGCAATAGGGTGGATGGAAATAATTTGCCGTCATGGTTGAACACATTATTTTTCTTGGAGCGATATTCTAATAAATCACGCAGATTAGGATAGTTAACAAATAAACTATTTTTCGGCGGCATCAGCAGCTGAAATATCGCTTCTTAGATAGTAGTTTGTTAGTTCGGCTACCGGATTAAGCATTCCAAGCAATTTCTTCACTGCTTCGAGAATTTTTACATATAAGAGAAGTTCAGATACGCTCTCTTTTGGTTTTATAGCATCCACATCCGCTTCAGATTCGCATTCAGCTAAAGACTTTTTTCATCGCCGTTAAATTTTTAACCAACAATTCGCCGCATATCGTTGACTCACCCTGCGAGTAGCGGAAAATAAAATCGGTTTGTGCCCGGCAGCTTTTAGCAACCGATCTTTTAGACCAGATTTCATGAAGTCCTTTATTATAATAAACGTGCATAACTTTATCCATTATCTTTGCTTTTGCTTTATGTTATCCCCAGCTAATTAATTAGCGGTATGTGCATTGCAGGTGGAATATTATAAATTCACTGACTTTACAGTAGCATTTCCCATGTTCACTATGTTGTATACATTATCTGTCAAAACTGACAGATATATCGCTCTTTGGAGATAGTTATCGATTGTTTTATAGCTGCAAATAAATTACCTCCCGTTTCACGAAGACTTGAAAAGTCAAACGACTCAAGAAAAATTTTTTGATCATTTGAAGTAGCCAACATTGTAACGACGTTGTGGCGATTTGAAGATGAGTTTTGCCAACCATCCACCAATAATCTCTTTACCCATTTTTGTGACCAACTCCGAATTACGTTGATCGATTTTAATGTGAATTTTTTCAAACAACTTATCGCGATTAAAGACGACGATGGGGTGGATTGTAAACTGGACGCAACGCTTTTATTAATTTTTTGAAGTAAATTGAGTCAACCATAAAAAATTCAGCCAAAGATTATCACTTTCGGAAGGTTTCAAGTTAAGAAAGAAACGTGTCAATTTTTATTTATCTATTTGGTACATTGGTATATGGGGAAATCCCAAAAACTTTTAACATTTAAAAAAAAAAGAAGTCGTAAAAATTTTTAAGGCACATGGTTTTCTCGTGTTCTACCGTCAAGAGATGTGTTTTGGGAGTAAAAAATCGTTAACGTTAACCGCTTAAGTTACGCGGCGTAAAAAATAAACCATTTTGAATGAAATAAATTATTTTATTATTACTTTACAGTTTTATATCATATATAAACGTTTTATTCTGACCGTACACAGACAAGAATATGTTAATATGTTAAAAATATATTAATTTTAAGCAATTCTAAGCCCTTTTTTTCTAAAACTTTTTTCTTAAAGTGCTTCATTTTCGAGTTAAAAAATTTAACTATTATTATATTAAAAACACAATATATTTTTTAACTACAAATTAAAGCAACTTGATGAAGAAATGTTATTTAAAAAAGTGCTTATAATTGATCGAAGAACATGTGTGAATTTTTTCAGAATTTTTGGAGCGATTTTTGGATTTTCAAAACTAAAAAAACAAAAATAAAAAAATCCAAAAATAGTTTGATTGTCAAAAATCGAAAAATTCGTGTAGAATTAGCCAACGCCGCACACTGCGTTGGCTAGTGGGCAAAACTCAAAATTTTTTGTGACTCGAAACCTAATAATATTGATATCAATCGACAGGTAATTGTATCAATAAAATAAAAACAAAATATTTAGGGGAAAAACTCAATTTTGGCTAAGCTGTGACACTTCAAAGTTGAGATATTTTTCAAAAAAAATCATGTTTTATTCACTTCGTTTTGGGTTCTCTTAAACAAATAACTATCAAAAATTTGTCTTTTGATTAAACTAAGCGAGGTGAAGTTTTTTATTATGAATAATATTTGAGTTAATAAATAAAACTTAAAAATTTTGGAAAATATATAATTTGATGTATATTGTAGTGGTTTTAATACACGATATTATCAAATGAAAAACTTCAGAAATTGACAATTTTCGATGAAAAAAAAAAACAAATCTTATGAAAATAAGTGCCGTTTTTTTCTTAATCTACTAGTTCAAATTCTATATAATCAAGAACTGCAAATAACTTTTCCTACTTCGTCCTACAAATATTTTTTTTCTTTTTTTAAAAAATGCTTAAAACGAAAAATTTGTATGAAATATAAAATTTATGTTGAAAATTTTTTTTTTGTTTTTATTAACACAAATGGTCTCACAAGTACAAAAAACATTATTCCTACTACGTACATTTCATTTGTTAACATTAAACATTACTTTTTCATCATCGTTATATATGTACCTTAAGAAAATCGTCCCAAATACCTAGTTTTTAGAAAAACTATAAAGTTTACAACAAATCTGAGATCATTTTTGAGCTCAGCGACCTCAAATTACTTATAGTACCAAATTTCATCGATATCCGACCACTCCTTCTATTTTTGACCATTGCTTGTATGGGCTCAACGCACTGTGCGCCGCATGGTTTTATATTTGTACCACAATAGGAAGAAATGTTCACAAAACATTTTTTGAATGTCAAGATGATGTTTCTCGTGTGCCGTCGGTTTAAACGATTTTTCAGTCACATCTACGTTTTTTTGCCTCGATCATTTATAGACTAAGAGCCAGCGCTTGGCTGACCCTCCTCATAGTATCAAAGCTGATTTTTTTTGTGAGTGTTCTTCCAATAGTAGGTATGAACTTCTGTTCTAGTGAATTCCTGAGAGGTGGTGCCTATGTGAGATATCGGGTGCAAAAGGTCGAGAAAAACAGTTTTTTGCAAATATCTCGCTAACGGTTATATCTATTAACTTCCACAATTTTGTAGCCCATTAAATTTCATATCGAAAATTGGTGCAAATTGTTTTCGCACGACCTATAGTTTAGGAGATATGGTCCAGTGAAATTGGACTTTCCAACCCAACATATAAATCCATTATTTTTTTTTTTCTAGTCGGCCTATTTTTTAGTTTCAAATTATGCACCAAAGTTCGAGACCGATTTCACTGTCGTACAAAAAGTTATTCAGGCACAAAGGTCAAGAAAATTAGTATCTCGCTAACGCTTATTTCTACAAAAAAATGATGCTCCACATTTTTGTAGCTCAGAAAATTTCATATCAAAAAGTGGTGCAAATTATTTTCGTACGACCCACAGTTTAGGAGATATCCTATTTTAAGGTATTTTCCGCATACAAGTGTACATAGTAATATGAGTGTTGATTTTCAAAGTACTATAACTACGCCTACGTCATAGTATCATGGTTGAATTTTTTTGTGGCTATTTTTGCAGTAGTGGGTACCAACTTTTGTTTTAGTCAAACCGTGAGAGGTGGTGCCTTCGCGAGATATCGATCATAGTTATAGTAATTTGAAAATCAACTTTCAAAAAACTGATTTTCTCTACCTTTCGCACCCGATATCTCACGAAGGCACCACCGCTCATGGTTTGACTGAAACAAAAGTCAGTATCCACTATTGGAAGAATACCCACAAAAAAATGCAGCCATGATACAATGACGTAGGCATAGTTATAGCAATTTCAAAACCAATTTTCAAAAAACTGATTTTCTCGACTTTTGCACCCGATATCTCAGGAAGGCACCACCTCTCACGGTTTGACTCAAACAAAAGTCAGTATCCACTATTGGAAGAATACCCATAAAAAAATGCAGCTTTGTTACCATGACGTAGGCATAGTCACAGTAATTTCAAAATCAATTTTAAAAAAACTGATTTTCTCAACTTTTGCACCCGATATCTAAGGAAGGCACCACCTCTCACGGTTTGACTGAAACAAAAGTCAGTACTCACTATTGGAAGAATACCCACAAAAAAATGCAGCCATGATACCATAACGTAGGCATAGTTATAGTAATTTCAAAATCAATTTTCAAAAAACTGATTTTCTCGACTTTTGCACCCGATATCTCACGAAGGCACCACCACTCACGGTTTGACTGAAACAAAAGTCAGTACCCACTATTGGAATAATACCCACAAAAAAATGCAGCCATGATACCATGACGTAGGCATAGTTACAGTAATTTCAAAATCAACTTTCAAAAAACTGATTTTCCCTACCTTTTGCAACCGATATTTCGCTTAGGCACCACCTCTCACGATTTAACTAAAACAAAAGTTAGAATTCCTTATTAGAAGAATACCCACAAAAAAATTCAGCCATGATTCTATGACGTAGGCGTAGTTAGAGTACTTTGAAAATCAACATTTATATTACTATGAACACTTGCATGCGGAAAATATCTTAAAATAGGATATCTCCTAAACTGGGGGTCGTACGAAAATAATTTGCACCACTTTTTGATATGAAATTTTCTGAGCTACAAAAATGTGGAGCATCATTTTTTTGTAGAAATAAGCGTTAGCGAGATACTAATTTTCTTGACCTTTGTGCCTGAATAACTTTTTGTACGACAGTGAAATCGGTCTCGAACTTTGGTGCATAATTTGAAACTAAAAAATAGGCCGACTAGAAGAAAAAAATTATGGATTTATATGTTGGGTTGGAAAGTCCAATTTCACTGGACCATATCTCCTAAACTATAGGTCGTGCGAAAACAATTTGCACCAATTTTCGATATGAAATTTAATGGGCTACAAAATTGTGGAAGTTAATAGATATAACCGTTAGCGAGATATTTGCAAAAAACTGTTTTTCTCGACCTTTTGCGCCCGATATCTCACATAGGCACCACCTCTCAGGAATTCACTAGAACAGAAGTTCATACCTACTATTGGAAGAACACTCACAAAAAAAATCAGCTTTGATACTATGAGGAGGGTCAGCCAAGCGATGGCTCTCCGTCTATTAGCCCTGTATAACAAAAACGGTGCATGGCACGCTAATTCAGTTTTCGTAGATCTTTTCTGTTTCGAAAAAGCAATCTAACCCCACCATGAAAATCCTGTAATTCTAGACGGCGTGGCTGTAAAGTTGAAAAATTTTGAAATCGACGGACGCTTCTTTAGCACCCTGTAGTTTTTTATAGAAGCTACGCACATATATTTGCATTATACTATTCAAAAGGGGTATCGATTCAGTAGAGTTTTTACTAAAAATCAACATTCTAAAGTACACGGCGTGAGTACAGCATACAGATATAATCACAAAATATTACAACAGACACGGCAAATTTGAATAAACTGATCATTCAAATGGTTATATCTATTCGTACAAGCTTCACATCAGATTTTTTGTCTCATAAACATGTTAGCATACACCATCTAAAATTGTATAAAATCAGCTCAGTATCGCTATTCAGTATACGGACGCGGGATGTTAAAAGTTTTTGGGATTTGCCCATATACTTTTCTCATTTGGTATATTTAGTTTTGATAGTTTGAGAATTTTTTACATTTATTACATGTAATTTACGTAAATTGTGTAGCCTATAAAAACAATATAATTCATTGTTTAAGACCAACTTATTATGAATCCGTAATTGTAATTACTTTTTATTTGTTTTTAAAAGTAACGTCACCTCTAACCAATTTCAGTTGATAATAACAATCAAAAGCTCATTCAATAATGTTATAGGTAGGAGATCGGATTTTATCCCTTAATGACAAGGATGTGAGAAATGCTACTGAACAAGGCGTCATTGATCTTATTAAAGACTCTGGCTTGAAGATAAACTTGCAAATTCAAACATTTGAACATGTAATGAAATGATATACGAGGAATAGTAAATATATTTATCCAATTTTTATAATCTATAGAATGAACAACAAAAGATTGAACCTAAAGAAAATGGATATTTACAAAACAAAAACAAATTTATGCAAGGTAATACAAACTTTTTTATAAGTAACCTGAGAAAACGATTTATTTGAATGAAACATTAGACTGGTTTAAAAGTAAAAGTTGCTCCGAATTTCGTTCCATGGGCAAAGAATCGTCATGGTGAAACCATTTTGAAAGCTGAAACTGCTTCCAAAAATTCAAAAATTTTTTGGTTTAAAATTTAAATTGTTCAATGTTTTGAATAATCCGAATCTGTAATTTTGTACTCCTCCGTAAGTTCTGTAGTTTTAAAGATATTTTTTAAGATTTCATTATTTTCTTTTAAACTTTCCAAATTGCATGGATAATAATAGGAGTGTTCGTTTACAAAAAAGTTTTTACCCAAATAGCAGGTTTTTACCCAAAAAGCGCTCGTTTACGCCAAAAAAAAAATTTAATTTTAGAACAAAATGAGAGAACAAGTTTTTACCCGAAGAATTTTTTCGGGTGAAAATGTAGAAAGTTTCAAAATCAGATCAACTGTTCTGTTTATGAAATAAGCAATGTCAAAATATTTGTGCTAGAAACCAGTGAAAATAAGATTTTTTAATAACAAAAAAAATTTTTGCTACCGAAAAGTGCAAACAAAATGCGAAATTGTATTTGATTAAAAAAAAAAATTTTCATTTGTGTACAAATTAAATGTCAAAAACCACTGACGTTTATTTCTGGGCACGAAAAGTTTTGTGCGTTCGTTTATTTTTTAAATTTTTTTCCAAAAAAAAGATCGTAATTCACTTGCCCTCACGCGTTTGACAGTCGTACAGGATTAAGCCCAAAAAACTAAACGAACCTCCTATTTTACTTTTATCCAAAATTATGGAACCTTTGGGTAAAAAAAATTAAGCAGCTCAAAATCCATATCAAAAATTTAAATTTAGGAGGAAGAAATTTTTTCCATTTCCAGGACCATTTTTCAGTATTTGAAATGGTTCCGGGTTTACCAAATGTTCTCTGAAATAGACCAAAATTTACATAGTGCTTACTGTCACAATAACGAAACATTTTTTGCCCTGGTAAAGAAATTCCGAGCACTTTAAATTTTTTCCACACATGTGTATACTCGTATGTAAATTCAAACCATACATACACAATCCTTTATTTGCAATATTTATGAAATTTTAAAAACAAATTGTTCTATAAATACAGAAAACAAAGTATCCAAGCCGCCAAACGCAAAAGATCTCATAAGAACAGCACCATCTTCAATGTCTATTCGAAATAAGTCAAGTAACGCCTACGCGGATGATGATGACGAGGATGATACCCGAGATATGACAGGTCGCATACGAACAGAGGCTGGATATGAGGTAAGCTGCATATTGGTGGAAAGAAAGAGTTAGTCCCCTAATCAGAAATGTCTCTTTGAAATAACTCCCATTATATTTCTACAATACATAAATGTGAGCGATACCTGACAAAAAATAAAACACTAAGTATATCGATACAATTGAAAGTTGGTTTCGAAGCAAAAGATTATCCGTAGTATTTTCAATTACCATATCAGGTGAATTAGGAAAAAACGTGATTTTTTGATTCTCAATTGAATAATAAAGGCGATTTAGTTAGTTTATGTCTAGTTAAGCACAAACCGGGTTATATTGCCATATAAAAAGGTTTTCAATTTGTGTGAGAATTTTGGTTACTTTTCAATGAACTAGATAGATAACCTGTCTTGAATTTAAAAAATAACACATTAAATATCAAAACTGCCTAAGTCCCACTCTGATATGGAGGCAAAATAAAATAAATTAAAATCAATTTAATGAAATTTATTTTAGTTTGCCTGCATATCAGAGAAGGACTTCGGCAGTTTTGATATTTAACAACACTTATGTGAGAATTCATATACGTTTTTTAATGTTTTTTTTTTTTTTTTGTGTGATTTTTTCTATATCTGTCAAATCTTTATTGTTTTTATTTTATTGCGTTCAAACTTTTTTATTTTTAACACAATATAAAAAAAATTTGAAACTCCTACGACTTCTATTTCCAAAATATTCCAATCGAACGCCAAAATAAGTTATAGGAGTTTTCCTATGAGAAATCATGTTTGTAGAACAGTGAGATTTGCTGTCAGTCCGCTAAAGGTGCAAAAATGTACGACGCCGGTCCGCAGCTGCAAAAAGTTTGAAGAACACTGGTGTAGAATATTTTCACATATTCACAAAATAGTCAAGTTTATCAACTCACAAAAGTTTTTTTATGTCTTCTTATATAGTGTGAAGGGGCTTTAAAACATAAAGAAATTAAAACCAAAACTAGTAAGTGTGTTACCATGACCTCTTGTTCGAAATCACATAGTTTTTGCTCAGATCTTGCACTTAGCATTTTGGAGCTTTTGCTCATATGGGAGGTTCCACGCCCTCTTGTCCAAATTCGCCTAGTTTTGGCTCAGAGCTTGCGCTTACCGTCCCTAGTATTGCCTTGAAAAATACTCCTAAAATTGCATTTTGAATATATTTTTTGTGTGGTGGTAGGCAGATATGGCTAAATTGACTCATAGCCCAGGAAAATAAGACGAAAAAAGAGCTTCTGTGCGAAAAAATTCCCAGTGGAAATTTTTCACCGGAATTGTCTTTATTTATGCAAGATGCACAAACTGTGAAAAGTCCATTGCAAAGTCGTGTGCGCATAAAAAGTTATTCGGGCTCAAAGGTCGCTAAAATCAGTTTTTTGCAAATATCTCGCTAATGCTAACTTTTACAGAAAAATGTTGGTCTCTAATTTTCTAGCACAGGAAATTTCCTACAAAATACGTTAAAAGTATTTGCATACGACTTCTAGTTTAGGAGATCACCCAATTTAAAAAGTTGTTAACAGTTATGATATGAAATAAACGGTTACTCAATGTTTACACATATTGCTTATTTTTTGTAGATCTTGTAATTCTCTACAAATTTGGTCCCATTACTTTTTATCGTAGTACTTTCCAATTCGTAGATATCCTTAAAAAACCAGTAATTTCGAAGCCTTAACGGTTATTCAAGAATATTTTTAAGGTCATGAGCCGTTCGAAAAAAAAATTTTTTACGGTATATAGAAAATTAAATTATCTTTCAAACGGCATTTTAACTTTGTTTTTACAACTTCTCATTGAAAAGTTATTGCAATTTAAAAAGTAAGATATTTTAGTATGAACTCATCAGTAGTATTTCATATCATAACTGTTAACAACTTTTTAAATTGGGTGATCTCCTAAACTAGAAATTGTACGCAAATACTTTTAACTTACTTTTATAGGAAATTTCCTGTGCTACAAAATTGGAGACCAACATTTTTCTGTAAAAGTTAGCATTAGCGAGATATTTGCAAAAAACTTATTTTAGCGACCTTTGAGCCCGAATAACTTTTTATGCGCTCACGACTTTGCAGTGGACTTTTCACAGTTTGTGTATCATGCATAAATAAAGACAATTCCGGTGAAAAATTTCCACTGGGAATTTTTTCGCAGAAAATGTCTTATTTTCCTGGGCTATCAGGAGGTGACGCTGATCAAGAATATATGTACTTTTCCATACGTGCCACGCCTCCTTCTCCACGTTACAAATGGAAGGACAAAGTGAATACACCATGGGTGTAAGGTACACAAAATACAAAATTTAACAATATTTGTTACTTAAAAACATTAAAATAGTGTTATTTTCTTTTTAACAAGGCAATTATCAATGAAATTTCAAAGCAAAGTCTACATAATTTAGGTTACCAAGACACTCAGAACGAGGTGTTAGGATGTCTCAAAATCTTTACGTTACACAAAAAACTGTCGCCAAAAATGTTATCGATATCTTATACAAATTTGTTGCCTATCGCGAGCAGCATTGAAGAAACAGGAAGGATACCTTTTTCCCACTCGGTTGTTATTGATTTTGAAATTTTTTTTCGACACACCCATACACATGAAAGCAGATATTGTTCGATTTCAACCAGCATTTATAGAGAGATTGCTTCATGTGTAAGGCCTTCCCAAAAAATGACTGACCCAAGTGATTTGATCATTTAAGTTCTTTCAAAAAGTGGGGTTAGTCTATTTGTGCTGCAAACGGCTCAGATATTGATTCACTATTTAGCTACCAACAATGAAAAAACATTGATGGTTGGAGCTTACTGTTCAGTATGTTTGTGTAAAAACACCATAATACCACGAAAACAGAGCAAAATGCATAAAAAGAAAAAAGCCAAAAAACAAAATGTTTTTTATCGGAAGGTTTGCGTTGCTAGTTTCGGGACCCACCACAAATCAAAATTGACTAAAAGTGAATACCTCATGCCTAATCCAGCCATAAGCTTATAACTTACTGCGTGGGGCGTTGCAGAGAAGATTATACTAATGAAGCATGGATCGAAAAACAATGGAAAGTAACTCTCCAAGTGGTACCCACAAGAATGTGGTTAATCCACCTGCCTCGTCAGCATACACATCGGATTTGGAGGTGTAAGAAATACGCAAAGTTAGGAATGATTCTCCTATAATCGGAACCAATATGGTTTGTCAACATTTTAAAATCCTTTCGGTGAAAACTCGAACACTCATCGGCTCTTGGAATGTCCGAAATCTTAATGATCCAGGCAAAACACATCAAGCCGTAAGAGTAGAGCACAAAATGACATCCACAGGGATGGAGTTGAATTTTAGATAAGTAAAAACGCTGTAAAGGCAGTAATGGAATGGAAACCTGTAAACGAGAGGCTTATTTGGTGCAGATTTCAAACCCCCGCATATGCGCCCACCAAGTTGGCAGAAAGAAAAACCAAAGATGAATTCTATAGTCATCTCGCTGCAGCGATAAATAGTGCTCACAAGAACGAAATCATAATGGTTATGGGTGATTTGAATGCCCAAGTAGGCTCAGAAAACCTTAACCTTGAGCACGTGATTGGAAGACATGGCTTGGGTACGAGAAACGACAACGGAGAACTTCTTATTGACTCCTGCAATACAGCTAGTCTTGTCATTGGATGAACCCTATTCCCACACAAAATATGCCATAAAGCTACTTGGGTGTATCCAAACAACAACACTGAAAACCAAATCAACCACTTCTGTATTAGTAGAAAATGGAGAGGGAGTCTTCTGGACGTACGAGTAAAGAGGGCCGCTGACATTGGCTCCGATGACCATCTTCTCGTAGCGTTCATTCGACTAAAACTAGCCGCTATTAAACGTCCCAGTGAACAATCTGTGGCAAAAAAATTTGACGTGCTTAAGCTTAAGGCCGACGAGATCCGCAGGTCTTTGTTGAAGATCTTAAAACATTGAAACATGATGGAGTGCCGCTATCTGACAGAAAACACCAACAGAACCACCCTATCAAAGACAAAAATAGAAATCCTCGGACGGAAGAAAGTGATGGAAAAAGTATTTTTGTAATATACTAAATGCCACGTCTACCACACCCCCGCAGCCAGAATCACCAATTACAACTGCCACAGTGACTCGCAGTAGTAGTCGAATACAAACACAACCGCCTACAACCGATGAAATAGTGAAAGCTATCCAAAGCATGAAAAATAACAAGGCCGCCGGAATAGATCGCATAACAGCTGAACGGCTAAAAGCATGCCCCATTACATCAGCCAAAATTCTTCATCTTCTGCTCGTCAGAATCTGGAGCAAAGAGTGTTTGCCAGAAGATTGGCTACATGGCAGGTTAGTCAAATTGCCAAAAAAAGGTGACCTTAGCGAGCGCCGGAATTATAGAGGAATAACCTTGCTCTCAGTACCATCAAATGTACTGACAAAAGTGCTTTTAAACAAGGCAGGGCTGTTTACTATCATCATCTCTCTTCCTTATCGTTCTTAAAGATATCCTAGATATAGCTCTTAATAAAGCCAAAAGAGGTATCCAAAGGAACTTTACCGAACATCTAGAAGATCTCGACTACGCTGACAACATTTGTCTCTTATCGTCCAAGATATGCAAAGCAAAATTGAAGACCTTCTCTTGGAATCACAAAATACCGGCCTAAAATCAACGTATCCAAGACTAAAAGCATGAAGCTGAACGCAACTGAACAAAATATGGTCTTCTTCCGTTATATCCACCAAAACGAAAGTGAGCATTTTTGATTTGAATATGAAATCGATTTTGTTTTGCTCTTGAGTGGAATCCACAAGCAGTAGAGGACGTGGTAGACTGAAAATCAACTGGAAAAGGTTGCTGGAAAAGGAAATACAAGAATCGGGAAAGTCGTGGCAAGAGGTCAAAGTTATCGCAAAGGATCGCGAGAAATCACGGGGGTTCAAAACATTTTTTAACCCTCAAGTTGCATCACTCGGAAAGTTTTTATATTTTCTTGTTCAGGGTACTTTCCTTATCATATAAAATAAAAATTAAGAAAATCCGTCGGGCGCTTTTTTTTAAATCGAATTTTCCGTTTTTGGCAAAAATGAGTTAAGTCAAAAATAACATGCGAAAACTAAAATCAATAAAAAGGAACCCGAATAGTTATTTCTAACTAACTTTTGGATGCTGAATTCAAATCCATTAACAAAATCGATCTATCGCTACAGAATTTTGAGATATCCTAACCCAAAAACTACCAAAATATAAGATTTTTCGTGATTTCTTCCTACTTTTGAGGTTATGTCACACGACAGTGTAATACTTTGTCATAAAACCTGTTATGTAAGTCAAAAGCACATATCTTTTCGCACAAAACTATTTTTAAATTATATCAATATCTTTTTTTTTCTCGGAGTTATCCTAACCTAAAAATTTAAAAAGAAACAAAAACAAGATTTTCAACTACTTTGGAGGCTACATAGAGAACGCACGAAATTTGTCTGCTCTTTTATACTAACTGAATTACTTACTACAATTTCTCGTCTTCAAAATCAGCCATCGAGTGGTCACCTACGGATTTTCCCTTCTTCGTCACAACAATTTTAAGCAAACTAACTTTTTAGCTTCAGTGTATTACTTGTTTTGGCATAACGTTATTGTGTTTCTTGATGTCATATTAAAGAGCTCATAACTTTGTATAGAAAAATCGTAGATAACTATGTGATGGCTCATTTTGAAGACAATAAATGATTATAAGTGATGCAGTTTGTATAAAAGACCAAAAAAATTTCGTGCGTTCTGTATGTAGCCTCCAAAGTAGTCAAAAATCTTGTTTTTGTTTCTTTTTAAATTTTTAGGTTAGGATTACTCCAAGAAAAAAAAAGATATTGATATAATTTAAAAAGAGTTTTGTACGCAAAGATATGTGCTTTTGACTTACATAACAGGTTTTATAACAAAATATTACAATGTCGTGTTACATAACCTCAAAAGTAGGAAAAAATCACGAAAAATCTTACATTTTGGTAGTTTTTGGGTTAGGATATCTCAAAATTCTGTAGCGATAGATCGATTTTGTTAACGGATTTGAATTCAGCATACAAAACTTATTCGTGTTCCTTTTTATTGATTTTAGTTTTCGCATGTTATTTTTGACTTAACTCAATTTTGCCAAAAACGGAAAATTCGATTTAAAAAAAAAGCTCCCGACGGATTTTCTTAATTTTTATTTTATATGATAAGGAAAGTACCCTGAACAAGAAAATATAAAAACTTTCCGAGTGATGCAACTTGAGGGTTAAAAAATGTTTTGAACCCCCGTGAAATGGAGACGTTTCATATTAGACCTATACTCCTCCTAGGGGTTAAAGGAGAACACATACTTACATTATCTGTTCCAAAAACAATAAAAAATTGAATCACTCTTGTTGAGCATGAATGGAAGGGTTGCTAAGCCGAGAGATTTTCTATAAAAAAAAAACAGTTCACAGTAGTTTGGAGTGCCTTCTATTGTACTTCTTAGCCCTGTTTTAGCCTACTAAGACCCGTTTTAATACTATCTAAACAATGCTTCTTCAAAGATTTTAAGCAACGGATATTTTCGCTTATATAAAAATATATCCATTGTATACATACACATTCTTATCCACAATATTCTATCAAAACCTTTATATTGCATTGTTATTTATTTCTAGTCTGTTAGAATTTATGTTCATAAAGAATTAAATTTTAATAAATTTTAATTAAAATAGTAATTTATTACAAAATATTTAGATTGATCGCGCTTCTGCAGGAAATTGTAAGTTAAATAAAGCAGAAAAAGAGAAGGACAAAGAAAAAGAGGATGAGTTTGGCTACACAATGGGTAAGTTAATTTCCAATTTAATGCGATTTGTGTTTGTTATCAATCAACCTTTCTGTTATCTTTTCAAGCTAAAATCAAGAAACGTTACAACTTAATGAAGGATATAAGAAAAGTTGAAATAAATCGTCCACCAAATGTAGCTTTGGGTCTAGCTCTCGCCGGTCATCGGGATCGACAAAAAATGGCGTGTTTTGTGGCAGGAGTCGATGCAAAAGGACTACTGGCTTCTCAAGATATTCTTCCTGGTGATGAAATCTTGGAAGTAAATGGAAAAGTTCTACAAAATCGTTGTCATTTAAATGCTTCGTCTATTTTTAAAAATATTGCTGAAGAAAAAATTGTATTAATAACTTCACGAAGAAAAGCCAATGATGAGGGAGTATCCGTAAAGCCAATCAAAAGATTTCCGCCAATGGTCGATGATGTAATAAAATCTGATAAATGAATTTTAAAGATTTTATTTAATGTTTCCGTCTTCTTATAGACAAAATTTGTTTTTGAGCAATTCCCAAAAGCTCGCTCTGTACAAGTTAAAAAGGAAGGCTTTTTGGGTATCATGGTTATTTATGGAAAGCATGTTGAAGTTGGAAATGGAATCTTTATATCGGATTTAAGAGAGGACTCCAATGCAGTTGCGGTAATAAATAGCTTATTAATTATTTAAATTATTATTTCTCTTATCCTTCCTATTCCGTAATCTGGGAAAATACAATTACTTTTCTCTTCGAAATCTTAAGGTTTTTAACTACCATCCCAGACGTTTTAGTTTTCACAGAAGAATCATATAAATTTTGATGACTAATAAATAAAAAAATATTTTTTATAAACTTATGTTATGTTGTGTATAATTTTTTTCAATGTTTAACCTAATTTTTTCGGGGGTAGGTGCATTTTCTTTTTATTCTAAATAAAACTCTTTTTTTATTTTTATGATTTGCTGAAATTTTTTTTTTAATATTTCAATATTGCGCACTCCTTCGGTGTAAGCCATATTAAAAACTAGTTATCAAACGAAAGTCCCTAAAAGCGGGTAAAATTATGACTCATTTGTAATTTTTTCCAGTAATTTTTTCCATTTCTAGTTTTAAGTCCAGTGAAATAAGACTTTCTGATCAAAAAAAAATTAAAGTCAGCAGATTTTGATTGGAATCGCATTGTTTTAGAGCAGTGGCGGATCTAAGGGGGGAGATGGGGCCGATCGGCCTCTCCTCTCAAGCCAAGTGATTACATTTTTTTTAAAAATTATATGTAAAGATTTTAAAAACATTCTGTTAGAAATGTAGTCAATCGGCCCCCACTCTTGACAATGCTGGATCCGCCGCTGTTTTAGAGTCAGCAATTTTTTGATTGAAATCGCATTATTTTGGTGTTTTAAACCAAATGGCGAAAATGGACATCACTGCTGCATAAAAATTTATTCAGGCTCAAAGATCGCGAAAACCAGTTTCAATGGCCTCTCCAAAAACTTTTGATGCAGAACTTTAACATTTTTTATGTATTTTTTTTTTTTTTTTTTTGGGTTTTCGTGCCAACAAAATTCTAGCCCATTAAATTTTTCACCAGAGTCAAAATATTTTGTGAAAAGTCTAGGAATAAGTACACACAGAAAAAAAAATTGTATTCCCAACAACTTTATGTTTTGATTCAAGAATTTATGTTGGTTAAAATCTTCCCAACAACTTTTGCTCTTGTTTTAAATACAAAATTGTTATGTATTATGCATAACGAAAAATTGTTGAACCAAGTAAAAAGTTGTTGAAGTTTTAAGAACGAAAATTGTTGTATTAAAAGCGAAAAAATGTTGGAAATTTATGAATGGAAATTGTTGTTTCAAAAGCGAAACTGTTAACAATATTTAAAAGCGAAATAGTTAAACGAAGAATAAATGATTGTTGAAATGTTTGTTCTTATATAAGTCTTTATTAGCAATCTATCTTACGGCAATAAAAAAGATACAGTAGCATGAACATTGGTTGCAGTATGAGCCTAAGAAGTCAAACGGCGTCTTCATACGTGTAACTGATGCTTCAACGGCAGCATTTTGCATTTTATCTTGACGTGCGATAGAAAGAGGACATAGTACGATAATCAGAAGCGAAGTGGATCGTGAGCGAAGTCAGGTTTACATCATCCGCGAATCCAAGTATCCAAGTTACGATCAATAAAGCGTAATTTATTATGGAATTCATACGCTACCAGAAAGATGGGAGAAATTAGTGTTTAGTGTTTAGATTATATGAAATGTTTCTTACCCTTAATCGTTATATAAAGCTTTTTAAATTAAACAGAACTTATTCAGCAATTTAAAAGTTTTTTTTTTTGCTTACAAAAAATAGTGTTTGAAGTTTTGTATTTAAAACTATTTTTTTATATTTTTTATGACAAATGCGTAAACAAATTAAGTATCAAGAACAAAGTTGTTGATTTAAGAATAAAATATGAATTTCAACAATTAAAAAATAACAATTTTTTAAGAATGAAAAATTGTTGTTTTAAGAATTTTTTTTTCTGAGTGTACATATTTCAATGGTTATCAGACAAATTTTTTTGCCGACCCACTTTAATGTTCATAAATTTTTTATTTTGTTGAATCTGTTGCACATCACAACAAAATGTGCTACTTTTTTTTTACTTAAATCGCTTGAATGAAAATCGATCCACAGTCAAAATGCGACTACTATTTATGATAAGGGTGATGATTTCTGTAGAATTAAAGCTTGAATCTGTCCAACACTGATCACTTCAGCGATTTTAAAATGGCTATTACATTGTCCTTTTAATTTTGTAGGCTGGTGTTAAAGTTGGAGATATGCTGCTGGCGGTAAATAAAGATGTTTGCTTGGAATCAAACTATGATGAAGTATATAAAATATTATTACCCTATTAGCTCGTTTCTATAACTTTTATCGAGAAAAACTTGTTTTTTGTGACGTTACACTGTTTTTCTTGGAAATTTTTTGTAGTTGAAAATATGTCAAAATCTCTGTGTTTTTTTTTATTATACAAATATAACGTCAAATCGAAAAAATAAATCGAGAATGGCGATCGGCAAAAGTTATAGAAACGGGCTACTGATGTATCAGTATTTAAATATTTTTTTATTTTTTAGGCCGTAGCACTGATAAAAAGAGCGGAGGGTATAGTTACACTGATTGTCCTTAGTTTAAAGAGCGAAGAATCAATACGTGCGGAAAAAGAAGCCGAACAAAAGAAGGTCGAAGGTAATAAAAAGCTAACATATGTGTGTAAATTCTTTGGGTTGGCAACTAAGTAATTGCGAATATCACTCATAGATGGCTTTACTTGAATTTTAAAGTTTGCTGACGTAATTGAAATGTCAAACACATTTTGTTATTTGATAGTTGGTATTTCAACTGTCAATCAGTAAACAATTTTTTTGATCGGTTGTGTAGTTTTTGGTTGGCGTCTGTTGAAAAATGGAAAATCAAAACGAACCTTTTTGGTCATATTTTGCTTTTTTATTTCCGGAAAGGAAAAAACGCATCGCAAGCTCACAAAAAGTTATGTGCTGTTTATGGTGACGAAGATTTAAAAGAACGGCAGTGTCAAAATTGGTTTGCCAAATTTCGTTCTGGTGATTTTCACTCGTCCAGTTGAAGTTGATGACGACCAAATCAAAGCAAAAATCGATTCGGATCGTCACAGTACAACACGTGAGATTGCAGAGAAGCTTCATGTATCACATACATGCATTAAAAATCGCTTAAAACAACTTTGTCTTTTATTTTCTAAAAAAAATCCGCAATTACTTAGTTTCCAACTCAATGTTTAGTTTTTAGGTCACTAACAAAAATAATATATGGACCGGGTCGGTCTCCATACAAAAAAAATAGTTGGGGAAAACCGCCCTTTATTTGAAAGCTTGCCTCGAAAGTATCTAAGAAACAAACAAATTTTTTTTATGGACCACTCTAAAAACAGTCATTATTATTTTTTCCATAACTTAGGAAAATGATTTCAGATGATTAAAAATAATAAATCATTGTAAAGGGCTTAATTAGATCTATATTCCTTTCTCAAAGCATTTGGACCTCCGACGTCATATTCGACTAGTGTGAACTAAGTAGTTTCTGTGGTTTGTATCCCCCAAAATTAAATTTTTTCTTAATATAAATAAAGTATTTGAGATTTAATTTACACCAAAGCACACGAATAAAAAATGTAGGCCTTATTAAGCCGTTTAGAACGATATATAACTTTTAAAAATCACCTGCCGAAGTTATAAAAAAAATACCATTTTGGCTGTTTTTAGAGTGGTCAAAAAAAATTTTTTTTGTTTCCTAGATACTCTCAAGGTAAGCTTTCAAATAGTGGGTGGTTTTTCCAGTATTTTTTTCATCGACCCGGCCTAACAATTGGTTAAGCTCCGTGATGCTCCTAGGGGAGAGGGACTTCGAGCAAGCGTCACTTTTTGTCACAGTGGGGAGGGGGGTTTGAGCAAGCCTCACGGGCGGCGTTTAAAATAACCTATTTTTCAGAAGGAAAAAATTAAATATTAAAATTAAACTTCAGTCATTAAAAGGTTAAATCAATATGTTTAATGTAATTCAATCATTTTAATTCTCTGTATCTAAATTTTATTAAAAAATAAAGTAGATACATTGATATGAATAAAAATGGGCATTTCCATGGTGTCGCACGTGACTGTCGAGCACATTTCGCCGGTGCTTACGAAGACTATCTCTTTTTAGTGCGAATGCGAACAAGAAAATCACTTTTTACAAAATGCGTAGAAGAAAATAACTTATTACAAAATGCGGCGAAGTAAATCACTTGTTACAAAATGCGGCGAAGAAAATCTCGCTTCATTCGCTGCGATTTCAAGTGAAATGTTTATTTTCGTAACTCGTGAATACTTTCACTAAATAAAGAGATTTTCTTCGCCGCATTTTGTAAAAAGTGATTTTCTTCGCCGCATTTTATAAAAAGTGATTTTCTTGTCCGCATATTACAAAAAAGATTTTTTTCGCCGCAATTTCAAAAAAAAGATTTTCTTCGCCGCAACTTTCGGTTGGAAGATTCTCTTCGTAAGCACCGGCGATTTGAGGTAAAAAAAAAAAGTCAAAATAAAACGGATTTTCATTTTGACAATAGACTTAACTTATAGCTTTTGATTGGTCCTATAATTGGTGCTAAGTTTGATTTTGGGCAATTTTTCATTTTCAAGATAGTTGCAAAAAATCAAGGCGGTCGCACGTGACAAAAACAGAAGTCGTTTTCTTAGCCAACGATTCAAACGACGATTTCAGGGAAATCTGAGGCAATATTTCAATATTACTATTGTTAGAATATTGTGCATTGATGTCTCTTAAAAATTGTTTTAATTTTACCCAAAAATTATGTATATTTTTTTTTAATTTAATTTCAATCAGGGTCGCTCGGAATATTTTTTCCACCATACAAATTTTAAATTGAAAATATTTCAAAAAACCAGGATTTCCCAGTCAATGTTGGTTTACCTTATCTTGTTATTTGTCCGAGCGCTCTGTACACATGAATCACATCTCATTTATGTGCATTAATATAAATATTTTCAGAGATATGATAAAGTAATTTTTGTGGGGGCGTGATACCCCCATTTTTCCGCGTACACACTATTTGTCTTGGTGCTTTTTACATATGTACCGAATCTCATCCATGTACGGTAAATAATTTCAGAGACATGATGATTTAATTTTTTGGCTCACGATTTTCCTTTCTGTGGAAATACCCAAATAGAAACTTCAACTTATATTGAAAAAAAAAATATTTCGGCTATTTAGCATTGTACGTGGGATCTGTGGACGTATTTGTGCAAAGTTAAAAAAACTGCGTTGCGTAGACACCGGATATGAACGAAACACAACCGAATCAAAACCCGAACAATAATATGGAAGCGTTATTTAAAATATCGCCAGTATTGTTACGTAGAGAAAGCGAGTCGAAATTTAATTGAAAACGACGTCCATGATAGAAAATGATTTTCGAAAACTATCTAAGACTTACAGTTTGATCATTACAACAACAACAAAAACAATCTCTGCTGCGAATGTACGCTCGTTATCTTTTTTTGTTGCTGCCACAAACAGCGCAATACCACTGCAACGATGACGTCACTTCCGTCAATTCGGCGCAGCATCTTCTTTTTCCACAAACTCACACACACACACTCACTCATTCACCGATGCGATTTATTCCATGCTCACTTATTCCCCTCCCAAAAAATACGAAATTAACCGCTCATATTTATTTCTTTAAATCACGGACAAAAAGATTGGACCATGGAAGAAAGCATGCTTAGTTTTTTTGACCAAAAATTTGACTACTAGCTTTTATAATACCAACTTTCAATGATATTTCCAAGGAAACTAATCAGAAAGAAATTTCAATATAAGGAAATTTTTTCGAGAGCTAATCCGTCGTGGAATCCCTCATTTTTGAATTAGTGGTGCTAGAAACGTAATATTCAATTTTTAAATGCAAAATACACTATGCAACAGCCAAATCTCCCAGTGAATGCCACTATCCATTTCATATGTAAAATGGGCTGCTGATTCCGAAAATCGCGTTATTTTTTTTTTTTTTCGTGTCGTTTTCGAGATATCGGTGATTTTCGGTTTTCGGACCAAAAAAAAAAGATAGTTCCATTTAAATACAAATATCTCAAGAACTAATGTTTGTATTCAAATGTATTGTATGTCATATTAAAGGTAATTACCCAGGAAAATAAGACGAAAAAAGAGCTTCTGTGCGAAAAAATTCCCAGTGGAAATTTTTCACCGGAATTGTATTTATTTATGCAAAGTCCATTGCAAAGTCGTGTGCGCATAAAAAGTTATTTGGGCTCAAAGGTCGCTAAAATCAGTTTTTTGCAAATATCTCGCTAATGCTAACTTTTACAGAAAAATGTTGGTCTCCAATTTTGTAGCACAGGAAATTTCCTACAAAAATACATTAAAAGTATTTGCGTACGACTTCTAGTTTAGGAGATCACCCAATTTAAAAAGTTGTTAACAGTTATGATATGAAATACTACATATGAGTTCATATTAAAATATCTTACTTTTTAAATTGCAATAACTATTCAATGAGAAGTTGTACAAACAAAATTAAAATGCCGTTCAAAAGATAATTTAATTTTCTATATACCGTACAAAATTTTTTTTTTCGAACGGCTCATGTCCTTAAAAATATTCTTGAATAACCGTTAAGGCTTCGAAATTACTGGTTTTTTAAGGATATCTGCGAATTGGTAAGTACTACGATAAAAAGTAATGGGACCAAATTTGTAGAGAATTACGAGATGTACAAAAAATAAGCGATATGTGTACACATAGAAGTAACCGTATAGAAGATATTCAATAGAAACCGGTTTTTTGGCATTTTAAGGGTTTTTTTGGAATATCTTCCAAACGGTTACTTCTATGTGTACACATATCGCTTATTTTTTGTACATCTCGTAATTCTCTACAAATTTGGTCCCATTACTTTTTATCGTAGTACTTACCAATTCGCAGATATCCTTAAAAAACCAGTAATTTCGAAGCCTTAACGGTTATTCAAGAATATTTTTAAGGACATGAGCCGTTCGAAAAAAAAAATTTTTTACGGTATATAGAAAATTAAATTATCTTTTAAACGGCATTTTAATTTTGTTTGTACAACTTCTCATTGAATAGTTATTGCAATTTAAAAAGTAAGATATTTTAATATGAACTCATAGGTAGTATTTCATATCATAACTGTTAACAACTTCTTAAATTGGGTGATCTCCTAAACTAGAAGTTGTACGCAAATACTTTTAATGTATTTTTGGAGGAAATTTCTTGTGCTACAAAATTGGAGACCAACATTTTTCTGTAAAAGTTAGCATTAGCGAGATATTTGCAAAAAACTGATTTTAGCGACCTTTGAGCCCGAATAACTTTTTATGCGCACACGACTTTGCAATGGACTTTTCACAGTTTGTGTATCATTCATAAATAAAGACAATTCCGGTGAAAAATTTCCACTGGGAATTTTTTCGCAGAAAATGTCTTATTTTCCTGGGCTACTACAAATGATATTCACATCACTTTTTGGTTGGTTTGTTAGTTTCGGCGAAATAAATGGATTTCTAAAAAAAACATTTTTTTTTTTCGAAAAAATTAACAAAAAATCAAAATCAACTGCAGATTTATACAAGAAGAAATAGCTTTTTTATATTTTTTTTTTTTTGTTTTTGTATCATAGACTATATATTTGTGAAGAAAATAAGATACCATTTAAAAAAATCGATGCGAAAATGCAAAAGTTGTATACAATTCATTGATAAATTACTAAAATGCGTTTTTGCCTATTTTTTTCAGTTTTTTTTAGTAACCTGTCGATAATTTGAAACTTTTTGTAAAATACATGAGAAAATCCAAAAAATTCTTAAAGCTAGCGATAAAACAAAATACCTGTGTCTCGTCGTTTTTCCCCAACACGTCAGATTTTTTTTTAATCGATTTTGGAAGTTTTTTAATCCACTGTACATGAAAAAAACAAAAATAACGCATTCTTGTGTTAAATCGATGCAAATAACTAAATGATCCTTACATTTGAGGTGTATCATGTGCTCAGTAAACTTATGCAGGATATTACGAGGAATATTTTTGTAGACAATTTTAACCCTCTAAAACCCCCACATGTAGGTCTTTTAACCTAAATGTGGGGGGTCAAAATGACGCACATGTAAGGGTCTTAGAGGGTTAAAATTTTCTACAAAAATACTCCTCGTAATATCCTGCATAAGTTTACTGAACACATGATACACCTCAAATGTTAGGATCATATACATAGTTAAGTTCATCGATTTAACACAAGAATGCGTTATTTTATATTTTTTCATGTACAGTGGATTAAAAAACTTCAAAAATTGATTAAAAAAAAATCTGACGTGCTGGAGAAAAACGACGAGACACAGGTATTTTGTTTTATCGCTAACTTTAAGAATTTTTTGGATTTTCTCATGTGTTTTACAAAAAGTTTCAAATTATCGACAGGTTACTAAAAAAAACTGAAAAAAATAGGCAAAAACGCATTTTAGTAATTTATCAATGAATTGTATACAACTTTTGCATTTTCGCATCGATTTTTTTTAATGGTATCTTATTTTCTTCACAAATATATAGTCTATGATACAAAAATAAAAAAATTATAAAAAAGTTATTTCTTCTTGTATAAATCTGCAGTTGATTTTGATTTTTTGTTAATTTTTACGAAAAAAAAAATTGTTTTTTTTAGAAATCAATTTATTTCGCCTAAACTAACAAACCAACCAAAAAGTGATGTGAATATTATTTGTAGGTAATTTAACTATCTTTACTATGACATACAAGACGTTTAAATACAAACATTGGTTCTTGAGATATTTGTATTTAAATGGAACTCTTTTTTTTGGTCCGAAAACCGAAAATGACCGATATCTCGAAAACGACACAAAATAAAAAAAAATAATGCGATTTTCGGAATCAGCAGCCCATTTTACATATAAAATGAATAACGGCATTCCCTGGGGAAAAAATTTTTACTCATTTGTTGCATAGTGATATTTAAGTTTAATTTTTTTTTTTTTTTTTTTTTCATCAAAATTTTAGGACACAATACCAAATTTTTGTACCCTTCTTTTTCCAACATTTTTAACACCATTAACTCAAAAAATCAAAGCGAAAAGAATATTAGCCCAGGAAAATTAGAATATTTCTGCGAAAAAATTCCAAGTGAATTTTTTTCAAAGGAATTATATTTATTTATTCATGGTTTATAATGTGGTAAAAACCTGTTTTTTGTCATTTAAAGGTTTTTTTTTGAATATCTTCTAAACGGTTACTTTAATGTGTACACATATGGCTTATTTTTTGTAGATCTTGTGATTCTCTACAAAATTGATGCTCTTTTTATCGAATGACTTATCGTTTCAGAGATGTCCTTCAAAAACCAGTATTTTCGAAACCTTATCGGTTTTTGAAGAATATCTCTTGGACCATGAGTCGCTCCAAAAAAATTTAATACGGTGCATAGAGAAAACAATTATCTTTTGAACGGTTTTTTAATTATTTTTTGTACGACTCCTTGTTAAATAGTATTCGCAATTTTAAAAGTAAGTTATTTTAATATAAACTTATACGTAGCATTTACATATAAAAATTGTGCACAACTTTTTAAATTGGGTTATGTCCTAAACTATAAGCTACATGAAAACATTTTTTACATCTTTAAATAGGAAATTTCCTGTGTTACAAAATTTTGGAGAAAAATTTTTCTGTAAAAGTTTGCGTTAGCGAGAAAACTGATTTTAGCGACTTTTGCGCCTGAATAACTTTTTATGTGCACAATGGACTTCAATAGACTTTTTTCTCTTTATTCATCATGCTTTAATAAAGAAAATTCCGATGAAAAAAATTCACTTGGCACTATTTCGCACAGCAGCTCTCTTTCGTTTTATTATTATTATTTTTTTTTTCTTCATTGTTTAATTAGAAATTAAGTCCTACCTTAACATCCCCTTTGCTTTGTTCGCGTTCTTCCTTGATCCTTCCTTCCTCAAATAGAAAATATTATCCTCAGCCTGGTTCCGAAAATCTCTTCTGGTAAAAAGAAAACACAATTTAAATACTATTTTTTTTTTTCCATAACTTCACACGCACTAAAACTCACTTCTATGCTTTTGTTAACTTTTCTTCCTTATTTGCATAGTTTTATGTCGAAAATATTTGCCCTTTTAATTAAGGATTTTTCTTAAACCTTTGGGACTTTTTTTATAATCTCTTTTTTTTTCACGATGACTATTTTTCTTTATTTTAACGCAAACGTATTATAATTTATTTTTAAATATTCGGAAGGACTCTTTTTTTTATTTTTAAATATTCCGAAGGACTTTTAGTCCTTTTGGCTTTCTGCTACTTAGCGCTTTTAACAAAAACTGAAAAGTATTTAGCCGAATTTCTTTTAACTACAACTTTACAAAGGAAAATTCTAAAACGGATCTTTGCTGCTTTCAGCATTTACCAAGAAACCTGCTATCTTTCTGTTGTCCCATTTCGGACATTACCGATTTTTTTGGCGATCGTATCATGATCCCACTAGAACTGTTTCTATTTTTTTCTTTAAGGAATGTCTATTTAAAACAAATAACTCATCAACTCTAAAAAAATCTGGGTCAATACCCTGGATCATGATCAAGGTTACCTATAATAAATACCCAATAATTCATGGTCACGGTCATGGTGATATAACAAAAAAAAATCCTAAAGAACAAGCAATAATTTTTTATTATATTTTTTTTTATAATTTCAAATACATAATAAATCTTTTTTCATTTGAAACGCTAGAAAACCTTGACCGCCTTGAGTAAATGGACCTATAGGCTAACAAATGCATCCAAATGAACCAGTATCAACCAGGCGATCATATGCAAATTTACTCTACCATTTACACTTAATGCCTCTATGCGTGGGTGTCCCATTTCTACTTGCTAACATGCCTATGTGTATATTGGTACACAATCAACAATAACATAACTAACTATGGGTGACATGTGTTAAAAATACACAACAGTAATAATGTTGCAGAACATGTCCCAAAAATATTCTTTCCCACTCAGTTATGTTACGCACTGTAACACCCATACACTCACATACCCTATAGTCCCAAGAGGAAAAATTTCTAGCGCTTCTGATCCAAGCACTTCAAAAGTGCTTGTCCCCACAGAAATTTAGAAGCACTATCACAATGATTTTTTATAAGGCTGCATTAGGAACAACGTGAGTTCGAACCCAGCCCGGGAGATTTTTTTTTTTTTACATTTTTTTTGCTTAATTTTATTTTAATTAAATATTTTTTATTCAACATCTTTTATTTCACTTTTCTATTTTCCTTTCTCTATTAATTTACTTTTGCTTAACCGAATTGAAATTGATTACACAATGATTCCATATAAGGCTGCAGTACGAACGACGTGAGTTCGAACCCAGCCCGGGTGATTTTTTTTTCCGTTTTTTTATTTGTTTTTGCTTTATTTTTTTTTTATTAAAATATTTTTTATTCAACCTTTTCTATTTTAATTTCTCATTTTTATTTACTTTTGCTTACTTGAATTGAAACTGATTGCACAATGATTCTATGTAATGCTGCAGGGCAACATTTGCTTAATATACAAATTTAATACCTCTTCATATCATCGGTCGTTGGTGGAGCGGTTTAAAGGGTTGGTAAATGTAAGAAACAAATATCACGCGGGAGGGTCGTGGATTTTAAATCCCGGCGCGGCCAGTTTTTTTTTTTTTCTTTTTTTTAATTTTATTGAAAAAACGCTTACCGCAGCATTACAAATAAGCGCTTTAAAAACTCTTTTTTGGTAAGGCTGCGGTAATCTTTTGCTCGCTTACATCCTATGACATGCAATGTTAAAAAGAAAGTATTGTTCTTACGGAGCGGAAGCGCTTATTGGTGAAAAGGATGCACTTCAGAAGGGTTTCTGAAGCACTTCTTTTCCCCTTGGGGTGAGAGCGGCTTGTAACGTTTAACATTGACGATTGTGTCCCAAGCGTATGTTTCTATCATTCTGCATTCACTACATAAATGCACATATGTGTAATGGATCGGGTTACACATTTTCTATTACACGCTCTCCCAGCCAACTGTTCCCACTTTGCAAACCTCATAACAGCGAAACTTATGTTCCCACTTTGCGAACCTCATAACAGCAAAAGTTATGTTTATATGTATATTCAGATCAGGGATGATATTTGTAGTGGAATCGTACTTTTTTTGGTACTATTGACTTTACAAAAGTACTGAAGTACTTTCGCCTGGAAAAAGTCCTTTCGCAATTTTTTGTGTAATTAGTAAGTAAACTGGCTGTAGCACTTCACAAAATACTTCACTGAGACATATAGGATTATTGTAGGATGTATTAAAAAATAAACTAGGAGAAGAGATGTTTGGAAATATTTATATACAGAATTGCACATGGAATTTTATCAATTGAGATTTCTTCTGCAAATGTGAAGAGAATATTTTCTGAATAAAACTTGATAAAAACTAGATGTCGAAATCGTGTGGCGGTATCTACGTGCTCAGCTCTGATATAAGCTAAAGACTTAATTAAATTAAGAAATTGTTGTTGATAACAAAAGTTATAAAACTTTGATATTGGTACTGAGATTTTACAAACAAATTTATACAAATTTACCAAATACTCAACCATTGGAAGAAGAATTATTAGAGTAATATCTAAGTACTTTTAAAAAAACAATCAATGTCAAAATTAGACAGTTTTGCATGATTACAGTCGTAAATATAGAATTCGAATATGCTTTTTTGGTTATTCGTCGGTTCGCTATCTATATAAATGTAAGAAAAGGGTAATTTTTTTTATATGTCTGTTTCGAGTTATGTTGTTTTGTCAAAAGCCCACAGATAGTAAGTAAACATAACTTTTTACATTTATTGATTTGGGTGCAGGATACTGTAGTGTTTAAAATAAGGATTTTTTCTATTCACGAAGGTGCTTTTTAAATTACAAAGATTACTCATATCCTCAAGAATAATATTATTACTATTTGTAGGTATGTATTTCTGTGGACTTTTGACAAAACAACCTAACTCGAATTAAGACAATTTTCCAGGATTTTAATCATAAATACAAAATTTAAATACGCTTCTTTTGGTGAAATCGTCATATCTCTATGACTTTTAGAAAATAAACCTATCTCGATGTTTTATTCCAAATTGCATTTGACAACAAACAACTTATCTCAAATAGGTTAAAAATTTCAAGCATTTGCAATAACAAAAACTTGAACAAATATTTTTCACAAAAAAACTTGTGTCGACATAATAAAAGGGTGTTTTCTTCACAAAACATCTTAATTCGAGATATGATACTTGTTAAATGGCAAAAAAAGTTTGACAAATAAGTTACTTTTCCTATAGAAAGAACTGAATTTCTTAAATAAAAAATATCTGACAAAAACATCTTATTTCAATTTTATTAGAAACTATTGACCTTAGAACAAAAAAAGTGACTGGAAAACATTCCTATAGAAAGAACTGAATTTCTTAAATAAAAAATATCTGACAAAAACATCTTATTTCAATTTTATTAGAAACTATTAACCTTAGAACAAAAAAAGTGACTGGAAAATATTTGTGTAGTATTCATGTATAATAAAAAACTTTTACATTTGTTCAAACTACTACACAGAAAGAATTGAGAAGCATCAAAGTAGTTTTTTAGCCCTCCTGAAAAGTTGCCAATTTCGAGTTAGGTTGTTTTGTCAAAATTCCACAGATTTATAAAAATGCATTTGTTTTGATATTTTATATATCAAAAATCATTTATGAATAATTGTCGGTTAACTAAAGCTGAATCCATAAATTTTTTTTCATATTTTTATCGAAAATTCTCGATTCCCGAAATCTCAGTTCACGAAAGTGGATTTCTTGATTCACGATTTTGTGTTTCATTTACCCTTATTTTATTTATATTTGTTTGCAACGTTCGCCGAACTTCGACATCAAATATTTCAGTTTTTTTTTTTGTATAAGTAAATAACTTAAGTTTTTAGATTTTTTTATATGTAATACAATATAATAAATAAATAATAGAAATAAATCGAATAATGCGCGGGTGAAGCGGATAACTTTACTGTGCGCAATGTTTCTTTTCTAAATTTGGCATATACCCAAGGCTGCAAAAACAAAAAGTACCCAAAGTACTATTGGCTTTTAAAAAAAAAGTACTATTGGAGAAGTGCGAATATCATGCCTGATTCAGATTCCACTAAGTACAATTATGTTGAATTCTTAGCAAAAGGGTTTTAAATGATTTAGTCAGAACAGAGGCGTGGCTAGGTTGTTTTAATTTGAATTAGAAAGAAAGAGTTTATCACATCCGAGCGATTTAAGGCAAAAAACTTTTTTCTATAGGATTTTGATGGGAGGTATCTCATTTTTTTCAGAAACTTACGCTAATGTCAAATTTGAAAGAATTTTTGAAATCCCAGTACAAAATTTTTGACCATTTTTTTTTAAAGACCAAAATTTTGAAAACAGAGGCCTAAGAAAAAAATGTAAACCGCAAACTTTATTCTACAGATTTTTCTCTATCATTTGATATTAAGAACATAAAAATGTAACTGCCATAGAAAATGTTATAACCTTTTGAAAATGAGTGTGTTTTTTTGGTAGTTTTCACACTAAAATCTATTTATGCCAGGTAGGAAAAAATTTAAATCGAACTGTTGTGAACTAAAAAAAAGTTGCCAAATTACTCCTGAGCACTTACCAAATAAGACAAAAAAGTTTTGAAAAAAAGTTCATCGACTACTGTTTGGAAAAGGTCGAAAAACGGTACATTTCTTAACAAGCACAACAAAACAAAACACAAATAGTCATTTTCGATGTTTTTATTAGAGGTGAATTTGAATCTGGTCCCAGAACTGCTTTATCACGTAGTTTTTGAAATATTGAAACCTAAAATATCAAAAACACGATTTTTGAGTTGATATAAAGGACGCACGAAGCGCAGCCTCTAACGGGAAATAACGCTGCACGGCTAAACTTTTCCGCTGATCTTATGAAAATATGAATGGAGCTAGACTGAACCCTAAGGAAAGATATACGAAACTTTTGTGTTTTACTGGGTTGTTAAAAAAATAGTACATTTTCGATGTGTCCTTGGAAGTTTTTGATGAATTTTGTAGAATGTCTTCCTTAACATGTTCTAAACTTTCGGATTGTGAAATTAATACAATAATCGATACATGCAAAAATTTATTGCATATAATGGAAGGGCTTGGCATCGCTGCACGCTCTGTAAAGGTCCATGTCGGGTTCCATCATCTACCTGAATTTTTAAAAACAAACAGATGCTTGGCAAACATGGGCAAAGAAGGGTTGGAGTCATTGCACTCTAGCTTTGGACAAATTTGCAAGCAGATAAAGCGAGGAGATAAGCAACAAGTTCTTAAATATGCCGCTAAAACGTACGCTATAAAAGTTTTGTTGTTTGACCTAGGGTATCTAGATTAATTTTGATGTTGTTAATAAACAATTTTAAAAAAATTTAAAAATCGTGTTTTTTATAATTTAGGTTACAATATCTCAAAAACTATACGTGATAAAGCAGTTCTGGGACCAGATTCAAATTCTCCACTAATAAAAACATCGAAAATGACTATTTTTGTTTTGTATTGTTGTGCTTTTTAACAAATGTACCGTTTTCCGACCTTTTTCAAACAGTAGTCGATGAACTTTTTTTCGAAACTTTCTTGTCTTATTTAGTAAGTGCTCAGGAGTAATTTGACACCTTGTTTTTAGTTCACAACAGTTCGATTTAAATTTTTTCCTACCTGGCATATATAGATTTTAGTGTGCAAACTACCAAAAAAACACTATCATTTTCAAAAGGTTATAAGTTTTTCTACGGCAGTTACATTTTTATGTTCTTAATGTCAAATGATATGGAAAAATCTGTAGAATAAAGTTTGCGGTTTTACATTTTTTTCTGAGGCCTCTGTTTTCAAAATTTTGGTCTTTAAAAAATATGGTCAAAAATTTTGTACTGAAAAATCACTTTACCCGATTTAAAAAAAAACTGTAGTTGGGATTTTAAAAATTCTTTCAAATTCGACATCAGCGTAAGTTCCTGAAGAAAATGAAATACCTCTCATCAAAATCCTATAGAAAACGCATTTCGTGCGGACGTGCAGGGCCCATGCTACAGGTACCTAATAGCAAGTAGACTCCCTACGGTTAATTTCAGAAAGATGGCTTTGGTAGTGTTTTTTTTATAGCGTATTATATTTTTGTGGGTGGTGCCACGCCCTTAATCGAGTTTTCCCAATATATTTGAAGCAAAACGAGCCAAGTGTAGCAGCTGAAAATGTTTTTGCCTCCGATTTCGCTTGAACAATTCTAAGCATTTTATGCCTAGTACACTTTTTTCGTAAGCCTTCCTCTTGAGAGTTTTTGGGTTTTGAACGCCCGTTGCAGGAAAACTTTTTGTTTTCTCATCTAGCGACCGAATCCCATCTTGAGTTATACATCATTTTAAAGCATCAATTTATTAGAACTTAATATATTTCAAGTTTTCCAATTTTTTGTGAAATTTTTTGAAATATTTTTCATTTATTATTTTAATTTTTAATTTGTCGAATGTGACAAGTTTACCACAAAAACTTTTGTGTGGGAAATTTTAATAGCTTTTTGCTCAAATAGAATATAGTCCGTGTAGTACAATCATTTGGGAGAATTAAATGATGTTACCTGTTACCAAATAAGTTATTTTATAGATTTCAATGTGCTCTTTCAGAATTTCAACTTTGCTTCCTAGAATCGTGTTCGCTCGTGCCGCCATATTGGAAAAGTGGCGTCGAAAATCACTTTTTTACAAATATCTCTTTAACGGTTACGTATATATTTAGAGAAAATATTGTGGAGCAATATTGTAGCTTATAATATTTTCAAAAAAAAATACTTTTGAACTATTTTCGTTTGACTAATAACTCAGGAAAATTGAACATTGTACTACACGTATGCGCACTACTTTTTTCAATTTTGAATGATTTTCAAGTCGCGATATCTCATGAACAGTAAGTCGGACGAAAAAACAGTTTGAAGAGACCCTTATAGGAAATTGAACGTTCCATAAATTTTTCTAGGACGAACCGTTTTGGAGACCGTTAAAAAGATATTTGTACAAAACTGATTTTGCACGCCATTTTTCCAATATGGCGGCGTGAGCGAACACGATTCGAGGTAGCAAAGTTGAAATTCTAAAAGAGCAAATCGAAATCTATAAAATAAATCATTAGCAAAAATCCCGCAAAACTTTCCAGGTAAAACTACCAAATTACTGTACTAGTGGGCCCCTTAAGAGGTAGAAAAAATGGGATAGTATGTTTGAGAGAAATATTGGAGAGGTAAACTTAGTGTGGGTCGGTGAACATTTTTTTCCTCTCCCGGCAACGAAGAATATTTTAGTGCTCGTTCACTCACTTTTTTGTTAATTAAAATGACATTTTTTTTTCCGACTATTGTTATGCCCAAATATTTTTGTCCGACAATGTTACCATTTGATTTTGAATATTTTTATTGACCAATTCTGCAAAAATTGGGTCTGTGGTAATACATTTTTTATGTCGTAATTTTGACATATTCGGAGTTTCCGACTCGTCAAACGCCCCAAAATTTTTGTCCAACAGCATTTTTTATACTTTTAACATATTAAAAACTTTTGATTCGAATGAAAACCAAGGTTGTGTTCATAAATTTTTTTCTGGCCTGAAATCCATGACTTTGTTTTAGCTTGAACGGTAAACGCCCCACCACCATACTTCCGCACTCTCAAAATGTTGTCCGACTCGACCTGAACATTAAATACAAGAAGTCTCAGCAGTGTGTTAAACCAAATGTTGTGTTAATTCAATATGTGCCATCAACACATTTATGACAAAAAAAAAAAAATAGAAACAAATCAAAACCAAAATAGTCATTTTCATTTCCTTTGACCTTACATTTGTTGTGACAGGTTATTGAACATTTAAATTTTTGTGTGTAAACGCAAAACAAATTCACAAAAGGAAATAGACAAGAATTTCTTTCATAGAATTGCCTAGTATAAATGCGGACTTAGATTATTTTTCTTTTGTTTACACTATTGACTACAAGCCCAATTCATTCCTTTGCGGATGATAGTAACATTTGTTACTTGTTAAAAAGCGCCCCAGTTCTACGGAGGTTGAGATTAATAGAGCTATTCTGGCTAAGACAGCAGTAAGTCTTTCGGAATACATGTCAGAATTACTTTCTAAGATTTTTTAAGACATTCGGTATTCTGGCGCATAAATCTTTTAGAAAAAGCTCATAAATTCACCACACAAAAGCTTTCATGGTGAACTTGTCAAATTGTGCAAAATAACATGGTTGAATTGCTCTGGTTGCAGCGATAACAAATGCTGCTTCTTCATAAACTACGAAAATGTCAAAATTCTTTGTTTTGATTCTAGACTTTTGACAGATAGCAAGGCAAGATGCCGGGTTCCATTTTTTTATTTTGACATGCAAAATAATAAGTTCTTCTTGCGCGCCGCCATATAATATTGTGCAGAAATTGTTGCTACATGTTTTTACACAAACTTTTCTTTTCTTTTGTAATAAGTTCTTCTTGCGCGCCGCCATATAATATTGTGCAGAAATTGTTGCTACATGTTTTTACACAAACTTTTCTTTTCTTTTGTAACTATTAGAACATATATTAAACCAAAATAGTTATAATTTTGTTTATTCCTTTATCATTATCACTCACACAAACAAAAATTTAACAACTGCCAAATCTTAGGCAACAATTTTACTTTAAAAACTGTTGTTGTTTTTTTATATTTTTTTTGCCCAAATAGGGCTCTCAAAATTAATTACAACAGCAACAACAGAAAGTTCTGGTCAAATCTACTTTCGGAGATATAGCCATCGGAAGATCGGGATATAGCTTTTATGAAAACCGGTAAAAGTTCAGAATCCCTTAATGGATTTTAATAATATTGATGTCATATGAAAGGTTTTTTAACTGGCTATAAAAACAACATGCAAAAGTTTTAAATCCGTGTCGTAGTTTTGGAGATATGGCGAATTTTCGAAAATTTTTAACAGTTTTTTGTTTTTAATGCACTATTTTTCCAAAAATTTCTTATCAACAAAAACGGCATATGAAAGATAATTTAATAAGCTACAATACTGAAGATTTTCTAAATCTGGCTCGTAGTTTTCGAGATATTACGACTTTTCTGAAATTTGGGCCGATTTGTTTCCCACAGTAATTTGGCATAAGAGTAGGGGTAAGTGGACGGCTTCGGCCGCAGCTCAGGATTTAAAACTCCCAAAAATCCAATACCGGCTTCACGGCGGTCTTCGGT